>JAGKQE010000002.1:99829-588674 GCA_022609375.1 Xenosphaeropsis pyriputrescens
TGGTTTTACGGTTTTTTTTTTTTTTTAATTAATTTAAAAATCCCTTCTTGGCCTTCCAAAAGTTTGGGCCCCCCGGGGCCCCCCCCCCCCCCCCCCCCCCCCCCCCATGTATCGAGGGCAGCGAGGCTATTCGATGCATGACCATCATGTCGCAAGAGGACCTCTTGGAACTTGTACTCTTCTGGACAGTGGATGCTGTTGCTGATGCTGCCGCCGCTGATGATGCTGATGCAGAGCTGTGCACCTGCATACGAAATACTTGGTACATGCATAGTGCATCTCGCACGCGGTACCAGGACCGCCCTTCTGAAGAAAAGAAGGAGGGTGACATCCCAGCTGGTTACATTGAAGCTGGTGATGTGGTGGCTGGGTTGGAGAGAAGGCGTCAGGACAGCAGGGGAGTCTACGATTAACCTTTTTTGCTTGGGTAGACGAGTAGATCAGTAGACGAGCAGACGAGTAGATGAGCGGACCGTGGGAGTGCAGCAATGGCACGAATGAGGATGCAAGAGAGGCTGGCGACAGATGTTTGCGGCATGGAGCGGCAAGTGATGGATAGATAGACAGTCCAGACTGAATGTGAATGAATGTTCCCAAGAGCTCGACACACATAATATGAGACTTGATAGATCTCGGGGTCGAGCAGGGTGCTTCGAGCCAAGAGCGGCAAACTATCGACCACGTCTCGAAGGAGTCTGTAGATGAAGTAGAATAGGATATCAAGCCGCGAATGATGGTCAACGCAGATGGGCCATGGTAAGTCGAAAGGTAAGCAGGTCGCTTTGATAGGTAGAGTAGAGTAGCATGCCTCTCGCCCTAACCACATCCATCTTCTCCAGCAGCAGCGGGTCGCTTGAGGCGACTTATCATGCATCTCTGAAGCATTTCAAGCTCGTCTGAAGACTGAATGAGGGCCTCATCCAAGATCAATCCAATGGAAGCCTATCTGAAGCTCGATTATCATCACCTCTTGTAGCTCTTGCAGCTCTTGCGATGGACCCCTCCGTGCATCATGGTGACAGTTAGCCTTGAGCTGGGCGGGCTTGCTTATTCCTCGGCGAAGCATAAACTTCTCGATACTCATGTACCAGACGCGGCCCAAGTGATGCTGTCATGGATGTGGGATGCATAGAATAATCACGGATTCTCATGGCCAAGAGTACCCATCAACAACAGCCTTTCCTCATCACGAAATATGGCTGTTCTACCTTATCCCACAGTACCCAAAGTCATGGGAATGGCCGCTGTCAAGGCCGCCTCTGCCGAGGGAGCGGGTAGCAACGACATTAGATTTACTTGAAGTCAATCTTTCCAGGGTACTTGTAAGGTACTGTACTTACTAGGTCGTCAGTCAGTCAGTCAGTCAGTCAGTCAGTCATAGGGGTCGGTCATGCAGGCACCGAAGAGACATCCCACGCACCTCCTCGCATTGATACAAATATAAATTGGCACTGGAATTCGGAATCATTTCCTTTCCTTCCCTCCCAGTCGGGACGGGACTATTCCAATACCTTTGACGACGAGACTTGACAACCCAATGGTGACAATATCAAACATCTCATCGGGGACTCACAGGCCCTTCGAGTTTGTTTCAGTAGTGGGGTGGGCCTCGCGGGCAGATCATTCATCGTTCGCATTGCTCGCTACAGGCAACGTGCACGCAGATAGGTGTTCAGGCCGCTTCCCCTCCGTAGCTTCAGTATCAACAACAAGTGCTCACCTCACCTTGCCTCGAGTAGTGAACATACCAGAGGCTTCTGTACGCTCGAGCTTCAATATTCGTTACTCGTAAAGTAATGTGCATCATTGGATATCCCAACGAAGAATTATCATGGGATGGCAGATGGTGGTTGGTCGACTTGCGCTCTTGAATTCCCTTCTCCTTTTCCTTTTCCTTCTCCCTCTCCCTCTCCTGCTCACCCTTAATCGTTAAGCTCCACCCCCAAAGCTACACTGACGATCGATCTCCCTCGTATCGGCCCTTGGCCACGTTTTCCACTGACTGCCTATCAATCACTGCTTTACCTTTTGGTTCGCATACATACGGAGTACGGAGTGCGGTGCGGATGCTCTACGGCACTTGAGTTGTATGTACTTGTATTGTGGAGAAGCATCGAACCGTCGTCACATCACAATACCAGCACATCACAGCAACAGCAGAAGCACAAGCACATCACATCCATTGACAATGAAGCAAGCAAGCAAGCACAGAGCTCAAAGAGTGCTTTTCATTGTTTGTTTGTTTGTTTGTCTGTTTGGTTATTTACCTCGTATACGTAGTACATGCGAGAACGAGAACGAGAACGAGAACGAGTCAATACCTGGGTGATAGTTATTTGATGCACAGACAACGAGGGAAATACTTCATGAGCCTTGACTTTTCCAGCCTCCCCCACACACCTCTCCACAAAAACCACCTACCGAACTACCGACCTGCCCAGTAGTGCACGTCCTTTGATACTTGTATGCCTCCTTTGGCATTCTCAGTCTTCAGTCTTCAGTCTGATGAGGCTGTCATGCATCAATCCGCCAGTGACCTCTTAATTTCATGGTCGTTGCGAAGAAATGAGCCATTTATCTCTTTCATCCGGCAGTATGTAGCAGGAGGTGCATTGGAATCCAGTGACGCGGAATCCTTTTTGGTCATCGGCAGTCCTACCTATTCATCTGCCTTACTCTCTCTCTCTCTCTCTCTCTGTGTATGTGTATGTGAGACTCTTGCCAGTCGGAGTGCACTTGGACATCCACAGGATATTCGTACGTGCTGTGCTGTACATACAGTACATATGTACAGTTGTCTGTTTGCCTTTCCGTACAGCCTCCTTCGAGCTCAAAACACCATCGAATCTGCCTGATGAGCTCATCGTCGACTCGGCGTGCCTGTGAGAGTGAGACTACGCTACGCAGTACGATACAGCACAGTACAGTACATACTGAAGATGTGAGCACTTTCACCCTTATGTACCATCATGACTTCCGCCTGTGCCCCGCCGGCCACTCCTCAAGGCCCTCAAGTCCCACCGTATGTACTCGGTATGTATGTATGAGTACTATTATATTGCTCCTGCGGTCACCTCAACCTTACTCCTGCTACTTGACTCCGAATCCTTACAGCGGACTCTTTGCTGTAGGAATTCAATGCCATGCAAGTGTAAAATGCCCACGTACGTACTTTTATGTATGGCGCGTTGGTAAAGTACAAGTACATTACAGCACGAAGCAATTCCGCAGTATTGGTCCTCGTTGCTCATCGCCGATGGGTAATCCGTATAGGTATGTACAGTACATACTGCACTCTCCTCTCTCCTCTCTCCTGTCTTCCCGAGCCTACCCATATCCATAGATAGATATTCCAAGGTACTGTAGTGTATCACCTCATCAATTCCAGCAATGCCTAGCAGCATGGAATCGGGCCCAGACAAGATTCCAATACACATTCATTACTCCGGGATGCAGAAGGAGAATTTTCAAAAGGAGAGACCATACACGCACAGCATAGCACAGCAGAGCAGAATGCGGTTTATGTGGTGAGGTATTATGGTATGGTATGGTATGGTATGTGGTGCGCACCTGTGTGGTATGATCACTGCTCTGTATGCTCACAGCTGCAGATGGCCATGGCATGACATTGCCCACCTGGTAGGAGAGCTCCGAGCCCCGTGCGGTGCGGTACGGTGCTGACACTGAGGCAGAGAGGCAGAAAAACTGGCCCTTCCCATCGCACCGGGTCCGCTGCGTCAGGGTGAAGGCATTGAGTGATTGCATTGCCATTGGCATTGGCATTGGCACCTGTAACAAGGTCCCCCCCACAGCAGAGTCCAGCAAAGCAGAGTCCAGCAAAGCAAGCAAAAGCCTGCCATTTTCTTCTTCCCTTTTCAATGTCTCTTTGATTTCTTTGCCCTTTCTCATGTCCTTCCTGTCTGGAGATGCCGACTTGTGCAGGACGGAGTCGATGGCACGCATTCGTGCAGCTCAATATGCCGTCGACAGTTGAGGCGACGAGGAGAACTGACGCGCCGTACCTTGGTGTGCACACAGTCATCCGTTCAGGAAGCTCGTCGTGCAATATGTACATATGTACAAGTACATACCTAAGTATACGATACTGCACTGCGTTCTGCGTATTGTTATGTACAAGTGAACACTCACTCTCACTCTCAAACGCTTCACCTCGGCCCCCTACAGTAACATCGAGACTTGATCCATTCCCAAGGAATGCGAAGCTTTTCTCCACAGTTTCAGTGCCTCCACTTCACTACTCTATTTGCAGTATCGACTTACCTAGTTGAAGGGGAAAAACTGGAGATGCCCTCTTGGCTTTCACTAGGAGTCTGGGTATTCTAGAGCACACATGGATCCATGCGTGGATGGATGGATGTACAATACATGTATGTGCTGTGTATGTACTTACTGTACCTTCGCAGCTACCTACTTGTACTATCTTCACCATGTTCATGTCAATCTAAGGAGACCTTCTTGAATGGCATTAGCCATGCCTCTTCTCCTCGCCCATTCCACGCCTGCATATCCACATACATGTACTTGTACATACCTATGTCTGTATGAAAACTCGTCTCGGTACCAGCATGCAGGGCTCGGCAGATATTTTGAAGAGGCAGGTTATTTAGAGGGGAGGAAAGAGAAACAGGAAGAAGCAGTAGGGAGGCAGTATTACAAGTACACACGCCGTACATACACAGATCCATCGAGGCATCCTTCAGTACGGATTACAGGATACATCCTACAGGTACATGCCCAACGTGTGGGATCAGAGACATGCATACTTGTACATGAGATCAACTCGCACTAGATGTTGAGAGGCACTGGGCCACCATGTGCGATGGACAAGTGAGAGATCTCCCGTGGTGACGACGACGCCGGACCACGATACGGAGGCAGGTGACGAAGTCATCAACAAGCGCGTCATCAAACTCTGCATGTGTATGAATACAGTCGAGAGATTCCCAGAACTGAGGTGAGCGGCTGGTATCGTACACTATAGTCGGTGGTTACTGGCCCAGCTGCGGTGCTCTGTACACCAGTACAAGTACAAGCACAAGTAAGTAGTCGGAACATCCAACATTATCGATGGCGGACAAGAAGGACCCTCCGTCAGCCCTGCTCGACCGTGTCTCTGATCTGTGTGCTCAGAATGGCATTGTTGTTGGCTTGCTCTCCATCTGAGCTTGGGGAAACATTTACGGCATGCCGGCTCAAGAGGCTGTCCCGGCCGCACCTATGATAACTCGGCCTCGCAGACAACAGTCCCACGGATATTAAAGAGATCAGGTAAGGTACCGCAAGCCTTTCTACTGACTACATATACTTGTACAAGGGCAAGGGCAGGCAGACTCGGTCCGGATAGACGATGACCTGTGAAAACCCGCATTGTCGACGAGGTGAGGATGAAGAGGGTGAGTGAGCAATGGCCACGGTGCGCTGAGAAGGTCCAGATCGACCGTTGAGATGCTGCAACAGCGAAAGGCGATACCTGAATTGTCCACACGAGAAGTGCTTTCTTGTCTCAAGTCTCATCTCTAACCCCAGCTTCTCTATTTTCGGAGATACTGCAACTCAGCTTATCGTCGATGCCCTGCTGTCCTGTCCTGCCCCTGCTGTTGGTGTGAGTGGTTGGCTGTGTGATCCTCTGGTGCTGACGCTTCAGCTCTCCAATTCTGAGACTGTTGCAGCCATGATTACTCTTCCAGATGCTCGCTGCCAAGTAAATTCCTATTTGGCTGAGCGTCGACGCTCTCGAGGGGGGTCATCGACCTCTTTCGACCGAAATGATCTGTACAAGCGTCGCGTAGATTCCCTATCTCGCTCTAGCATTGAGACTTTGCTTTTTCTATTTCTGTTTCTTATCGGGAGGCCTTCAAGCCGAGGAATGCTCAGTCGGTTCGGTACGCAACTCTAACGAGCATTGTGCATAGGTGCCACAGAGACTCTGAGGAAAGTCAAGATACCGAAGCGATCATTAAATTTGCTCAGAGAAGTCTTGGGAGAGTCAGTCGGTAGGGTATGTGGTTACCGAGGAGCGGAACGGTGGGAATATGTTGGCGGCAAAAGCGCATCTGCCCGCACTTAGCCTTGGAATGTCCGCTATCGCGGCGCCCAAAGCTGTCGGGCCTGCCAGCCATAGCCAAGTGGCCGATAAAGTACCTACTCTCCATATTTCGTCCATTAAAGCCCCCATTCCAGAGCGCTTGTGAGGGAGTAGCGTCGAATATTAGCACTAAGTCGCACATCGAGTATCGAAATCTATCTCAACCTCATTGCTGGATACGGAGTATTCGGGGGCGGCTCCACTCCTTATCTTCAGCAACTCAGGACAGCATCATGGGCGAGTCGACGATAGATAGTAGACATCGACGATGCTACCCTCCGTATCTCGCCTTGTACGTACACACTTCGCAAGCTCCACACTTGCAGCCTCGCCCAGATGTGCATACCTAGGTAGGTAGCCCAAGAGACTCCATAGATAACGTCAGAGTCACTGTGGACATGTGTGTATTGACGGCTAGCCATATACAGATATGTACATGGCAATCCCACTACGCTCTGGTGCAGCATATGGCTCTTGTACAGAAGAAAGCCAAAGAGCATACTCTCATATCATCTCATCTGAAATCGCCATCGTCATCGTCATCGTCAGCAGCCTCGGCCCTAGAAACTCTATTGTCCTCACACTGTTGTCGGATCCCATTGTTCTCAGCTACTTATTGTTATTATTGTTATTGTCTTCTCATGCTTTTGCAGCTCTTGCAGCTCTTGCAGAGATATAACCCTGCCATCAACCTCCGTTACCCTGCTATTCACCCGTCATTGTGAGGTCTCTCGCTGGGGGGGTTCGCTGCTAGTCTCATGCACCCACAGACCTTTTTGTCATGGACGACATCGCGAATCTGATAGAAGTTAGGGACAAGGTCTTCAGTGGCCAGGCACATGTAAGATCGTCTGTTGTGCCACCCTTCTCTTAAGTCTGATCATGCACTCTGCTCAGGTGCAGCCAGGGCGCGTCAGCTGTTGACTGGATCATTCAGAATGAATAAAGTCAAGCACCATGGCCTGGCTGGAGAGTATCATTTTCTGCCGTTGTGAGCAGAATCAAGTTGCTGCAACAGCCCGAAGCCCCTTCCCTACCCCCCACGTTCTCCCCCCCTCGGTCCAAGCCACCCGAGTGAGTCTCGTGCTCTCGTGTATCCTCTTGCTGGGAGCAGACAGGAACAAAGGTCGACGTTGCTGTGCTTGAGTGGCTGAGGTCCAGGTCAGCCTTTCAATCTCGCAGTGTCAACTCGACACACACACTTGCCCAAATATGTCTTCCCTTACTCCGTACAGGAGCAGATGATGCGCGAGCACCAAGTCACATGGGTGAGCCGCTCCAATTCCATACCTACATACTTGTATGTACTTCTCTAAGACATTGTGTCTTCATCCTGCAAACGTCGTCCACAGCTCGACCTCATATGAGCACGTATGAATGGCTTTGCTTCACTCTTGTTGACTTTCCGAGATACATGCTTGTACTCCTGGCCGTGCACTTTGTTCCACCCTGTCGTGTCTGCGTAACATTCACATTTCGCTTTTCGGCATTCAGTCAGAGATCTGCCAGCCACATACCCATGCCCTCAATCATGAAGGGTCCCTCCATCTTGCTGTCGCCAGGAGTGAGAGGCTGTTGGGTTGGTTTGGTTGTTGGTTGTTGGTTGTTGGCTCTGTGGTTGTGTGGATTGCTGAGAGGCCTCCGATGAGACTGCCGAGACAGAAACATGTCGCATCGGATATTGTCCTTCAAACGTCTTATTGCCCGGCCATGAGTCCAGTGGCACGAGTGGGCAACACACTGTAGTAAGTATCATCTGGGATCATCCAGCTATTTCCATGCTAGCTGAAGCTTGGCCTACGAACATTTCGAAGATACGGAATTGATGGACTGGGGGCATGGAATTGAACTCATCATTAAATTTCACCACGACGAAATTATGCTCTCCACGGCATTTCCGTTGCGATATTTCATTTCGCCAAAGACAAGCAGCATCTTCTCGCGAAACAATCAACTATTTACTTTGACTTTCTTCACCTCTTCACCTCTTCACACGAAAGGACACAGTTTGACTCGTGCGCGAACCCTCGCCGTTACATTGTTCCACGAGGAAAGGCGCGAGCCGCTCCCGGAGGCCCAAGTGGGTCGAGAAGAATTCCAGTAAGTATGAGTCGAACGAGTCGAGGATATTACCGGACGTCAGTGTGGGGCGCGAATGGTCGCCGCCGGTGCCCGAGAGTCAAGTCAATGCGCGGCAACCAACGAGAGAAGCAACCCCCCCCCCTCCCCCCCCCCCCAAAAAAAAAAAAAAAGGCAAGAGAAAAAAATTCACTTTTCCTGCAGCTGCAACGCGTGTACGAAGTATCCCACAGCGCACCCTCGTGTGTTTCTATTCCTGATCCCGAGAGGCATATGAGCGCCTGGATGAGGCAAAACAAAGGTGGTCTTTTGTAAAATTCTGAACAGGGAAAAGGTAGGGGAAAATATCCTTCGGAGGTTTTTCCATCGTATCGTCTCTTCTGGTCCGTGTGTGGCTGTCAAGTCGATGTCGCCACGGTGCCTACTGGATGGTACACCAGTACAAATGGGCAAAGTTCGTTGCGATCGACCTGTCAAATCCCCGCAGTTTCTAGGTTGCTATGGCTTGCTCTCCCAATCCAGTACGCAATGTGACGGTATCGCGCATCAGTGTCGATGTCAAGAGTGCGAGAGCTTTGCTTGCTTCGAGCACCTTGTACTTGTAGTACAAGTACAAGTACAGCCATTTCTATTGCGACGAGCGCATCATTGGTCGAGCAATCTGCTACCCTGGAGCTCTTTCAAGCTGGTATGATACGCACGACTTTTGACCTGCGATGTTGCACGAGAATTGCCCGGTAGGCAAGCGGGCAAGTCAGGACGAGACGAGACTCAGACTGTCGACGTAGTCTTATTGCTGTGTGGGCTCCTTTCTCACAACCCATGTCGCACGCTGCTTTTTGACGCTCTTGACGTCCTGGGAGGGCCTTGTGCATTCATACTTAGGTACTGACATTGCACGAGGGTGGTCGCAGTCTTCTGTGCAGAATGCAGGCTAACCCTCAAGGTTTGCGAGGATTGATATTGGGTGTTGGCGATCTACCTGGACGCCCCGCAAGTGCTAATGGTGGGGCTTTCACCTGTTCCTGTTTCAATTCAGCATGAGATACCGCTTCATCAAGGTCCATACGGAGTACTTGTACATACTTCAGACAACGTATCAAATATGCAATGCTTTTCATTATTACCGAAGAGAAATCTAAGTACAAGTATGTATGGAGTATCCAAAATGTACATCTGTTGCATCAATAGAGATGGGGGCAATCTGTCCCCTAGCTCTCTGCATAACTCGACGTCCCTCGGTCGGTCCTAATTGTCGTCTCGCTTTTCGGTATTCGATACACCGTAGTGTTGCCATGATAAATCCGATCACATCGTGCCGCCTTGGACACAACGTGTATCTGATATCAACAGGATCAACAAGGAATCGTTTGCAATGGATGAGACGTGCTTGAAGATTGCCATCATACAAAATTGAGTTTACATGGCAGAGGCAGCAACGACAACGTTAAGACTGTGGCAATATGTCGTTGATGCTGATAAGCTGCATCGCAAGATGGAGCTCCATGTCCGGTTGTTCAACAACACCATGGTCTTTCCATCCGGTGCTTGTCGTCCTACACCATCACCACAACAAGCCAGTCGGCGATCCAGCAGTTGCGTGCAATCAACACTTTGTAGTTGCGTAGGAATATTTCCGCTATCCCAGTACTATGCAGGTTGAGCTTCTCACTTTCCCTTGTCGGTGATGCTTGTGTGAATGTTCCCCCCCCAAATCTGAGTCTCTTGTAACACCTTCATGCTGTGCGAGGTAGCACGCCGTTGAGGGCACACAACCCCAAAACTCCTTTTTCCTGCTCAATACTCCGCACCTACTGGCTTATTTGGCCATCCTGTAGGAGAAACTTCTAGATGACGACTGAGACTCTATTGAGCGGGCATGAAAAGCAAATCATAACTCTTGCTATTATGCCGTGAGACCCCTCCACGTTTCTCATTCAAGACTGCATAGACTTTTGATTTGCATCAATTGTAAAACATAACGACATGCCCAAACATTATGATGTAGCCATTATGGCTTACGATAATATGTTGCTTCTCATTAGGCGCGCAAGAAATATATTTCAGCAAGCCCAAGTGTACCAGAGGTTGTATGTAAGCTGTAGGTAAGCTGCACCCCATACTGACTTGCATACTCTAGACACTCCATCGAATCCATGTCCATCTGCGGCATCGTCTCACCTTCTAACCTGTACGCACGAGCTAAAGCAACAAAGACCTATCATATTTACCCTCAACAGCTTTCTATCATATCTTCTCCTCTCCACTTGCCCCCAAGAAATCCAATATATCAAATGCACTCACAACGGCTTCTTTTTCCTGCCCTCACAGACCACCAATTTGCCTCGTGTGGCACAGTCACAACGGAGCTGCAGAACGCCCCCGAAACTGCTAGTCTTCTATCACTTCTCACTTCTGTGCCCGTTGGTCTCGGCCTCGCACCCCAACCCGGACCTCTCTCTGTGCAGTACGGCTTTACCAAGGCAACCAGTATTGGTTGTCCTGTGCCTTTATATCCGGCCGCACAGGCTTGGTACGGAGGAGAGAAAAGCACGCGGCGGCGTGATTCCTGCTTGCCACTTCGGTGTGGTTGATATATTACACTTTAAGCTTCCTGATATAACTCCGTCTTCTCCACGGATTTGCCGTCTTGAGAGGACCCCGTGCGGATATTGGCTGGGCTGCCGTGCCTGCGCTGCGGTGTTGTCGCGTCTAGAGTGGTGGGGAAAGGGCCGGCTTAGAGAGCTGATAAGGTACATATTACTATTTGCCATCTGTGCTGGCGAGCCGGTGGACGGCTCCCTTGCTTTGAGTATTCCGATGCTTTTGGTGCCAGATGTCGTGATGCTGTTGTATCACGTTGTTGAGTATCATGATTAAGTTATCACGTGGATGATATGTTCTTTTGTGTTACCCTCCTTTTGATAGCACACAAGAAACTCCGAGGTGATTATTAGAGCATGATTCTTCATCAGATGATTTGTCAGAGGGTGCCTCTTCCCCCTTTTCCTGCTTGGAGATAGATAGTGAACACATCATGGTTTCAAGAGCTCAAGTGCCATCACCTGTAAAAGAAGAGTTTTCTCCAGAGCTGTAATAAGAAAGGATTGTTCACTTCACATGGCTCTGGAGAATACCCTCGGAAGATATGCTTTCATTAATTCTCATGTCAAAGTTCGTAAAGTTTGATTTTTTTTTTCCCGGGAAAGAACTCGTTTTGTGACAATTAGAACTCTTGAATCAGGCTTGAAGTTGAAGTCTATAGCCAGTAACTCTCTTTATGACTCCATGACATAACACGAATCATTAATACTGTAGTGGCCGCTATTGATTCAAACCATTTGCCTCTTTTCGTATTTTGCCCTGGAGAGTTCTTGAACAAGATATCTCTCGCCAAGTAGAAAAAGGGGAAAGAGGAGCAACAAACGTGTATTTGGGCAATTGGCTACTAGTTAGTTACCACAAATGGTGGCAAAGTTATCGAAAATAGTTTACACTTGAGTCGATGCGAAATTTGGTGAGGTCGTAGTTGTACTCGAGGTACGTGCAATACCATTACGGGCAAGAGAGATGGTGGTGGGATTTCAGACCATGCTGTCTGATAACTTGAGATAGAACTCGATGTCGAGAAGATAAGGAGACAGTATAATCGCTATTTGGCCATATAAAAAAAACAGTGACTAGCTTTTGGCGATGGATAATGCAGCCGCTCTTCTAAAATAGGCAAAATTACTACACCTGGGAGGTGTATGCGAGCATAAAATCGAAATATAATGTCATACAGTTAACCCTTGTATTAACTTAACTTTCATATAAGATCAGAGTCAGATCTAAGTTAGATTTAACAGTTGATCCTCTAAATATCTTCCTATTTGATTTGTAATTTCTATATTTATAAGTGTATATATAGATCTATTGGTATACTATAGTCCCCAATCTAATTAGAAGGTGTTTTTATATACATTGCTTCTTACTACTCTATAGTTTATTTTAACTAGATCAAATCTCATACTAGTTAGACAATATATACAATTATTATTCTAACTTATACCGGTTGTTCCTCTATTACTTTGTTTGTTTGCTTTGTTCCTCGCTCTCCTTCTCCCTCTTCTCCTTCTCTCCTAGAGAGAGTAAGATAAGAAGGGGGAAAAGTTCAAGGTCAAGAGTAAGAGCAAGAGAGGGAGAGGGAGGAAAATAGAGAGATTGGGGAGCAAGGAAGAACTTAAGAGAGAGAAGAAAGCGAGAGAGGGCGAGAGAGAGGAGAGTGAAAGAGAGGAATAGATAAAACGGGTAAATTAGATGTTTGTTGTTCCCCTACTTCTACTTTTTACCTATTTGTGATATTCAAATATGTAAATAATGTTTGAGGTGTTTGATGTATACTCCTGTAATAACAAGGCAGACTGAAAAGGACTGAATATTGGAGCCTAAAAGCATATCCAGCTATAGTTGTGGTTATAAGTTGTAGTCATACACTTATCTTTCTATAGCAAAGTTTTTAAAGGATTGCAAGTGTGCTATAGCAACTGCCTCGCCCCTGAATCCAAGAGCAACATTAATACCAAGAAACTCCTGCTAAAGTAACCATGAAAATCCCTTTAGAAGAACAAACTCTCATAGTAAATATGTAAAGGTAGTTATAACTTAAAATATGCGAATCTTCTTGATTCAAAAGAATTGACGTGTTGTAGAAAGTGAGGTTACAAAGCGGTCTTGCAGGCATTATACAACAATTATTCCCTTGTATATACCAACAACATGTTACACTAGTAATAGTGTCACTGTATTTCAGTCTTTAAACTCTCAAATATTATAATAAAAAGTCATATAGGGTATATTTGATTAACTACCAACAGTTCTATAATAGCGTGAGAACGTATCATTTGTTTTTGGCGTGTTTGTCACAGTATCTGAATCTCCATCAGCAGCACAGTATAAGAGATAGAATGGAATAAAATATATACAGATGAATAGTTCGTTTGATATTAAAGCCTGTGTTTAATTAACGCCGCTAGTTGCCTGAGATAACCTTGAATTTCAGATCAGGACTATCAAGATCGAGGTGAGTCACAAAGGTGAGTCACGTTTTGTGGGACAACACCCCTCATCAAAAGAGTAAAAATTTGAGCTTTTCGGTCATGGCAGATTTTTGTGTGAGATCTCTCTTCCCTATTACTGCGTTTTGTCAGGATGACATTTGAGCCTCAAATAGTCCCATATTTTTAACGTCAAGGCTTGAAAGCCTCAACCATATTCAATGACCAATTACAGCGGCTGTTGAGATTTAAAGCATGAAATTATCATGCAATTCTGATCTAGATGTAGTACTTATAAAACCAAAGATTTGAGAGAGATATCACATTTTCTAAGGCGTAAAACCATATATGCTAAAATAACTATCAACCTAAACTATACCTTCAAGGAAGAATAGTTAACCAATCTTTAGTACGCTAACAGCTCAACCGATAGTTTTTTTCTGCTATAACAAGGGTAGCAATGAAAGAAATAGTGAAGTGAAATAGTGAAGTGAAATCCAGCCAACACGTCCGTCGCCGCAATTGGATATCAAAGAATCATATGTGCTCTTTCTTGTCAATGATGATGGAGCTTGATACGTAAAGTGGGGAACTCTACCCAACTTATCTGTGGACACTGCCTACTTAAATTACTTGTTCCTCTGGTTCAGTCGCTGATTTTCCCTTTTCAGCCAAGAGCAAGTGAAGACTAACCGTAAAGAAAGTGTATAGCACTCACTCATAGTTACTTTCGCTGACGCACACCTTGATGGTGGGTCAGATTTTGTAAGTGAGAAGGTATAGCCAGATTAGTCTCCTTCCACAACTATTTAAACTCCAACAACGTTGGGCTCTTCTTCTTTCTTTCCCTTCTTTCCAGAACCTTAACAGCACGAGCTTACCTCAACTTTCTAGATACTCCTTTTTCTACTTTTACAACTCGGCAACAACATCAAAACCCACAAAGAGCTGATCACCTCCGCTGATATGGCGAACCAAGAATCTGGTAGCAGAGCATTGACCCCTGAAAATCACCTTCGAGAAGACTGGGGATCCGAGCACGACAGGCAGAAAGAGTGGGGTATGACCCGAGAACAGCTTCACGAAAAGCAAGCTCGACTCGACTTTCCTAATGAAGACTCAGAGACTGCCTTGCGTCTCTATGTCACCATCAAAGGTCCGAAGAGGGACACTTGGAATCCCGAGGGTTTCTCTATTCAAAAAGATGTTCTCGACATCTTTTTCATCAACGAGGATGGAGTCCGCACCGTTTTCCGTGAAGGCAAGGTAAAAACATTAGTTTGAAGAAACAATAGCTGATAATTTATAGACGAAAGCGACAGATTCGACAAGGATAGGTTTGTAGCACGGCACATGAACTTCAACGCTGGGGGAGACCGTGGACCCCACATCTTGCTTGCCCCAAAGCCGAGCTACCGAAGGACTGCAAGATTTGTTGACTTCCAACGCAAGAAGTCAATGGATCTCAAGCATTGCAGCGAAAAGCAGTGGGCTTTACGTCGTTCGCACCCTCGACACCTGCTGAATTGGCTTCCAGGTACGTATACAAGATTGGCATTACCATGTCCCTACACTGATATCTCCTAGAAATCCTTGAGAGAATCTATGAGTTCATCTTGACTCCAAGTGGCCAAAAATGTGGCTATACAGTCCCATACACGATCGGCTCGATCTGGAAACGGGAGTGGTGCCTGCCAAAAATTCTCACAGCCTCCGACTCTACCTTCGTATGGTATCACCGCTGTGACGACAAGGGGCCATATATTGAGCGCCAAGGAGTAGCAAGAAGCCCAATTGACGCCACGTTCTTGCGGGTCTGCAAGAGATTCCATAGGGATGCAACACCGATCCTCCATGGCCAGCACTTGGACTTTGTGTTTAGCGACAATCGAAACTTGGATACCAAGGGCCTCCATTACTTCACAAACGAGGGCATGACAAAATCTGAGAGATGTGATCCACAACTTCCAATCTCCATAAGGCAAGGAGAATTTGAAGTCCACGAAATCACGCACAACTATGCCCGAGCGCTCAGATATCGCGATGTCACTCGTGAAATCCCGGGCTGGTCGCGCTGTGATTTTGTCCTTGACTTTCTCCGCTCGGCTGGCCCAGTAAATACCAGCTTTGTCCGCTCTCTGCGTCTTGGAGGCTCCGTCATGGTGGAAGAAAATAATGTCGACTTTCTCGCAAAGTTCAGAGTTTACACAGTCTTTCTTGCAGAACTGTGTCCAAACCTAGCGACCCTTGAAATCGTGGTGCATCCAGGTGGACACCCATTCGACGCACACTTTGGAGGCAGCAAAACAACCGAACTGGACAAAATCCCTATGCCCGAACAAGGTCGATTGAGGGAAGAGCGTCTGGTGGCTGTCCTTGAAGCAGAAATTCCAAAGTTTCCTGCACTGAAGAAGCTTGAGATTTGTCGGGAAGACAGTTCCTATTACTCAGGAACTTGTAAAATTGACAACTCTCATGAAGAAAGGCTTGCAGAGATTGAGCGCGGAATTGTCTCTCATGCATGGCAGAGACGAGTCCGCATTCAACAGGAATACAAGATCGAGAAGAGCGCTGCCGATCTTCAGAAAGTCTTGGAGAAAGCTAAGAAGGCCAAGGGAACTCACGGCTGTGGCTTTTGTGGAGAGCAAGACCATTGCTTCACCATGTGCCATAATCTCTGCAGATTTTGTGGAGAGTTTGGTCACTGGAAGTACTCTTGCCCTCTGAGCACCAAGTTCTTTTTGGCTCGTTAAACCTTCGGATTTTTGGAAACAGGTTCTGCTTTGGATGCGTTTGGCGATGATACCATTTCGGATTGGCGTGGGATTGTGCTTTGGGTGGCAGGGATTTGACGACGTTAATGAGGAATGTGCTCGATTAGTTAAGATTGTAGTAATGATGGCGCTTTGGGTCAGGCTTAGTATAGATAAGATGCATCTCACAATGATGAATAACTTCAAATGAAACATCTCTCCCCAAACTGCAAGTTTTAGTAAGGTGCCCGGGTACAGATATAGGATTTCATTGTTCCTTATACTGGAATATCAATCTTCTGGTTCTCTACGCCCCTTGAAATGACATCCAAGCCAGCAGCCTCAATCTCGAAGTCCAGATCTGGCTGTGCTTCTCGATACAAGATGTGCTTCTCACTCGCGACCTTGACAACATGGGCAGCCTCCTCGTCACTAACAATGTGTTTCTTAAGGCTTGGGTTTCCAGCACATGCAGCTTCAACTTGAAGCTGAATCTGGCATCCTCTGTCAAGAAGACCGAAGAGGAATCCCGCTTCATCAACGGTACTGCCAACAGTAAGGAGGCCGTGGTTCAATAGAATTGCAGCCTGTGATTAGGTCAGCCATTTCACAAGAAAAACATGCTCATAGGTTGTTACCTTGTTCTTTGTACCAAGGGCTTTGGCGATGTTTCGTCCTTCGTCGGCTGCCAGGACAATACCAGCATACGATGAGTACACAGCAATAGAGTCGTGTAAGAGACAGATGTCTTGGTTCAGCATGTCAAGTCCTTTGGCGAACACACTCCATGCTCTTCCAGCATTGGTGTGGGAGTGACAGACGGCATGAACATCAGGTCTGGCCTTGTGGATTTCAGAATGAATGAAGAAACCGGCAGCGTTTGCAGGGCGACTCTATAAACACTATTAGCATGAAATATCCAAGAAGTTCAAAACATGGAGTAAGATCGTACTCTGTTTCCACCAATGCATTCTCCTGTATACATATCCAAGCATACCAAATCCCCAGCAGTCATAAGTCCAAAATGCTTTCCAAGAGGGTTCATCCAGATACCATTGGGGTATTCTGGATCGCGAACACTGATATGGCCACTCATTCCTTCAGTGAAGCCCTTACGGCTAAAGTCTCGAAAAGTAGCAGCAATATGGATGAGAATATGACGGCGTTCTTCTTCAAAGGAGGGGAAAGTAGGAATCCCTAAGCACTTGTCAGTAACTGCATTGGGATTGTCAAGAGCTGAAAATATCGTCCCGACACTAGACATAAAATGAAAACATGTAAATACCAGGAAGCAAAATGCCATGACTGATAGCTCTGAGCGGCGTTACCTCCTCCTCAACATCAGCGACAACATCAGCCTGGAATTTCCCCTTGACCTCCTCACCAAGTGTACAATCGGACGAAACAGCAGAAGGCGCCATAATGTACTCAAGAGTCTAAATGAAGGCGAAATTTATCAAGATCAAGAACCAAGTATGACCTCACAGAAGCAATATGTACAATATGTACGTCTTAGGGTCCAGCGTAATTCCAGAAGGCTGACAGACGGCCCTGGAGATCCTGTGGGGTTGATATACATTCTGAGGTTCAAGGGTGGGGGCGGGAGCTAAGATAAGAGCGAGCGCGCCGTGGCGCGGCGTCATCAGCGATCGAACACCGGAAATGCCATGTGGATGTTTGGCATCATGGAACGGTTGATCGATCAGTTCTTGCAACGAATCTGATCTACTTATGTATATCCTGGTATGCTAACTGAGACAAGTTATATAGAGGTTGAGAAGTGACTTCCGGCTATCAGTACTGGTGACCGTATTGAAGATGCTGCAAATCCCCTGCCTACTCTATATCAAACAGAGTACTTGATATTATGCCAAACTGCAATGTGGAAATTTACTCAAGCATAGTTATAACAAAAATCCTGAAAATATCGATCATTCAACACACCTTCACAAGGATCAATGATACGATTCAAAAAGAAATATAATGTCAAGTGCTTGTTGGTCTTCTGTGACAGGCTACTCAAAAATATGTAGTCCTGAATGACTATATAACTCCCCGAATCCACACAACTCTGGATAATTATACAGCTTACCTTGTTCAAAACAATCACATTCCGCTTGGCGATCATGCTGCTTTCAAGAAATTTACAGCGTCAGTCAGTTCCATGCTCTTGATGATTATGCAGCTTTATGAAATCTACGGCTTTGAAATGTTGTATGCTCTGAACATATATTACTCCGGATTATTGTACAGCTCTTGATAATGTAGCACTATTGACAACGCTATTGACAACCTCATAATCGTTGGTAATGTCCTACAACTGCTCTCAAGCATCACGTGTCGGAAACATCAAGGGCAAGTAGAGACTAGCGTAAAGGCTTGATCAGTTTCGGAATAGAGACTTCTATGAAATGAGTCTATTTTTCTCGGTCCTGTGAGAATTTAGGATGCATGGTTATTATATACGGCCGACTGATGTCTATCCATCATCTGTTTGAGGAAAAGTAATAGAGACCGCGTTGTTGCGGCAATTCGTAGCAGAGTCGAATTCTAATTACGATCTCCCCCGACAATGTCAACATTTATGTGAAGCGCTCAAGTGTGCGGCGAAGGTGGAGCCTTCACGGGTCAGTGTCGATCAGCTCGCAACAAGTGTCAGTATTAAAAAACTCTTATGTGGAGTAATTGTTATTGTTTCAGTGGAAGAAATGCGGCAGTTGCAAGTCACTGAGTTGAAGGTTTGTTCACCCGAGTCAAAAACAATTTAGAATTGGGGGTTCATGATTCGTTGAAATTAAAGCTCAGCTCTAGAGCTAACTATAAATCATTCGAGAGAAGATAATATAAGACGAAAAGCCGTGGACAGCTGTTATTGGTATCAATCATAATCTCTGCCGCCAAGCAGGCAAGAGTCGTAAACAGAACATAATGGCAATGGGGCGGGAAGAAAGCGCCGCCCACACTGCAAAGTGGTATCAAGTGAAGAAGGAGGTTTAAAAGAAATTGCCTTTAGGTAAGGCCACAAAAGTGATTGTGAAGATGGCAGTGATGACAAAGGACCAGAACTGGGATCCAATGACAATCTTGTCTTGGAGTACACGCAAGGCAGGATCTTGGGTCCAAGTCTCCTCATCAAAGATCTTTCGTAGGAGGGGCTTCTTCTGGTATTTTTCCATCCAGGCGGGTTCCTCGTCGTTTCGGCTGCCAAAGGACTGCATACTTCCGGGTCGGTAGCTGATAGTTCCATTGCTCGTCTTCTCGGCCAGTTGAAGTTCTCGTGCAACACTACTATCGTAACTGTCGCGGCTTTCCTCCTCTTCCTCCCATGGTCGAAGGTTACGAGTGTGCCCTGTGTACATGATGAGACACAAGCCTTTATAGGCGGCTATCAATATGCCGAAGCCAATGAACCACATTATCGCGGCTATGATGCGCCACCAGTGTGACACATGTGAGAGTGTGATGACAATGGCGATTACAAAGCCAAGTGTAACGGATATGATACCCATAGTACGAACAAAAAAGACTCGGGGCTGGTTGCCGTTGCAGATAGACCAGCGAATGAAATTAGGATGAGATTGGCCTCTCAAAGCAAGTTCGACAACCTTGAATACTGGAGCGAATGCGGAAGGGTGGGTAGTATGCTGTAATGCATGAAGCGTTGCAGCACGGTCTTTGTGAGAAAGATTGAGTTCTCGAGGAGCATCGAATGCCAAGTAATGATGGATCACGCGGTTGACCTCGTCACGGCATGGCTGTACACTGACTAAAGAACAGTCAGTAACACTTACACAACATATAGGTAACATAAACCTTACATGGCTGCCACTTCATACCGACTGCCTCAGAGACATCTTTGGCGGTGACGCTGTCCGTCGCAGATGAGGTTACAAATGATGCGGTATCAGGGCGATTGATCGCTTGTTCGTCACCCTCGAGCATGAAAGACTTGTCGTTTTTTCCATACCCAGCGGTGAGAATTTGGATTACTGACTTTGAAGATCTCGATCCTCTCTTCATGAGCTTTTCGGATTGCTCTTTCGACTCATCCTTTGCTAGTCTGGGAATTTCTTTTTCCTCTGCCTTCCACTCAGGAGACAAAGCTTGTTCGTTCCTCGGCACTTCCTTCTCCCAGCGCTTTACAAAGTCGAGATACCAAAGGTAAAACTGAAGATTTTCCGCATTGTGCTCGATGTAAACAAGGTAATCAAGGAAGTCTGCTAAAGTACAAGGCTGTAACAATTAGCCTTGGAACCTTGATCAAACTGTTGAAATACATACCGGCAAGGACTTTTGTTGAATGATATCATCAAACGAAAGGCCATTCGGGATTTTGCTCTCGGAGTTCTTCGCTCGCTCCACATATCTCATACACTCAGTTGAATTAATGGGTCCATTTGGCTTCGCCAGATAGTCTGGACGGCGATAGAATAGAATAGACATAGTCGTGTTGGGGATGGTAGGTGTACCAAGTTGATCGACGGACAAGATGAAAAGGCTGACAAGGTAAGTGAAAGAATATTATGAAGGCACTGATATAACGAGGGATAGTGAAGTATAAAGAGTTTGGGATATGGTATGGAATATGTACCCTCGAACCTCTGGGCAATATTGGATGTGGGAGTCGGGAAACATTTATCATACCATAGCACCACAGCAGAAGTGTGTTAATCTTTCACCAACACGGTTCCACAAACACTTTTCTTTTCTCCAGTCTCTTCCTGCAAGGTGACAATCCGCCATTACGCTGGCCTGCATTTGCAATGTGCTATGGCCATATTCTCACACAACTAATTGACTTTCAGCCACCGTTGTGAGTGGTGTTAAGACGAGTGGGAAGAAACCCCTGTAGACACAGAGTGAGGCAGTTAGCATCTTGAAAAGAATGCTCTTTCAGCACGGCACTACCGCATGGCCGGCCCTCTAGACAACGACGGTCGAATCTATTAGTGGACAATCTCATGGCAACATGTGATGGGTCTGTACAGCTAGGATGAAAGGAGGAAAAGGGCATATCGTACCATGTGGATGTATCCATAGAAGCTGTAGAACAGGTACATCGTCCATGGTATGTAAGTACATGGTAAGTATGTACTTGCGTAGAATAGAACAGCACGGATATCGAATCTATCCACCTCATATGCTAGGATAGGTCTTGTATGACCTATCACGTTGTTCAGGTGTATGGTGTTGACGGTACAGTGACAATAGTCAACGTTCTAGAGGTCTTTTTGGCTACTGTGGACTGTGGTGGTTCATGCTGTCGGGGCTTGACCACAGCATCTCCGGCGCAATCCGCACCCAAAGTACTTGTACAGTACATAGTACATAATAATAAGTAATAAAGTAGAATACGGAGTACCGTGGCACTGTACAGTGTGAGCATCTACAAGTATCCTAGCACTCGGGCACAGTGCGCAAGTACTAACGACGTAAGTATATATTACATACTTACGAATTGCTTCCATTGCTCCGCCCTGTGCCTGTGCCCCCATGGCTTGACGAGTCCGTGAAAGGCTGTCTCTCCGCGAGGTCTGTGATTTGCGCTTTCGTTCACTCACCAATCCGCAAAGGTGCGCGCGTTGTCCTCAAGCTTTGAAGCATCAGCTTTGTCTGTCTGGGGTAACCGATGATAGTTGAGAGAATACCTTGGGGAATGATGTATGCTTCTTGTCCAGAACACTGTGGCGTTCATATAAATACTGGCACATAGTAGGAAAACTCCAATATTCAGAGGAAACCTTTCCTCTCCGTTAGCATACCGCGCATATCCATAATAAGTCGATACCGATACCGATACCGAAGAAGAACAAAGGGAAAACCCGCCCCGTACCCGCAAACCACTCGACTCCGAGCCACAGACACGGAACAAGCATTGGGACACAGAATAGAATATGTACAGCATCACCACTCCTCGCCGAGCAACATTCAGGTCCTACGTCAGAAGGACTGCCTTTAGCAACTCGACTCCGCTTCCACTGTGTTTGTACAGAGCAGACTTGCCGCTTCAAGAGACGGCCGACGGCCGACGGTCAAGGCACCACTTTTGTAAGTAGCTTGAATGCTCATCGTCTATCCATATTCCGTATACGTACATACGCAATGTTCTCTCGCTTGCACGCTTGTAGGGACTGGCAATCGAAGGACCGAAAAATCGACATTTGATACTCGTTGATCTTTCAAACATCGTGGCCCCGTGCTGTATGCAGAGAGACAAGAGCGGCGCTCGAGGGTCGAAGACGACACTCTTGAAGAGAGGCGATGGGGTGCATGGACGGTCTGCCGGTATGCCTCCTCCGGCCGGTGGGATTATTTGCCGTTCCCAAGAGACTTTAACGCCAACCCGCTCAACAAATCTGAACCAGATCTTCCAATAGCTTAATCTGGTGACATCCCGTGTAGGCCCCACGCCATTGAGAAGGTCATTTGCCACGACTGAGGACTTTTTCTTGGATGTCCATTCCAGAAAACAGGTACGTACGTACTACATAGAGTAGTAATACAGTACTATGAACATACCATGTAAGTATTCTGACAGAAAACATCAGCTTCAGATCTCATCTCTGCTACCTACAGCGCAATTTCTCACATGGACCAGGTCTAGCCTCCTGTATGAGCTGTTTCTATCATTGGTGCACCGGTGTAGTTGTTTGTTCAAATATCCACAATCAAACACTGGGCAATACCCAAGCTTCAATCTCAACCGGCGCTATGAGGGTATCAGATATCTCGCTTCGGCATTTCATTGACAGAATGGGGATTGAGGCTGTTTGGCAGGAAAAAGAACCCCTTGGGAGAACATTCTGCAAATTCCGCAAATAGGAGGGAATACGTAGTACTATGTACGTAGGGCAGTTGGCCATAATGGGCGAGACCACACAGCATGGGCAAAAGAAGCATTCAATTAACATCCATGGCTTAGGTAAAGTACAATTTCCAATTTCGAACATGTACAAGTACGGTCCGCATCATGCACACACTCACGGATTGCATCCGATTTTTGGACGAGGTACTTGTACATAAGATCGGACCCTGCAGAACCAGCATCAAAGCGCCTGAAAACGTGCAGGTCTTGCAGGTGACTCGGACTTGGCAATATCACAATTGTCAAAGAGCCCTGTTTGCCCCTCTTCTTCTTTCCTCACAAGATCAAGTATACGAGCACCATCGCAGATACAAAACCGAGGAATGAACCAGGCAGTAACATCAGGAATTGCCTTATTGCCTGTGTGGCAGAGCCTCTCGAAGCAACCTCCCCTGTCTTAGGTTGGATGGCGGTAGCCGCGCCTAGAGTAACTGCACTTGGCATGGCTTGAGCCTGCGATGGGAGAAGGGATCTAGACGCAGCGTTTTTCGCCATCTCTATTTGACGCAATGCTGCACCAGCCACCTCCTCGGATGTCACGGCGAGTTTCTCGTTCATGTTGTCCATTGTAGAAGTGATGGCACTTGTGGTCGTGCTTGTGGAAGTGAATGTTGAACTCGATTCGGGTGGTACACAGCCATCCGCAGCACAGAACCAACCATCGCGACAGCATCCACCTCCCAGCATCGACGAGCACTCAAAAAGACCAGGAAGACACTTCGGTCGATGAGTCCTATCTGATCTGCAATCTCTACCTGTGGCGTTGCAACAATATATCCTCGATGCTGTATACTTCGTCTCATGACAAGCCATTGTGACTGGGCAATAAATTTCCTGTAACATATTTAGTTTCTCTTAATTCGATATGTGGCGGCTAGTTCTAAGCCGTACCGGATGATCATAAACCTCGCAGCTATTCATCTGATCTCCACAAACATCAAAAGGTATTGTCCTCTCAGCCCTATTCGATCTAGATGTCATTCTTGAGGTTTATCTCATCGTCAAGAACAGGTCGCTCTCTGGCGTTGACTGCGCGTCTTCAGAGTCTGGCCAGCGCCTACTCATACCGCCTATGAATTGACCTCCAAACAAGTGATAATAGTAGTGTGTGGTAAAGACAATTCCGACAATCATGGCGATTAGAACAACAACACCGATCACAGCGCACCAAAAGCGACGTCGGCGGGCATATATTTTTATGCTGTTGGTATATCTGCTCCAGCTAGAGGCCGAAGATGATGACCGCGTTATCCCACCAGATGGCTGAGGTGAATGGTGCGGAGGTTTTTGTTCCATTGGCTGCATTTGCAATCTGAATAACTCGCAGAATCTGCAGGAGGAGCACAAATATGAATGAAACGTAACTTGTAAGAAGAGTAAGGTTATCGATGGCCATGAGAATCATGATATCGCCGTGATTCGAATGGATTGATTAAGGGGATGTGTATAAGTATGCAATTGTGGCTTGTATCAATAGATCAAGTCGTCAGAGGATATTGAAGTACAAGACCTGAGCACCTACCTTGGATAACTTACATTGCTGGTTAGGAATGATCAAAAACAGTCCATCTCATGCAAATAAGGAAGCCACGACGCCGGTAATCATACAACGAAAGCATGTCTCTTTGAGTCAGAGGGCGGAATCCGACCACGTGATTGTGTTGCCATAAGTTGTCTGTATCTTTGCTTTCTTTTTCTCTTCTTCTTTTCTTTTCTCCTTTTTTTTAGAGATTCTTATTATATTTGGAGGATACCTATACATTAAGGTAAGTACAAAGAGCATACAATCTTATAATCTGTATACTTTAAATATTATCAACATAAATAGACGACAATGTAAAAATCTCTTGTATCAACTCAATAACTAGTCTAGGAAATTAGGCAATACTTCTAGAGACTATATTCATATAACTATATAGTAGATCCTGCTTCCCCTCTTTAATCAATTCGATACCAAAAACCTCGCTGCACACTGCATATTGTGACAGATATAGAGGTGCATTGGTTAGTATGCGTTTGTATCAAAAATCGTGCTAATAATAAGACCAGGTAAGATAAACAAGCAAGCATGATAGATAGTAATAATTTGAATATTAGCTTTAATACAGACTCCTCCGATGGTAAGAAAATCTCCAAGACCTCCAGTTCATGCAGAGCCACTGAGATTTCAATACTTATACTTCTCCCTCTTCGGGGCCATTTATGAATCCATATAATTACTATGACCCAGAGAAGTGTCTTCGATCATGTTCAACATCAATCAAGAGACACTGGGTCAATAGATAGGTGGTCATCGTAGTTGACCTGCATTGATTGGAGGGCATTTTACGAATGGAATGCGCGCTTGTATCCAGCGGATGTGCTTCTTGAACCGTTCAAGGCCACGAATGTGCCAAATTCAAAGGTCAGCACTCATCATATTTATAATTGAGTTCATCCTGAATATCGTCGTCGCGATCAATGGGTATTTATGTACTCTAATCTCAGTCGAGTAAGGTAGGCAATGCACATGTAAATGGTAAGCACATGTTATCCCCCTTATCGATGAGGCTGAAAGACCCACTTCAACCCCGTGCTTCGCAGCAATCGGCCTTCTGTCCACATACAGGTCATGATATTTGATTGGTCCAATGCTTCACCTCCCCCACATTTCCCCGGTCAATGGAGAAAGGCCGCGTTTGGCGAGGTTTAGACTAAATTCTTAAGCCGAGGTATTGAAGTAATAGGCGTCATGAATGTCTACGTCTCCCGAGGGTGTTCTGCAACCTGATCTGTTATCTATCGATTCACTTGCTCTTTTTTGGTAAACATCACCATTATCATTTCCAGAATCATCATATACAATGACACCACCTCCTCAATGGGTCAAGAACCTCAAGCCATCAGGACCTCAGGGTACTGATCTCCTCAGACTTGAGCGGGAGAAGTCGAACATCAACGTTGAGAAATTATCCAACTTTCTATTCACTAAGGAGGTCCTTGAACGCCAGGAGAGAATCTTGAAGATTTTGCAAGCCGAGCCTGTCTTTGACAAGTCCCAGAACTACTTCAGTGGACGCACAGAGAGATTTCAGACCGCCTTAGCAAGGGCGAAGAAGCTGAGACAACTTCAAGTCAAACACAACTGGGATCGTGATGAATACATGTGTGCCAATGAGCTCGTCAGCGAGCCCGGTCCATACGGCCTCCATGCAACCATGTACTTGGTAAGCATTTAATCAGCGATGAATTCGATACAGTGCTAATGGAAGCTATGTAGACCACGCTTGAGGGCCAAGGTACTCCTGAGCAGCAAAAGCTCTTCCTAGAACCTGCCCAGAACTACAAACACATTGGTTGTTATGCACAAACCGAATTGGGCCATGGATCTAACGTTCGAGGACTCGAGACCACAGCGACGTGGGACCCTACCGATAAAACTTTTGTTATGCACTCCCCAAGTTTGACTGCTTCCAAGTGGTGGATCGGATCTCTCGGAAGAACCGCAAACCATGCAGTGGTTATGGCACAATTGATTTTGAATGGCAAGCCTTACGGACCTCACCCTTTTGTTGTACAGATCAGAGATATGAAGACCCACGAGCCCCTGGAGGGCGTCCATGTTGGAGATATTGGTCCCAAATTTGGATACAACACCATGGATAACGGATTCCTTCTCCTGAACAAGGTCAAGATTCCACATGTTAACATGTTAGCAAAGTACTCGAGAGTTGACAAGGATACCAACAAATACCTTAAACCATCATCCCCCAACCTTATCTATGGTACCCTTACATGGGTTCGATCCACTATCGTGTTGCAGTCTGGCGGCGTCCTTGCTCGCGGTGTGACAATTGCGACAAGATATGCTGCTGTTCGCCGTCAATTCCAGGATCGTGATGCCCCTCATGGTACTGAGGGTGAAAACCAGGTGCTCAACTACACCATGGTGCAGTTCCGTCTGCTTCCTCTTCTTGCTGCCACGTTTGCTTTGCATTTCACTGGTAAGGCAATGATGGGTTTGTACCAGGAGAATCAGAAACGCATGCAACAGGAGTCGAGCAAAGACGCTTCGTCTAGAGGCCCAGGCCCAGAGGAGCTCAACTCCGGCAGTGATCTTCTCGCTGATCTTCACGCTACGTCTTGTGGTTTGAAGGCTCTTGGTAGCACCACAGCTGCTGAAGGATTGGAGGTATGCCGTAGAGCATGTGGTGGTCATGGCTACAGTCAATTCGGTGGTATTGGTTCCTGGTATGCTGATTACCTGCCAACTACGACTTGGGAGGGAGACAACTACATGTTGACACAGCAGGTCGCGAGATATGTAAAGAACCCATCCTCCATGCACTTGACATCAACTAACCAACTCTTTGCAGTTGCTAAAATCTGCTCGCTCTGTCCTGAAGGGCAATGCAGCAAACAACGATACCACCAAGATCTTCGAGACCTTCCTAGCCAGGCAAGATATGGGTGCTGCGCATGATGTTCTCGGAAGCGATGAAGAGCTTGTTGCTGCTTTCGCGTGGCGTACTTCATTCCTGACCTTCGAGGCCTTGAAGCATAGAGACGCAGAGAAGAATGGATGGAACTCTTTGTTGGTTGACTTCTGGCGTCTCAGCACTGCCCATTCCCAGTACCTTGTCGTCAAGAACTTCCATGAAGCTCTCAACAGCGATAGCTTGAAGAGCGAACTCGATTCCAACACCATTGAGCTTCTCCGCAAGCTTTTCCGTCTTTATGCTTTGAACACTCTCGAGAAGGAGGCATCAGAGTTCTATACCTCAGCAGCGGTCACCGTCCGCCAGATTCAACTCGCTCGCACCAAGTCTGTCATGACATTGCTCGAGGAGATCCGACCCCACGCCATTCGTCTCGTAGATGCATGGCAATTCCCAGACTGGCAACTGGATTCCAGCTTGGGCAGAAAGGACGGAAAGGTCTACGAGGATCTGTTCTACAGAGCCAGCGAGCTTAACCCTCTCAACGGACTCACCATTGACCCATACCCAAACAGCAGTGTTATGGTCAAGAGAGATGAGACCCAGAAGTACAAGAGTAAGTTGTAAGCTTTGTCACTTTTGTACATACCTCTTGTACGTACAGATTATTGGATATCTGCCGTGTATCTATGACGTATCGATGGATTTATGAGATTGTAAATAGCGCCCATAATGACTGCATTGTATCGTCGCTATAGATAGATTTATTGTTGTCTGCATAAGCCACTATAGAATTACATTTCAACTCTTTTACCCTTTTTTGTGGTTGTTGGTGACGTATGCAGATGACAAGTGAGGCTGAATGTATCGTGATGTCGTGTTGCAGGGTACCTAGGCTCGGCTCACGAGGCTGTTAAACTGCATGTTACACGACTGCTCAAGGTACCCGACGATCAATTTCCCTGCATGATCTACAGCATCCTGTACTTCCGGTAGAGTACAAGTACATATGAATGGCTGCCGATAACTTCATGAAACTGTATTGTGCAAATCCATCAACCTGGCCATGATGACCGACCATGATGATTCCGCAAATGCCCCTCTCATCAACAACTCACAGCACATTGACCGACAAAGTCTGGAAGATGAGCTCGATGAAACGACACATCCAACCGATCTCACCGACGTCTCCCTACTTCTTGAGAAGAACCTGAAGCACCCAGGCTTCTACGTATGGCTACTCACCCTTTCTGCGGGTATAAGTGGGCTGTTATTTGGTTGTAAGTATCAAGCCCTCAATCAACCCAACACTCGACTTGCGCTCACTCTCTGCAACTAGATGATACAGGTGTTATATCTGCCACTCTTGTCTCTGTCGGTTCTTCCCTCTCCCATAGACCCCTTTCGACACTCGACAAATCTCTCATCACCTCGTGTACATCCCTTTTCGCTCTCATCGCATCCCCAATAACTGGTATCCTCGCCGACAAACTAGGCCGCAAGAAAGTCATCCTTATCGCCGATGTCCTATTTATCTTCGGGGCCGTCTCCCAGGCACTCACAGACAGTGTATGGGGCATGGTAGCAGGGAGGAGCGTTGTCGGACTGGCAGTTGGGTCAGCTTCGTTTGTAGTCCCGCTCTACATTGCGGAGTTGTCGCCGGCGCCTTTCAGGGGACGGCTTGTGACATTATCAATTCTCTTCATCACACTAGGACAGGTCATTAGTTACGTGGTGGGATACCTGTTCTCAGAATATGGCGGTGCAAATGGCTGGAGGTGGATGGTAGGCCTTGGAGCTACGCCAGCGGCAGTACAATTCCTGATGTTGGTCTGGATGCCCGAGACACCCCGATGGCTTGTCAAGATGGAAAGGCAAGAGGAGGCACGGCGAGTGCTCGACAAAGTCTTTGGACGAGGCATGGACATTCAGAGGATGGTTGATGTTGTTCTCCGCGGCATCGTAGTAGAAGTGCAAGAGGAGGAGGAGGCGCAGAAGGACCGAATCCGTGAACGACCCAAGCAGGCAGGCCAGAAATGCACCCCAGGGCTCAGCGACAACTGGACCGAGCTATTCCGCGTAGGAAGTAACCGACGCGCGCTGACAATCGCATGTCTACTTCAAGGCTTGCAGCAACTATGCGGCTTCAACTCACTGATGTATTTCTCAGCGACGATATTCACACTCATCGGCTTCTCGTCGCCAACATTAACCTCACTCTCGGTAGCCGTAACCAACTTCCTCTTCACGCTGCTCGCGCTCGTCCTCATCGACGCCGTGGGTCGCCGGCGAATCATGCTTTACTCGGTGCCCATCATGATCTTCGGGCTGCTGCTCGCAGCAGTGGGCTTCTACTTCGTCGGCGCGCTGCCCAGCGACACAAACTCCACCGACCCCTCTTCCTCGCCGTCCGCGCAGCTCGAAGTCCCGCTGTCTGAACGCACCGCGCCCATGGCCATCCTCGCGGCTATCATCATGTATGTGTCCGGCTACGCTATCGGCCTGGGCAATGTGCCGTGGCAGCAATCCGAGCTCTTCCCGCTCAACGTGCGCAGTCTCGGATCGGGATTGGCGACATCGACGAACTGGGGGGCCAATTTCATCGTGGGACTCACGTTCCTGCCTATGATGGATTGGTTGAGTCCCAGTGTGACCTTTGTGGTTTATGCGGCGGTTTGTGTGGCAGGGTGGGTAGCTATTTGGAGAATCTATCCTGAGACGAAGGGGTTGAGTTTGGAGGAGACGTCGGATTTACTGGCCGATGGATGGGGTGTTAGGCAGAACGCACACAGGAGAGATGCGAGTAGTTAGTAATTTCCTTTTGTTTTCAATCATATCACTTTTGCGATACCTCAACTTCAAAAATAACAGTGAATTATAATATCATTATCAGTAAGTATCATTCTATATGTCTTCGACTACATTATACCCTTCGAAAATAGAAAGCTGCTTTTTATTCCGACCCAAGGTATCAGAAAAGCAAGAACACCCAAAAGTACCTACTTGAATTGTACCTGGTAATATTCGAACACTCATCAAACAGCGTTGTCACCTGTGATCCTTCCCCTTGTGCCTTCCTTGGTCAGATTCGTCGCGTCATCAGAGTTGTTGAGGCTGGTGTTTTCGGCGCCATTCTTCTCTTCATCACGATGTGACCCATGAGCAGCCATCACCTGGTTCATATCCGGCGCGAAAGCTGATCGCTGGCGAATCTTGTGACCGTACAGGTAGAATACTACTGGAATTGGGATGAGAACGACTGCTACGCAGCCTAGTAGAGTACCGGCCCAGTTCACGCCCATACCATCAAACATGTACGTTGCAAAGAGGGGAAACACAGCACCAGCCGTGGATCGAAGAAGTGTGTTGGCTGCAATAGCTGAGGCGGCGCTGTAACGGGTTAGAAAAAATACTTGCGGCAGAGTACAACGCGGAGAACTTACAACATGAGGTAGGCGTCAACAAGGTAGTTGAGAGACTGCAAGAAAATGGACAAAAGTCCAAATCCAGTCAGGAGGCCGGAAAGTGTTGGCACAATCCAGTGAATATCAGCCTTGTAACCAGACCAGCCGAACCAGAAGAGACCACCAGCAAAGGCGACACCGCCAATCATAACAGGTGGCAGACGCCATTCAGGAATTGGGATGTTGTTGTTAGCTGCAAGCTTCCGATTGTATGCAGGCTGGCCTAAAGCAACAAATATCGCAGCACCCAGCATACCGACGACCATACCAAAGTAGGGAAGACCACCAACTCCTTGATTGAAACCATGAATCTGTTGAAAAACGATGGAGTATGCGGTGAGGAAAAGATAGAGGAGGCCGTAGATGAAAGCCATGTAAATGGATAACAGAAGAATGATCGGCTCACTGATAAGGAGACGAATAGGACGGCTCTGTATGTCTCTGTGTTAGCAGAACTCGATAGCAGAATCACTGGAGTTTAACTTACAAAATTCTTTGTGATCAATTCTTTGAAGTCGACTTCGATTTCTTCTTGCTTCGCATGTATACCCCAATTCTTCGTCCGTCGTCGAAGTTCAGACGCTTTGGTAACCAAGATTATTGGTGGGTAACTCTCTTCCAAGAAAAACAGATCCAGTAAGAATGCTACAGCTCCCATAATGGAGGCAATCCATTCAGTCCATCTCCACCCCAAGTATGATTGGTTGATGAATCCACCAATGAAAGGTGCGAGCAAAGGTCCACAAAACACACACGCACTGAACACGAGGAGAGCCATTCCTCTACTTTTATTGTCAAACATGTCTGAGAAGACAGCGGCGACGACTGCTAACGGACATGCGGCGAAGAATCCAGACCAAAATCGGCAAATCATCACTGTTTGAAGATCCTTTGCAGCCGCTACAGCTATAGAGAATATAGTAAATCCGAACATGGCTATAACAATTGGAAGGCGGCGGCCTTTTAATTCTGAGAATGGAGCCCAAAGGGTCGGTCCTGTTGCAAATCCAAGAACGTATAGAGTCGTTCCTAGCACCCCGACCTCGGTGGAGACATTGAAGTGTGCAGCGACTGATCTTGTAGCAGCCGAAAATATACTCGAGGTGAAGGCAGAGGTGAGTGCAGTATAGGCAAGAATAGCGCTCATGGTAATTCTAGAGATTAATTAGTTATATTTTCCCAAAATAAATATGAGTCGAATTTGAACGTCTCTTTCGAAACTTCCGAAAAGAAGAAGCACCAGGATGGATCGTGAACTCACTTCTTCTTCGTAGTCCAATTCTGAGCATGCAATGGATCGTCCGGGCCGCAGAATTCCACAACATATTCTTCCTGATCTGGGAGCGGAGGAGGATATGGTTTTCCAGCACCAAATTCAGGCAATGCTTTGTTACTCTGTCGGCTCTTGACGCTCTTCCCGACAGTCCCGCTATGCTGGCTCTTCGCTGTTTGGATTCTACTGAGCTCGGTAGGATGGCGTTCGAGGTCTCGTTGTGTAGATATCCTGCTCATTCCGATGTCTCTTCGCACCGCAGAACCCTCGCTGGAGCTGGTCGAGCTCGAGCTGCCAGTTGCTGCACGCTGGAGCTGTTCGATTTCATGACTCTGGCGATTGACCGCTGGTGTTTGTCCGTACCGCCCCGGCGATGCATCTCGAGCGGCGCGATCAAGATCAAGATCCACGATGTCCATTGTTGTTGGTGACAGTCCAAGGGACTTCTCCCACACGAAATAATTCCTTTAATGATGCACGTAAAGCAGAAGACCGATGACAATCCAAAAAAGTGTTCGACTGTACTTCTTAATTCACCAGGGGAAATCGTGCAGGGATTTATTAAGCAGTGATTAGAGTGCTACGGGGGGCGATGCTTGAGAAGGTGTATGTCCCTATTCGTTAGTTCGCGTTGCGATCGCACTGTACGTAGCACTGCACGCGGTTTCTCCTGTCACGGCTCTGCACCACTGTAAAGACGGCAGATTGTGAGGCAGTTTGTGTATTTGTGATGTCAGTCAGTGGAAATTCTTGCAGGGATTGTCTCTCCCTTCTTCTCCCCGGGTCGGTGGTGAACAAGGCTGGATATATGTCAAGCAAAATTTCGTGTAGAGTATCGTACTTGTGTGCTTGTGTATCCGTAATTCCGCGCAGCTGAGGTGGAGTTGAGATGAGGGGGATCGACTCCGACATCCGACCATCTACTTGTACTATCTTGTGCCCAAGCTGGAGGGGATTGGTTTTAATATATGGGCGTTGAATCGAGAAGCGTGTCTCCTGACAAGGGGAGAGAAATAGATAGAAGTCATGCGAATCGTCCAGTCATTACTCGATACTTGGTGCTTGATATTTGATACTCTCTACCTCGTTGATGCACTGTTAATGTACCTCTATCTCAAGCTGTAGCTGTATATAACCATGCTTATAACACCATAGTATTATAAATATAATCATTTCTGCATGTCCATGAATAATCAGCGTGTCTACCTACGCTCTATCTGCGTTAATACTTACGCCTCGTACGAATAACGACTAATTAAGTTAAGGTGATGCATCGAGGCGCATCCCAGGCTCTATAATTTAACTGTATCTTTCCCGTGCTACTTAGTAGTTGAAAAAAGCCCAAAGACTGATGAGTGGAGCCAACCAGATGCACAACACATATTCTACTTACATTTTTTATTTTTACATGTCATGGATCGAGACATTCATATGTAGTCATGAGCGGACATTTGTTCCAGCAGAAAAGGCTACCTATGGATTTCCCATTCAAACGAATATAAACAAACAAAAAGAAGGATGGACCTCGGCCGTTCATATGCGAAAGTCCACGTGCAGAAGGACTGAGTAAGATTCGATGCATTCCTCTCATGCACCCTTCATTGCCTGCGTCATGAAGCCATGCGGCTCGGATTCCGATTCCAACGCTCCCGGAAACGCCTCCATTCGTTAGCCGTTAGGTGCGAGATCCGAAGCACTTTGGCCAATGCACAAGATACATAGAACAAATAAGGTGCGCAAGCCATTTGTTGAAACACATCAACCCTCCAGAAGTCATGATTGTTTGCGAATCCGGGAGAATATTGGTTGGTTCTTTTGGTCAAGATAGATCTATGGATTCGCATGATCGTTTTGAATTGCATAAATACAGGGTATGGTCTGTGGTTACCTGTATACAAGATGGCGGATGCGGTGTGATTCTCACGACAACTTGAGCCATCTGAAGTCTTGAGAAGTCAGAATCTGTTGCAGAATTTCCATGTCAGGGGGATCGTCTATCCACTAAGCTTGAACTCCGCTGGGTCTCAGCACCTGCGATGTGTACATTACTCGAGCTGACTCTCAAGTCGTATTTAGGCTTCAGCATCCATGAGCATCATCCATAGGTAGGTAATTACCGTATGCGGAACCTGGAGGCTTCTGTACACCGACTTCTAGAAGACAGCAGTACGGAGTAGTACTTACATACTTATGTAAATATGTACATATATACGTCCGATTATGTCTCGGATCCATGTCACTGTTTCAAACGACATCCGGATCAAGTGACTGTCGACTCATAGATCAGAACTCCTGGATTCGCCATCCGCTAAAACGTAAATCATGTTTTGTCAAAGATACCGAGGTGCCGAGGGCATCAAACATCTTTGATAGGTAGCTATTGAGTTTTGGTCTCCAAAGCTCAAGGTCTTGATGAGATGGGCTGCCAGACCAGGCGGGGAAGATCTGGGATCCAACATAATCTACCTGGCATTATAAATCGACTGTGTCTGCATCTAGAAGAGATTTTGATATTGTAACTCACCGTCATATGTTGTTATTGATTGAGTGGCCTTGGCCTCAGCTGCCAAGGCTGTCAAATAAGGATTACCTTGCTGGAAGAGATATGCGTCTTAAGACTAGACGTCGTTGGACGAAGAAACAAGGTCTTGCGGAGATCGTATTATGGTCTTATGTTGCCTCTGGGATTCGTACTTATTTAGTTTAGGCTCTGGATCAAGCTTCAGACTTAGATCTCTTTAGGGTATTTGCCCTTGGTTCTTGAAGCTTGCTCACGGATCGTGGTCCTTTATGGTCGCTATCAGTCATAATGCCATATCTTACTGAAATTGGTCGTCAATCCATTTAGAAACTTGGGCTTGGGCTTATATCTGAATTCGTTCAAAACACTTTAGAGTAGCCGCCTGTATAGCAACAGTGTTATTGGAGACTGTTGCGCCTTGTGTTTTGACGTCCCTATGCCAATTCAAGAGACACTTTTCCAGCATTGGCCAATGACCCGGCCTATCTCTTTTGCAGTCTGCCAATGGACGAGATAACATCAAGATAACCAAGCTGGGCTGATACTTAGCGTGCATGATATGACTGAAGAGCCTACTTGCTCCTTGGACTCTTCTTCAAAATACTTACACATCTCCGCGTAAGTTGGCTATGAGTCTCGAGAAGTGTACCATTTGCGAATGTCACCGCATTGAGCCTTAGTAATGCAGTTGCGTTGTCTGGTAGGTCTAGGAGATTGCGACGTGTATTGGATTGATCTCATTTAAGAAAGAAATGCTGGCCTGCATACGAACTGAGAAAGTGTTCTCGAATTGGAACTCTGGATTGGAATCAAAATGAGGGACTATTCCTATATCGAGGTTGCTTATACTTAGCAATAAGTTGGAGGTTGAAACGCATAATCGCACGCGAAAGGAAGCCCTTTTGTCAACCTAGTCCCTTCCGATATAGGACCTGGCAGAATTGATCTCGAAACTTTTGTAGACCACAATTCAAGATTCACTATCTGTCTGGAATAACAAAAAAGTGACATATCCTATTAAAGGTGAGTTCGAATAAGGATTGGTAGCTTACAGCAAAGACAATAATGTACCAATGAAGCTAGCTAATGTATCCCAAAGCAAAAAGGGTGCCGGTACTACCTCGGTACTTGATCGGAACGTCAAATAATTTGTGATGTGCCACTTGCGACATATCTCCATCTCTCTTTGCCATTGAAGCTCCAAGTAGCTTGCAATCAACATTTGGACATGATCGCCTAGTCCTTGTGGATGATGCCCATCTGGCAAATAATACATTAACCATATAGCTGCCATTGGAACCCCATTGATGCTCCGCAGATACTCGGCGACCGCATCCCATCTCCAAAATGCAACGAGTCACATGTAGGGCAACAGCACGAGCTGTTCTTCGCCCAAACACCCAATTCTCGTCCCTCCAACCTATCTTCAGCAGAGGTCTGAGCACATACAATGGGCACATAAACTCTGTAAGAGTCCCAGCTACGAGATGCCAGAACCCATCGAACAATGCTCATAAAGCTCTGCTAGCTATCTACACTTCAATTCGAACTCGGCAACTTTCCACCACATCAGAATCCTCGATAGCTCGTCACAACGAGCAAGTGAACGTTGTCTCTGCCAACGTACGCTCATTCTACGAGAAAGGAGAAAAGTTTCGGATCAACCATGGATCCACGAATAGTACAAGGCATGTCGCAGCCAAAGGGAAGAACTTGGTGGATATAAGTGGTTTATCAAATGTTTTACACGTCGATGTTGAGCGGAAGACTGCCTTGGTTGAACCCAATGTTCCTATGGACCGGTTGGTTGAAGCCACTATGCGATATGGTTTGGTTCCGCCTGTTGTGATGGAGTTCCCGGGCATTACAGTGGGAGGTGGATATGCTGGTACAGCTGGAGAGAGCAGCTCTTTCAAGCACGGATTCTTCAATAATACAATCAACTATGTGGAAATGATACTAGCCAATGGTGAGGTTGTCAAGGTTTCTGAGACTTCACATCCCGATCTCTTTCATGGGGCGGCTGGAGCAGTTGGAACGTTTGGTGTGACCACACTGGTGGAATTACAACTTCACAAGGCCACAAAGTTTGTCGAGACCACATACCATCCGGTATCCAGTATGAGTTCCGCAATCGAGAAGCTCCAGAAATTTACCGCTGATCCTGAAATGGACTACGTGGATGGCATCATGTTTTCCAAGACCGAAGGTGCAATCGTCACCGGCCGTATGACAAATACACTTAAGGAGAACACAAGAATCCAGAGATTTTCTGACGCAAAAGATCCATGGTTTTATCTGCATGTCCAGGAAGCAATATCCAAGAACAACGAACCGACAATCGAAGCCATTCCCCTTGCTGAATATCTCTTCCGCTATGATCGTGGTGGCTTCTGGGTTGGTGCATCAGCTTTTGACTACTTCAAGATGCCCTTCAACGCCTTTACACGTTGGTGGCTTGATGATTTCCTGCATACACGCATGATGTATACAGCGCTCGATGCCAGCGGTCAGTCCAAGAAATATGTCGTACAAGATCTCGCACTTCCCTACGACACGGCAGAGAAGTTTGTGGATTATACACATGAGATATTCGGAATTTATCCCTTATGGTTATGCCCTCTAAAACAGAGTGCGCTGCCGACCATGCATCCACACAACAGCGCTACAGAAGCGGATGGCAAGACACTTAAAAACATGCTTAACATTGGACTATGGGGATTTGGACCTCAGAACCATGACGAGTTTATCGCCAAGAACAGAGATTTAGAGCGCAAGCTTCAAGAGCTTGGAGGAATGAAATGGTTATATGCCCACACTTACTATGATGAATCCGAGTTCTGGAACATGTACGGTCGGGAGTGGTATGAGGCACTGAGGAAGAAGTACGATGCGAAGAGCCTGCCAAGTGTTTATGAGAAGGTCAAGGTTGATGTTGAAAGGGAGAAAGCACTCTTCGGCGGCAAGGGATCCTGGTGGAAGACTATGTGGCCTTTTGCTGGTTTCTACGGGATCAAGAAGGCAATTGAGAGCAAGGCCTACATTGCTGCTCGAGAGTCAGAGTGGAAGAGGATTGATCTGGATAAGATCGGAAACAACAAGGAGTGATTTATCACATGTATATTCTGATGTAAAGTACATTTAAGGTAAGTTATATGTCAATATGCTCTTGGGATGAAGACGCAGGTTCTTCACTCACATCTAGACTTCTGTATTCTTAGAAATGGTTGGATGTTATCAGCGATGGAATATTTTCCAATCTCTTAACAGATTGTGCCCCAAATCGAGCAAATGAAGAAGAATAAACTGTTATAAAAACAAATAATAATAAAATCACGCATCTTAACTTCTCACTGCGTGGCTTTGGAAATTTCAATACTTCTTCATGAATTATCTACGACTTTTCATTATTGATATGAGTGAAATAAAGCACAAATTATAACTAAAAAGATTAGGAAATTCATTATTTTGATATGAAACCCTCGTGCTATCTAGAATTGGGTAAATTCGTTTATGTATTCTTTTCTCCAAAAGAAAAAAATAAAATCCTCACCCCGCATTCAGAATTTGGAATTGATAATTTTACCTTTTTTATACTGTTCAAATAAGTTTCCCCCATCTCTGATCTCCGGATACAGTACATCCTCCAATTAAGGCCCTAGAAAAGAGGGCTTACATAGCCGGTCTGGGTATGGCGTGCGATGTCGGGGTGCATCGTCTAGCCCCGCGACGACACTAATGTTAAGCGAATGCCCCTCCATACTCATCACGGGAACCTCTTCTGATCTTCCTTTTCCTGCTGTTAAGGTACGTATTGAATATTAAGGGCCTCAATTGCAATGAATACTGACGGAATATAACAGAAAACACACCAGGAACTATGGCAGGAGCTACGATCGTAATAGGAGCCCAATGGGGCGACGAAGGTTAGTGAAATATACGCTGTTGCGTCATTCGATGAATTTCTTCTGACTCGCAAATGCAGGTAAAGGAAAGCTTGTCGATATCCTTTGCTCCGACGCAAAACTCTGCGCTCGCGCACAAGGTGGCAACAATGCCGGCCATACTATTGTTGTCAACGGCATCACCTACGACTTCCACATTCTCCCATCAGGCCTGATCAACCCGGAATGTACCAATCTCATCGGAGATGGTGTCGTTGTCCATGTCCCAGCTTTTTTCAAGGAGTTGACCGACTTGGAGATCAAGGGCCTCAAAGGTGTCAGAGAGCGCATCTTCATCTCTGACAGAGCTCATGTTGTTTTTGACTTGCACCAACTGGTCGATGGGCTCGAAGAGGTTGAACTCGGCGGAAAGAGTATTGGCACTACCAGGAAGGGTATTGGACCAGCATACGCAACCAAGATGGCGAGAAGCGGCGTCCGCATGTCTGAGGTCTTCAACGAACCCCTTTTCGAGACCAAGCTTAGAGAATTGGCCAGAGGTTACAAGGAGAGATATGGTGGTCTCCTGAAGTACGATGTTGAGGAAGAGATTCAGAGATTCAAGGTATGTGTAACGAAATCAAAGAATAGTGGGGAAACATGACTCATTGACCCCTGTTTAGCAATACCGCACAGACTTAGCTCCTTACGTCATCGATGCTTTGCCTCTCATGACATCTGCGCAACAAGCTAACACCCCAATTCTCATTGAGGGCGCAAACGCACTCATGCTTGATATCGACCATGGCACCTACCCCTATGTCACCTCGTCTAACACTGGTCTTGGAGGCATCTTCACTGGCTTGTCTCTTAACCCAACAAAAATCAGCAACATTCTTGGCGTTGTGAAAGCCTACACCACTCGTGTTGGAGGTGGTCCGTTCCCAACTGAGGATCTTGGAGAGGTCGGCAACAAGCTTCAGGAGATCGGTCGTGAATTTGGAGTTACTACTGGCAGAAGACGTCGTTGTGGTTGGTTGGACTTGGTAGTGGTTAAGTATTCTGCTGCTATCAACCATTACACAGCTCTCAATATCACCAAACTTGACATTCTTGATACTTTCCCAACCATTAAGGTCGCCACCAACTACATCCATCCAGATACCAAGGAGCCTTTGGAGTCGTTCCCAGCAGATCTTGATCTTCTCGGCAGAGTCGAGATCGAGTATAAGGAATTCGAGGGATGGAACAAGCCTACTACCGGTGCCAAGACTTTCTACGATCTCCCCAAGCAAGCCAGAACGTACATTGAGTTCATCGAAGAGTTCATTGGCATTAAGGTTAAGTACATTGGTACTGGTCCAGGTCGTGAGGCCATGATCACTCGATAAATATTTCATTTTTAGCCCTCCCTGTTTCTTATGGCGCCGGGAATATACATGATTTCAGGATTTTGGTGTGGATGGATACCTGAATTTAGAACTCGGATGCTGCTTAGAAATTTTGCTATTCACCTCATAGAAAATCTCATTTTGCAGCTGAAAAACAGCATTCGCATGACGTGATCAACCAATAAATATTAACGATGAACGTCGTCTGTAATGTAGTGAAACAATAGGTATAGAGCTTTATTTCTTCGGAACCCGATAAGGAATTTGCCATCATTGATGTGTACCATCGTCGAGAGCCTATTTGATAGTTACCCTAATACCAGCCAGATACAAATCAGCTGCCGAAGACAGTGAGCTGAGTTGACCCAGGTATGAGAAGAACGCAATCCTAGGCACCAGAAATTAGTGGAGACTTGTGTTGAATCACAATACATGGCCACGAAATCTCCAGGGAAAAAATTATGCATCACAAGAGCTCAAATAATTTGAGACATGCCGTACGAACCACAGCTTCATTATTTATCATTGCTTGGGGAATCAACGGCTAACAGTTCAAAATTAGCAGAACGATAACCATGCCCCTACTCGAAACAGTCAACCTGAACTGAACAAGTTCTTTATTATTTAATAACCACTCCAACCTCCCCTCTCTTATCCGTGACGACCGTACTGAGATGGAGCTGAATAGTTCCGGTGTAGAATCTCAAGCGACATATGAGCTTGCAAAGCTGTTATGAAAATTGAAAGCGTGCAATCTAATGAAAGATGCCACAATCCTAAAAGTTTCGGGGCCCGTCACGCTAGACGGAGTATCTCCTTACTTAAAGGCAGGCCGCGCGCTCTGCTCCTCACCGACCCGATTTCATGAGCCCGTCACACTAGACGGAGTATCTCTTTCCCTCGTGCCTTTCGCTCTTCTCGCCCGAATGCCTACTCCTAGTCCTGCCCCAACAACATATCAAGTTCATCCCCCAATCCTTCAAAGTCATCAACCGGCGCATTTGACATGCCCATCAACCACGCGTCTTCCTCTTCCTCCTTTTCCTGCTGCTTCTCCCGCTCCTGTAGTCGCATCATCTGTCTCTGGAATTCGTCATCGAAGAGGGCCGTTTTGAAACGAGGCTCCGAGTCCTGCTTGGGCCCCATTACCTTTTTTTCTGCGCTCTGCTTGTCAAGGATATCATTATCATCAACTTGTTCCTCCTCATCTGTGCCATCACCGGTGTTCTGCGTAAGATCCACGACTATTGGTTCTGCGTTGACTTTTGCGATCATTTGCCTGGGTGGTGTTGGGATGATTGGCTCTACCATCCAAGAATGTCTTGGGGTGCCAAGCTGGTATGCTGCAACCGCATTTGTCTTCGCAATGCTATTATTCCTACACTTCTTGGTAGGTGGCTCTGGAAATCTGGCCTCCTGTGCTGACGAAGAGCGACGCTTTCTGGATGGTGATGTTGACGTATTGTGGGCAAAACTGACTGGGCTCTTTGGACGAGAGCAGCCTCTCGAAGATTGTCTAATATCAGATACCGGGCGTGCTTGCGGTAGCTGTGGATTTGCTGGATGATTGTTTGCATGAGGGCTGTTCGAGGGCTGAGTGGAAATCGGCGGGTGAGGTTCACGTGGCACTCCCGCCTGTGATGGTTCATATGCACTATTGGTATACTGGCTTGCAGGAGATCGATGATAATTGCTTGGTGAAGCTGGGGCTGCTGCTGAATACGATGGATTTATGCCATATACATATTGTTGTGGGAGTGGCAGGCGGGCATTGGCGTAAGTCATATTTCCGTGAGAGTTATGTTGATATGATGCCATCTGATGGACATTGGCATCAGGCAGGTTACCATAGGGACTCGAATATGATGGTTGCGATGAACCTTGGATCTGGTAATAGTTTTGAAACGCCTGTGGAGGATGCGCCGAGGCTGCGTTAATTCCAGGAGAGTTGTCCACGGTTTGTATTGGAACCAGCGATGTATCCTGGGCCATAAGCTGAGTATCTGCCGAGCTCATCTGGGCTGGCACAGCCAATGCGGCTGCTGGCTCATATGCCGTTGATCCTGCACTTTTGTACTTGGAAGGAGTATGCGAGGAGATATTGGGTGCCATCGACTCCGCACGTGTTGCTGTGGAGGAAGCTTGGAGGGAGGAATGAGATATCTCAGGGAATGGCCGACCTGGTGCCGACTTTGTCTGTCGCATGGAAGGAGCTTCATCGTTGCTCCTTCCTTCATCTTGGCGTTGCAATTTGGCAATTGCGTCTCGACGAGCCAACTCCTTTATAGCCTCGTCACGCTCTGTCTTGTACTTTTTTAATTTTTTGGATGCAGTCACGAACCGCTTCTCCAATAACCGATACTTTCGACGGCACTCAGAGGAGCAAGAGTCCCTTTTCGCGAGCTCTTCGCGGTGATCTACGTTGCCATAGTATTCGCCAAATACTATTGACCAAATTAGCAGGATACAATGATGGGGAGTGCCATAGTGACTTACATTCTTCGTCGGTTTCTCCTGGCTGACACATGATAAATGCGATGCCGGCATGACAGAATTCATCATCATCTCGCAACTTTTTCTTGACTGTTTCAAAGAGATTAAGTAGTGGTGGTGTTATGGTGTTATTGGCTGCGCCGTTCAGCAGGTTATTGACGTGATTGTTCATCGACGCTTGCCGTGTCGGTCCAGCAAGGTCAAACAGTGCCGAAAGCAGTACTGATGATCTGTAAGATACCCCGTCTTGGTCGTTGGCGTAAGCAGATTGCACAGAACTTGGCATGATTTTACTCGTTGATTGTGCAAGATGACCAGCCGGCGTGCCTGCCCTGCGAATTTGCTCAAAATTCGTGGATTCAATACCTTCAACCGGTGTATGGGATGACGGAGGCCTCTGAGACTCATATTGTGAGGTGGCTGAGCTACCTTGTTGATCCCCACTTTGATGCCAATGGCTGATTGGATTATACGTTCCAGTGAATGAAGTTGGCTCTGTGGCCGGAGCAAGGCGTTCTTTTTCACCGTAAGATTCGCAGACAGCAACGTCCGGAACTGAAGCGTAGCCAGCTGGGGGACTCAGGGGTGTTGGGAAGTCGAACGAAGATTTCCGACTATTGTTGCCCGACTTGTCGGGGGAGAGACCCGGCGGGCTTTCATCATCGTCATAATCTCCGAACAGACTGTCCTTGTCCCATACTTCGGCCTGCGCGCCTTCCTCCCCACCGTGCTCGTCCAACGGCGGAGCGACGGGGTTTGGAGCCGTGTGGCCAGGAACTGGATTCATATGGGCCACCCGAAGAGGGTTGGCCGAGCCCTGCTGATCATGAATTTGAACTGAATAATGCTTTTGGGGGCGTACTTCACATACCTGAGTCTCGACGCAAGGACTTCTCTCGGAATCTGTGGAGTTTCTAATCTGGGAGGGGAGTGTAAGTCCCAGATTTGAAGTTTTGTAAAAAGTGGATTGGTGGGATTCACCTTCAGGACTCTCCACCCTCTTGAGCGGTGGAGTAGCCATGTCGTCAGTTGCCATTACAACCACAAAAAAAGGCTGCAATAGCTACTGAGTAACTGGGTATCAGAACCGACACAGAGTGCCAGATCTTAGATCGGGTGAGAAGAAATATCCACGATCGAAGCTTGTGCACTTGCGTGGGGGAGTGGCCGGTTGCCTGGTGTAACGAGAAGGAACCTTTGAATGACACGAAATCCGTTTGAAGAATCTAGTGTCTCCAAGTATCTTTGTATTCGTAAAGCAATGTACAGTGATCAGATCAAAGTATGTTGAAGAAGAAAAGACTGACAACAAGAAGTGAGAAAGTGATCATGACCAGTTTGCGTATACTTAGAGAAGATTACTCTATTGTTTATGAAATTATAGGATTGTGCCTACTGACACCGCTCTAACGAAAGCCCAAAGAGGAAAGGAGCCCCACGAAAGTGAACGAGTACTTTTTTCTGCCTCACGCCTAACTACTTAAGCGCTAGCGAAATCCAGGCCACAACGAGCTCGACCGACAACCAACCTGCCCAAGGGAAGGTGACAAGGAAGCAGGTTGCAGCGGATCAAATTCCAGCTCGTCAGCCTCATTAAACTCAGAGCAACAAGCAAACCTTCTGGGCACCATCAACGCTCGATCTCGCCATATTTACGAAAAAGATCTTCGTTGTGGATCTACTTGCTGACATAGACTTGAAGCAGTCAGAGAGGAAGACGTGTTATTATTCAGCCCGTCCACAGCTGTTGCTTCAATCGACTCACCATCATGAGTGTCATCCTCTGCACAGGTTTGTCTCTCAAGACCCCTTATTGGCAATACTAGCACGCAAATCCAAAATACCAAAAGCAAGACTAATATACTATGTCTTGTGCATAACAGCTGGATATGACCATACTATCAGGTACGTGGTCTTCTCTTTCTGCTTCATCGCTCTTCTCCATTCCGTCTTTTAAGTCCATGTGACTGGGAACTCTTGCTTCAGCACTTGGACATTCCATGTACGCACAATGACAATGGCAATCTTGTTTCTTATCATCCTCTGGAGATTGTCTCGAGACCGGTTTTGGCTGATGATCTACGATGAATCATTCTGTTTCATTATCGTTTGCTCCTCATTGACCCTGTTTGTTTCAATGCTGCACCTCATGTTCAGGGTTTACAGAGCCAATTTGCGTTTGTATCTATCTCAAGTTCATTGAGAGATCAAGCCTAAGTCTTGATAGTTTGGATCATCCGGTAGCTACCAACTCTGTGAGTTGAGTAGGTTGTCTTCCAATGGTGGAATCATTGCTGCCGATTGAATACAGCTAGATTCATAATGCTCCTTTTCTGTGCAATTGAAAGGCCTAATTGCGCCTCGATGTTTGAAGTTTGGAAACTGATTAGCGTCCCAGATTCTGGGAGGCTCTGTCTGGTATCTGCTCTCGAACTATTCAACATCCCGATTCCCAGGTCAACCGGCTTTGCATCTCACCCGACAAACGCCTGCTAGCTGCTGCTGGAAACCATGCTGTCAAGCTATATGACATCAAGGCAACCAACCCAAATCCCTTATTGACCCTCGAAGGTCATACTGGAAATATCACTGGTGTTGCATTCCATTGCGAAGGTAAATGGATGGTCACGAGCTCCGAAGATGGAACCGTAAAAATTTGGGAAACTCGAAGTGGACATGTCCAGAGAAGTTATAATCATAGCTGCCCTGTTAACGATGTGGTTATTCATCCAAATCAAGGAGAGATTATCAGTTGCGATCGTGGAGGGAGCATCAGAATTTGGGATTTGGCTGAGAATAACTGCTCGCATCAGCTCATTCCGGAAGAGGATGTGGCTGTCTCCAGTGTGACTGTGGCTAGTGACGGCTCAACGTTGTGCGCGGGAAACAATTCGGTAACCTTATGGATTGTCAGCCATATGCACTCAAGTGCTAATTGATTGTAGGGAAACGTCTTCGTATGGCATTTAGTACAATACCGCGAGAAGACAACGCTAATGCCTATTACGCATTTCAAAGCTCACGGCCAGTACATTACCAGAGTTCTTCTCTCACCCGACGTCAAGCACCTTGCCACTTGTTCAGCAGACCATACGGCCAAGATCTGGGAAGTCAAGGACCTCGACAAGATGCTAGCACGCAACAACCAAGCCGCTGCTCAGGCTGCAGCGTATGCTGCCCAAGTAGCAGCAAACCCAGACACGGCCAATGGAGCCAACGGCCAAGAGAACGCTCTGACACAACCGATGCCTGTCCCATTCAACTTGGAGAGTACACTGGCACAGCATCAGAGATGGGTTTGGGATTGTGCTTTCAGTGCTGATTCGGCGTATCTCGTTACCGCCTGCTCCGATCATTACGCTCGTTTGTGGGAACTGAACAGTGGCCAGATCATTCGACAATACAATGGTCATCATAGAGGTGCTGTCTGTGTAGCGCTCAATGACTACTCGGAAGCTCGTTGAAGATGGCTGGCGGAGCTTTCGTCAGGAGTTATGTATCTATGTATGCATTTGGGCATGGGTGAAACAGGGGCGGTACGGTCTGCATTTGTTCTGTACTTTGCAATGGCGCAATGGCCTGGGGCGTCAGGGGCATACCCAATGAAGTATATTCCCACATCATTGAACCATTATTTCTTCCATAGATTGCTTTTCTGCCCATATTTTTGTTTGACATGTATTAACGCCACATTGGGAGTTACTATCTTTGAGATACCACCGCTATGCTCGCTCATAAGAAACGCCTATATCCCTCCCATCCTTTCATACTACCAGCCATCGCCCCAACTGTCATCATCCTCGGTTACCTTGGGCTTGGTGTCAATGACCTTTTTCGCAACAGATTTTGCAGCTGTTGGAGTAGGCTTCTTAGAAGCAGCCGCAGAACCACTAGTCGCTGATCTTGCAGAAGTCGGTCTCGCAGCACCATTGTTTGCAGCAGGTTTGCTCAAACCCTTTGGCAAGGTCTTTGCACCAGGCTTCTTACCCGACTGTGCTGCCAACCAGCCTGCGAAATCTGGCTCACCTTCATCGCCGAAAGGATTGGCAGCTGAGGATTTAGTAGCGGGCTTTGTGGCTGTGGATGTAGCAGGGTGCGTTTCGCTACTTGCGTCAAAGAACGAATCCTCTTCCATATCGCCCCATGCATCGTCCACATCAACGTCGATACCATCATTCGACTCATCGAAGTAGTTATTCGCGCTTGAGGACGTAGATGTGCGGGTGGATGCTGCAGGTGGCGTTGCGACTGCTTGGCGATGAAGTGCTGATGCGGACGCGGTTGGTGGTGGAGGGCGAGTCGTGAGTGGGACTGGAGGTGCTGTAGATGGGCGGCTTGCCGTAGGTGTTGCTGAAGATTCTATTTCACCAGCTGCGGTGGAGACCTTATTGGTGAAAGATGAAATCGCCCAGCCAGTCCATGAAGCTGCTTCACTAGGCTGAGGCGTACTCATGCGAGGGGTGGCCGAAGCCGAATTATCGGTTGTAGAAGGTGGTGGAAGTACACTATCTGGCATAGATGATGCATACTTCCTTACACGCTGTAGGTAGACATCGATGGCCTTGTTTGCCTGATCTCGTACTAGTTTCTCTTTATCCATCAAGCATGGACAAAGTGCAGGTAGAATGCGTCCTGCACAATCATCCTCACTGAAGACATCAGCAGTGACTGCTAGTGCCATCAAAGAAGCGTTTCTTGCATGCACAAATGGATCTCGCAGTGATCTAGTAAAAGCGGCTATCAACACCTTCGAACGAGTACTGGTGCCAAGGTTCTTCGCAATCTTGCCCAGGCATATTGTGGTATTCGTACGAATACCCGGCTGCTCATCGTTAGAAGTTTTGGCGAGATATTTGAGAAGTTCGCCATTGATCGTCCGATCTGAGAGCTTCGTGATGATGGTTAGTACAGCCTTGACGGTCTGTTCTCGGACAACAGGCGCTACGTCAGTGAACCCAGAAACCTGTAACATAATAATTAGACATAAGCCACGTGGATGGACGTGTTTGATTTTCTTACCATGTTCGGAAAGATCCTATCATTGACCAACTTTTGAGGCAAGCGATCAATCATGAGTGGTAGATTATCTAGCAGACAAACTCTTATAGCCCGATCAGGACTTCCAAAGAGTCTTACAACGACAGGCGTCACTTTTGCATCAAAATCCTCATCGGGAATCTTGGTAGCAATTTTCATCACGACAGCAAACACTTTAGGTCCACCACCGCCAAATTCGACAGATTTGAGAAGCTCTGGAAGTATCTTCATCTTGAAGTAATCTTCAGGGAAATCGCTCGCTAACTGATCCAAATCACTGATTGAAACAAGGTTAGCTAGAATCCTGTAGTAGCAGAGATATATATAAACTTACTTCAAAAACTCCTCTCGTTCTTCCTCCGACTTCATGCCTAGATTATCCACTCCTTCTGCGAGCTTGATTAATGGTGTTTCAAAGAAACCACCACTTCTTCGACCTTGCTCCAAAAAGTGTCCTACACTAAGCCGAGCTTTGGGATTTGAGTTTACCAATCTTCTGTAACTCGAATGCATGCTTGGAGGTATATTCTTCGTCTGTCCCGCCTGTTCACTACTCATGAAATCCCCATTGAACGCTTCGAAGATGAGGGTCCCAAAGTTGTAACTATCCACTGCACCAATAGGATGTCTTTTTATATCACCCCATCCTGACTTTGCCAACTCAGGTGGAGTGTAGCGTGCCGCTTCTGGAACTAGACTGCCATAATTCTTGTATCAGTCAGCATCAACTATATCGAAGAGACAGAAGTTTTTACAACTTACATAAATTATTGCTTCATCATCTTTCATGCTACTCAACACCTCGAAGCCGCCAACTTTCCACTCTCCACTCTCACTGGTGTATATCGATCCAACCCGCAAATTGCCGTGTACTGAAGCGGCCTCATCGTTTATAAATTTGATAGTTTGCTGGAGTATAGTTAGTGGTGTCTCAGGAATGACAGAAAGTAAGCCGTACTGCTACACTGAAAAGTCCCCATTTGAGTGTTTCGGCACTCATGCTTTTCCGCTTGATATGCCACCGCAATGGTACAATGCGCTCCGTAGCGATGTAGATGTAGGACTCTGTCTGAAGAGTCACTTAGTAAGCTGCAATGATTGGTGAAAGAACTAAGCGTACCTCAACCGTGTCAAAGACTTTGATCACGCCGGGATGCCGAAGTGTTCGTAGCTTTCTTACGGCATTTCGAGCCAGAGGTAATTGCGATTTATTTGTTGTGACATCGAAGGATAAAATACTACAATTTGATCCATCCTCCTGTGAGCGCATAGGTCAGCAATGGCCCTAAAGACGATCAAAGAGCTTATCTTTTGGTGGGGTGTAATACTCGTTTGGTACCATTGTAGAGTGTCCATATGGATTGATCTACATCGACGCGATCGCCGAAATTATAGGGGAACGGAGGCCCTTTTGATATAGCAGAAGCAACCGCAGACTTGAGAAAGTCCATTTGAAGGGATTAGAGCGAGAGTTTGCCTGAAAGAGACAGTTCGAGTGTATGTGGTTCAGAGCTGTAAAGTATGTAAGGAAATCCAGTTCTGAGCATGTGCTTCGCGATCAGCCTCGAGATCAAGCGGCCGCTTTATCACCCCTGTGAAGGCTAGTGGACTTTAGGATTGCGGGATGGCGTCTCTACCTAAGAACCACAGACAAGGCGGGAAATCATGGCAGAACACTTAAATATAGGTGCTCATTCATGTAACAAACTATGCCACAATCACAAACATTTGTTGGAGCAGAAGCCTATCTTAACACAAAGGAGTGGCTTGCTTCAAACACTTGATAGTGAAAACGAGTTCAACTCCCATTATTCTGTCATCAGTTGCAAGTGCTATCCTCCTGATCTAAAGAGTTGCGCTCACCTGAAGTCTGACTTTACTTCGACCTGCAGCTGGATGAACCGGCAACTTGTGTTGGTCCTCATAAGGATGCTCCGACCCAGGTGCATAGGTTGAACTTTGTCTCTTAGCTATTGGCTGAGATTGTGCCTTCTCATACACCTATAACAACAAGCATCTTGAATTGTTACAGGGAATGATGAGGGCCTCTACTTTGGCCCAAGAGCATACTGATTCTAAAGGGTAGAAGTCTGTTGAAGCCTACCGGGATGGAACACAATGTGGTCTCCGCAGTTACTAAGGTATGTCATCAATTTGTCTTGTCATCTGCGTCAATGATGATCACCTGGTAAAAGGTCCGACTGCATAGAACAAGTCTTTCAGCTGGTTCTAGTCACTGCAGTGATTGAAATGGATGATTGAGGATGCTCATGCTGGTTCATCAATCAATCTGCAGGACCCTGCAATCTAAGTCCAACGGTGTTTGCCAAAGTTCCGCAAAAACCGTGTAATTGTATGGTACATTTATGTCCTCGACATCATCACAATCAGGAGCTTCTTGTTTCGTTGCACTACGACTTGGAGCCAAAGGCTGTGATGGAAAGAGCAGCTTCGAGAACCGATCAGATTGAGGCCATGGATCAGCACATAGCGGAGACTCCATCGATTTCTTGTGGATACGAGTAAAGCCGCGACTGACTGCAGACTGATGACTATAACAAACTGAAAAGACCTGAGACGCTTCATCTTCTCCCAAGCTTCACCCCCAAAGCTCTACTGTATCACTGACAAAACATCTTATATAGGCGAAGACTAAACCAACATCAACGAACCATTGTCACATTTGCAAGTTAGGTCCCTCAGGCCTAGTGAAACCACTTGTGACATGTACAGCTTGTCATAGGCATTGGCACTCATATTGCCACAATCCACCAGTACCCTGTATTCGATCCAGCCAGTACGTATACTTTGTCAGCAACACCCAAATATCGTTCGAGTTTACGTTGTTCTTTTTCCAGAGCCTGATTTCACACAGGACCTGGTGGCGATGCCATCGTTGTGCCAAGAAGATGCCCTCTTTCTCGCTGGTTAAATGTGCCAGCAACGACTGCAACCAGAAAATAGTAGCTGGCTCGATTGGCTCCGACACTTATTGTTTCCTTTGCGGGAAGCGAAGAAAAAATGAGGAAACGAAGCGTATTGTTCCGAAGCCTGATTCCTACGCGTTTCCTTCGGTCTTGAGACCGATATCTCCACACAGAAGGAGGGAGAATTCTCTCAAACGGGAACATTCATTACCTCTTAATTCGATCTCAGAAGCCAAGCGACCTCGGCTCCTAAACAAGTTACCTCAGTCCAAAGGAATGCTCACACCGTCCACTACCCGATCACCTCGTGAGCAAAGTATTGCTTCAATGGGCGGCGTGTCTAGCGATCTCCCAACACATCAGGGAGCCAGTTCTGTTTCTACAACTGACCATCTGGTAACGACCAACAAGATTTACCTAGATTGCGCACGCACGGAAGTGCCACAGCATGATACGGGCCAAGTGGCCCAGATTCCAGAAGTTACACAGGCATTCAACCAGGATGTTGAATTGCCCGATGTTGCTCGTTTTCCAATTGAACTGTCCATATGTACAAATGGAGGGGCAAACCAGCAGAACACCAAAGGACAAAATTTGCAGATTGATGAACGCCCCCAGACGAACAGGCCTGTGGATAATGGTTATGATAGAGAGTTCCCTACGGATCGCCAGAGCATATCGATAAGTCATTCTGATCGGGAAAGGCCGAACAATACGGATAGTGTTCAGCACCTGCTTCGGCATATATCTCCACTTCCTTTAACGTTGCGCCATAATAACTCCATTGACCATGGTAACTTGCTAGAAAGCAAAATGGAAAGCAGCTCAGTTGCAGTGAATGAATGTCTCCGGCATCTATCTCTCAGCTCAGACACTTGTAAAGGCAGAAATTTCGACTTTCTTATCAAGAAAGAAACAACCCGAGCTGTCAGCAATACAGGATACTCTGGTGAAATGGAAACTGGCATTGTAGCCTCATCTACGCCGACGCACAGTCCTCTTTATAGCTTTCAAAGTGAAGAAACCCGAACGTTCAACCGAGTAGATAAAGCAACAGGTGCTGATATCAACATGGAAGATCGCCAGGGCATTGTCGCTAAACCAATTCCCACAAACTCATCTCGAGAAGCAGCTTTGGATGCATTTTTATATGCTCATTCCAAGGACACAACCCAGAATATAAATTTTGATGGTCGGTTCGCACATGTAAGTCCCAGGAGCAACAATAGCCGTTACGCCGGTGTGTCAACTATACGGTACAAGACTATTTCACGTAGCGATATGAAAGAGCACCATGGAGAATCGCTGCTTCCCCGGGACATCGAGGCTAGAGAAAAAATAGGCTGGTCGAGGCTTCAGGAGACAAATAGTTCGTTAATCCCTGAACCATCTGCTCAGGCTCTCTTGGAAGACTTTGATCTTCCGCAGAATCTAGAACCCATCATCAGGGATGGTAAATTAGTGATGTCAGAAGTTGTGCCTGGCAGGAGGAAATCGAGACATGCCTCACGAAGAGTGTGGAAAATCCCTGAGTAACACGAGAGAACCTACAGTTCACATAGGAAGTTCGGCGTACGAGAGACAATACCGTGGATGACGTGAGAATAGATACCAGAATATAGGTCATGAAAACTGTGGCGATCTTCAATATGGCCTTCTTGGTGGGACTAGACACAGATTTGGTCATATTGAAATGGTTGAAGTAGACAATAGACACAAATTTCGAGGGCTATTGAATTACTCGTCCAGGTCTTTTATATAGTGAATGTCATGAATATATGCATAGTGATGAGACTATATGTACGTTCACAATATAAGTCAGAGTTGTAGATTCTTTTGAAACGTTAGATCCGTTGCAAGCTATAGGTAATGATTCGATGCTAATCGGTTGTCGATCATGATAACAGTTTCATTTTTAGAGAGCTACTTGAAGCTATGCATTCATATAAGTTAGAGGAATATCCCTCTGGAGCTCCATCAAAATTAAAGATCATAATTGTTCAGATCTTTGTGGTCGTTAGGACCTTCAAGTTAAATCTAAATGACTCATTTATTCACTTCTGTAAAATGATCAAGGGCTATCCGATCCTTTCAAGGTGGCCCAAGATGCAAAACACATACAGTCGGGTAATAGTATCCTGATTATGTGACATGAGTACGGCTCACTTCAACTTCAAGGCAAGACTGAGGCGATAGCAGGAATTTGGGAACTATTGAATTTTACATTGCTTTTTTATTCAGACAAATAGTTTAAGACCTGTTCATCTTCGCCAACAAATTCAAAGCGCTACCAGCCAAAACAAACCCAGCCTGATCCTTACTCAAAGTGTGCTTAGTAGCAACAACAATCTCTTCGCCATTTCTCTTCTTGACATGCAACTTGACCTCACCCTTACCGCCAGCCTTCAACATATCATACAAACCCTCAGTGCTGACCTCGTCGCAAGCATCGATCTTAGCATAGTCCTCCTCGTGTAAGAAGGTAAGTGGAACAACCCCCTGCTTCTTGAGGTTGGTCTCGTGAATACGAGCGAAGGACTTGGCGAGAATGACACGGCCTCCAAGATATCTTGGTTGTAGAGCAGCATGCTCACGGGCAGATCCCTCTCCGTAGTTGTGCTCGGCTACGACAAGCCACTCCTTACCCTGAGCCTTCCACTTCTCAGCGAGCTCTGGAATACCAGATTTGCTGCCGTCGGCATCGTAAGCAACATTAACTTCGCCAGTGGCAGCGTTAATGGCACCAATGAGGGTGTTCGCAGAGATGTTAGGAAGATGCCCCTTATATTTCAACCATGGACCGGCGGCGGAGATGGTATCCGTGGTGCACTTTCCTGTAACCTTGTAAAGGACTTGGAGGCCCTTAAGATCGTGTTCTGGGAATGGCTCGAATGGATCAAGAAGGGCGAGGCGGTCTGAGGTTGGGGAGACAACGACCTCAGTTTCTGGGCTTGGAGCAGCGGAGGTTGGGAGGAACTCTGGGTTACCCTCCTCGAAGCCGGAGGTTGGAAGCTCGGCTCCCTCTGGTGGCGAGAAACGAAACTCCTCGCCGGTGGGGGTCTTGATACTATCGGTCAATGGGTTGAAGGAGGTGCTTCCTGCGTATGCCATTGCAGTGACAAGTTCTGGGGAGGCAAGAAAGTTCATGGTCTCCGGGTTGCCATCGTTGCGGCCGCGGAAATTTCGGTTGTATGAGGAAAAGATGGCATTTTTGTCACCCTTCCCGACGCCATCGGTACGTTTCCATTGGCCAATACAAGGTCCACAAGCGTTGGCAAGAACGACGCCTCCAGCCTGCGAGAAGGTAGAGAGAGTTGTGTCTCTTTCGAGGGTAGCACGAATTTGCTCACTACCTGGGGTAATGTAGAAGTCTGTAACTGGTTTGAGACCAGCAGCGCTAGCCTGCTTGACAATACTCTCAGCTCTAGTCATATCTTGGTAGGAACTGTTTGTGCAACTGCCGATGAGGCCAGCCGAAACAGTCTCTGGCCAGTCATTAGTCTTGACAGCCTTGGAGAAGACGGATAATGGGGTTGAAAGATCAGGGGTGTTTGGTCCGTTAATATGTGGCTCGAGTGTTGAGAGGTCGATTGTGATGACCTCGTCATACTGAGCATTGGCATCGGCTTGAAGGAGATTGTGAAGAGATGGGGAGCCGGCAATAGTGCTGGCCTGAAGAGCGATTGAAGATCTATGTGTGGAGTTGAGGTAAGGCACCATTCTCTGGGAGAACGGGAAAAGGGAAGTGGTAGCTCCAACCTCGGCACCCATGTTACAGATAGTGGCCATACCGGTGCAACTCAAGGAATCGACACCTGGGCCGTGGTACTCGATGATAAATCCAGTGCCACCTCTGACAGTCAGCTTTCCAGCTAGGTGAAGGATAACATCCTTAGGCGATGCCCAGCCGCTGAGCTTGCCCTCTAATCGTACACCAAGAACGCGAGGCGCCTTCAATTCCCAAGGGGCATCGACCAAAGCGTCAACAGCATCAGCTCCACCAACACCAATTGCGATAGCACCAAGACCACCAGCGTTGGGAGTGTGACTGTCGGTACCAAGCATCATCAGACCTGGGGCAGAATAGTTCTCCAAGACGGTTTGATGAATAATACCAGCTCCAGGTGGCCAAAACTCGATGCCGTATTTCTTCGCTGCAGATTCCAAGAAATCGAAAACCTCCTTGTTTCCCAAAATTGACTCCGGTAAGTCGACATCAGCTCCTCGTTGTCCAACAATCATATGGTCGCAGTGAATGCTGGCTGGTACAGCGGTTGAAGGAAGGTTGCAGGTCATGAATTGTAATAACGCCATTTGAGCTGATGCATCTTGCATAGCAACTCTATCTGGCTTGAGTTTAAGGTTGGCATTGCCACGAATATTGAGTCCATTGTCGGTATTCGTCAGGAGAGACTCCTCGGGGTTATCGAGATGGGAATAAAGGATTTTCTCGGCGAGAGTAAGCTGTCGAGAAGCACCCAGGACTCGTCGTACTTCTCCTAGACGCTTGAGAAGTTTGGGGTAAGGAGGAGTTCGCGATGCAATGTCGGGCTTGTAAGGTTCGCTCTGTACTGTCGCCAGGGTACGGGAGCAATTGGGTACAGAAATATATGGACTCTGTAAAGTGGCAATTAGACAATGCTCTCAATGCTGAGCATTGCAATAACAAATCGACTTACCCTGATGGCAGACCTGCTAGCAGATAGAAGTCCGCCTGCCCTCATTATGACGGTGGCGATTGAACAAATTATTCGAATGAGTAACCCGCAATGCGATGTCGGGGAACTTTTTTATCGTGCAATCGGCAACTTTACTGATGTTTTTCGGAACCAACCCGATTGGTCCCCGCGAAAACTTCCTTCTCTGGAGTAGACCCGCTGTTCAGACGACAAGCCAACAAGTTTACGACACTTTCAAGTTTCAAAAAATCTATCGTGCTTTGATGTATCAACGACAATCTTACTCAGCTGGCTGACGACTCACTTGTACATCTTTCTCATCCCCTAAATCTCTCCGTCAAATTCTTTGGACCAAAAATAATACTCTGTTTTTTTTTTTGATTGCCTGGACTGTCACCAAATGCCACTGCCTTCCCACTACGGATCATAAGAATTGTATATACTTCCACCCAGCAGTGCTTGACCCAAAGGAGTTTGAGCTGTCATTATGACACATATAATGGTTTTCCTACGGGATTTGAAACAATACGATCAGGAGGTTTTCCGTACAGATGCCAACCAGCTTCAAGAGAATCCATATGGCTCAACATAGGTGTTCCAGCCTACAAGCTATGGGTAGTTTTCGAGATGGTTCGGATTAGAAATAACAGTAAGTGCAATTTCAAACATCACAGTTTGACAATGCAAAGCACTGCCACCATATGCGCAGATTCATTCCCATGCTATTGGCCATGCTACAACGTTTCCTCATCTATGCAATTTCTTGGTACTTGTGTGTCCACCGTGATTCCATAGATGGAACGGTATGAAATGGATAAGTGAGGTCCTTTCCCACAAAATATTCGGTATTTGTTATTTCTCAATGAAGCAAAATGGTGTCGTCTTCCGTCCTGCCAAGTCAATGCGAGATGGGCGGACTCGAGATGTGAGATCGAGTTTGAAGATTTTGGGGAAATTCCTCACAGCTATCGATACCTCGTTGTGATATTGGAGTAGGGTGTTATCATGGATGGCTCTTGGTAAACACAGCCCCTGAAATCCCTCGAGACACATTGCCTACCGACCTACTCAACCTACCTAGGTAATTGAAAAGGCTGCCTATAGTCTGGTCTGGCGTGGAATCTGGACTCTTCTAATGAATTCGAGCTCCTTCCATTTCAAAGACTCGGCGATGTCCAGGTACGTGACGGGGCCTGTGTACCTAGGTGCCTATACACATGTATAAGTACTCGCCCAGGAGCCTTTTCTTCTTACGAAAACACACGCAAACCCACATCATACATTGACACATCTTCATATTTCCATCAATCAAGGATCTCCACACGGTATTGAAACAGACTCGTTGAGCTTGTATCAACGTCGTGTTGATCAAGCGAAACAATCTTCTACTACTTCGCCCTTGAAGCTTCCATCAACTGGTGAAACAACTGCAGCGAGCGCAACTTCCGTCAACATTTAGCAGGAAGCACCGGCTGCCCACTTGTGCCTCCAAGAAGTGAGGTAAGTAAGGTGTTCTCAACATCGTTGGATCTACTTACGCGTTGCCGTTTGCTGTTCTTCAAATTGTTCTCCCTCTCTTTCATGCCCAGTTTGAGAAAGTCGCAATGTGCGAGCACAAACAGAAAGACATTGTTTTGCGCGTCGTAGCTCTTTCAGTAAACAATGCCTTGATATGATACTAATATATAATCACAGGCTTCCTGGCAAGTTTGATACAGTGCCTTTTCCGATATCAGCCCAGTTCAACTACAAGCTCTGATCTCCCAAAGTACAAGGTCATCCTGTTTAACAAGCCAGTTCACTGAACTGTGAGCTGATCAAAATAAAATTACTCTTCATTTTAGGAGGTATACAACAACGTTCCAACAATATGGCAGCACAGCCAAATGACGCAAATCTGGCGGTGTTTGCTGCAATGCAGGTATGTGATATTTTTGGCCCAGAGGCATATGCGCTCCTTATTAACGAGATACCAGGAGGAACTGGGAATTGGTCGCCGAAATGCTTTGCCGGTCGAGGATCGTAAAGGCTGGGGTGCTGTAGACATCGAAGCTCTTGATAAGTCTCGCAAGGCTAGAATTGAAGGCACGGCAGAATGGAAATTGACACAGAAAAACTCTGGTGCCCTAATTGGTTGGAAAAGTATGTTGTACGCAGCTTATAAACAAGTTTAGCTGACAGTTATGTATTAGCTCTGGCGGATGCAGACTCCGACAACGATGACCTGGAAAACATCAATGACGGCCAGTCTCACCGAATTCGTATGAGAGCTGAGCTGAATAGTCACCCACCAGCTCGTCAAGGTAACCACGTGGGTCGAACAAACGCACAGGTTCCCCGCGCTCGTGGTGGCGGGTTTGCTGGTTCAGGCGGAGGTCGCAACAGAGGCGGTGGTGGACGGTATGTATGTTTTCATGTTGAGAGAGATTTGGCTAATGAAAACGTTTCTAGCGGTCAATCGGCTCATGTTGGATTTGGTGTCGAATACCCGGCTCGAACCCCCAATGTAAATGAATTCCTTCGCGAAAGCCTCCAGATCCCGTCTCAAACATCAGAGAATCGACATGGAACAGGTGCACATGGCATTGGTCTCGATCGTGCACCATCTTTACGAAGCATGTCCATTCGTAGTGAGCGCTCGTCGAGGGATGATCAACGCTCTATGCACAGGTCTCCTGCGACCACAAGAGTACCTCACAATCCGCAGTTCGCGTATACTCTTGCCGATCCTGCAACCTTCTTGGAGGCAAGTTTGAGGTCGCTTCCAATGGGGTCTCCTTCTGGATTGGCCGGCTCAATATATGCCCCCTCTCAAGCATCTGCATCAAGCACACAGCAAGCAAATGAGGCTGTTGCTTTACCACCAATCTCTGAAGGTCAAAACATTGCATCCGATAAGAACCCAGCTGCCTCCGGTGTTGGCTTGGCAGGCTCCAGATACGCAGACGATGAAGCTCTATCTGAGGAGCTAATCGAGGTCAGCGTAGGATTGCCGGATTCTAGATACGCAGGCATTCGCGTTCCATCTGGTACTAAGCCATCTAAAAGCAATGAAGGCTTGTCAGTCTCAAGATATGCGGAACAAAGTTCCTCATCTGAGAATAAATCAGCTGCAGCCAATATAGGCCTGATGGGCTCTAAATATGCAGATCAGCTAAGTGTTCAGGACCGAAGCAACCCATTCCAGGCAAAATCTGTTGCTGTTGTCGGTTCTCCGGCACAGACTGATACGCATGAAATGTCTAGAGGAAAGGTATATATCGACGTAAAGTGTAGGGCCGAAAATTCGGGCACACGTTGCGATGATGCTAGAGCCATTCTTCTAAAGAGTGCCGTTGATCATCATGGATGGCTAGTTCTCAGCAGCCTAACAGTTGGTACCCTTTTGAGAGTACATATCACCTCTCACGTCAAAGTTTCCAAAGACGATAGATTCGTGGGGCTCGATATCCAAGATAAGCATGGCCAGAGAATCACCTGCAGCTTGCTGTTTAAGTCAGCCTATGTGGCAGGAGACTTCGCTGAAGCATTTTCGCAGGCTCTTAAAGAATCCCCAGACGAGAAGATTCAAGAAAAATATATCCCCATGCAGGCTGCCAAAGAGCTTGAGAGCAATGATTGTATAAAAAGCGTTGAAGAACCTGCAGCCGCAGAAAAACTCATTTCCTTCGAGGAATCGGATGAGGAACAAGAACCCACCCAACCATCGTACTCGGAACAACTTTTGAGCCTCATGGATCCTAAGAGTATGGATATTGCTCTTGGTAAGCTTGACATAATTGCTGGAGGAGACTTTCTCGGTTGTGTCATGGCAACTGGTGAAGGTGTTGATGAGGTATCTCAGACTTCTCAACCACAAAATGCTCAAGGAGAAGCCAAGTCATCGAAAAGCAAAGACTACCGCGGTGGTCTTGCCGCTTCCAAGTATGCGACCAATTCTCCTTCCAAAAAGCCTGGAGAGTCTATGAATTCCTGTGTACACACTGCTTGCAACATCAGCCAAGGTCCACCTCAAACCTCCATGGTCGATATCGAGATCAACAACGTTGAAAAATGCAAGACGCAGCGAGTTCTAGGTGGTGGCCTGGCATCATCTATCTATGCAAATGTCACTGCAGAAGCTTTGGTTGACAATATGCTGACCGAGTCAAACACCTTCAATCGCTTCCCAGACAGAGAGCGAAATGCATTCAGACGAGGCTTTGCCAACAAACTAATTGACCGTGCCATCGAAAAAAGAACCGGTTCTGACCAAGAGCCGTCTTTTTTAGATAGTGGTGCGGTATCCAGAACCGAGAATCTGCAAGATATCGCACCTAAGGATATGGCACAGGCCCAACATGGAGTAGCCTTGGATGACAACGCCGACAAGTCTACTTCCACTAGGAACTTCATCTGTACCCCTAACGAATTGATGGCCGACATGTTTCACGCCATCCCCATTGGAAAGCCTCTTCTAGAGCAAGAATGCTTAAAGTCGGAAGAAGTAGCTCACACAGACTTCGAAACAGGCACAATCGGCGAAAAGGAGAAAATAACAATGGCTTCGGATTCATCATCTGGAGTAACAAAAGAACTTGTCCATGGTCTTGGTGCATCTCGTTGGGCCACCAATAACCTTCACCCTCAAGCCGTCTCTCAAAGTGAAGCACCTGAACAGCACTCCATACTGTCACACATTCAAAGCCCCCTGCACCAGGTAAATGCGTCCTTGTCTTCCCAAGATTCATTTGCAACCGCGGCAGATGAAATCCAACATATCCATCTTCAACATGCACCCTTGACTAGCAACTGTGTTCCAAAATCTACGAAGGATGTTCCGGGCATATCAGGAAAAACTGAGCCTACTTCTCTTGCTGCAAGCACAGAGAAGGTCAAGCCGGCAGTTGCAGGAAGCTCATCAGCTTCGTTATACTCTGGTCTTCAGCAACTAGCGATCTCACCATCTCAGTCCCAAAACAACAAGCCTCCTGCAGGTCCTTTGACCCCAACGGCCTCTCCATATAATCCAAGTCCAAAGGCCCAGCAGCCTTACGAAGTATTCTGGATACATGACATCTTTGGAGTAATGAGAGAGTTTCGACAACCAATTCCAGATCTTCCCAACTCATTGCTTCAGATGGCTCCGGGCCAGATACATTCACCAGTTATCGGTGCTTCACCAAGTCCGCTTCCTAGTGCTGCTTATCCTGCCCACAGCCAGGCAAAGCGTACAATGCAATGGGCAAAACCATCAGGCTCGTTAACCCCCCTTCCAGCATATCCAACAGGAGTTACGGGATCAATTGGTCGACCATCTTCAGTTCAATTCGGGGCCAGTTCCGCTACTCAGCACGTTAGGGGACGAAACGCATTGGTGCCAAGACCTGCAGCGACCAGCAATACTGGCAGTCCTTCCAGCGATGTTCAGCGCGAGGTCCGAATGCGCCTGGAACGTAGCTTGGCCGAGAAGAATCGCAGAAGTTCTGGCGGAGGTGGAGGTTCCAACCAGTCTCCAAAGCCTTTTTGGTAGATGCCCCAAGAAAAGCCTCAACTAAGTCGAGTTACCTATACAGATACAGCAGGCCATGAAATCTCGTTCTATCATTGTCACTGTAGATGCAATAAGTTCTGACTATCTGAACCACACACTAATCCGACACAGTCTACAATATCTTCTGAGTTGCAAGCTGGTCACCGGAGAAGTTTCTTGTTCCGACAGACTCTAACTTCCACGAACAATGCTGGTAACAGTAATACTCCCTCTGAGGATTTGGTCGTCGCAATATTGAGTTGAGGATGAACTCTTTCTGTCGCAGCGGTTACCACCATTTAGTTAATTGCCTTAGCTAGCTTCCGTAGAAACTAAATGGAATCCCTGTGACATATTTTCTGATTTGCCGGCATATATTTTGTATAAACAAGAAAATCTCACCCATGCATATGAGCATTCACGCCACCAGAAACGCCTCCGTCTGAAGACTCCTCCCTTCATCCAACAGAAGCCAGAATCGAATTCAATGATGACACGAAAAGCTGACGGGTTACCCATGTGACCCTTAGTAAACCAGCAAAGTTTGTGAGCAGTTATTATCACATATTTTGGTTAAGTTCTCTTCGAGCATTTACTAGTCAATACCCCTTTGGCTGTGAGTTGTGTTGTCAACACTATTATGGCACCCCTGTAGATATGGTTGCTATGTCATTGACCCGGCAAGAATAACGAATAACACTGTCGCTTTGTCTCCGGCGAGACCCGCTTGCTTGGGTCCATGATCTTGTCCCAAATCCTCACCGCAAATGCATAACAGCGACAACAATCCCCTACATTTCCTGATGCAGTAGATTTTATTTTGATGAAGGGTTGTGCAAATAAGAAATTCTTGCTCTCATACTTAAGGTAGGGAGTACGGAGATCTCGATCTTCTCTCCACGTTGTGGTGGCTTAAATCACGTGGGGCGTAATTGTAAGGCCAGACCCGCACTCGGCAAGGCTAAAGTAGTCTGTTGCTGGCGAAGCCCGCCATAATCGAGACCTTCTCTCTACCTTAATTTCGAAGACTCTGGTGAGCTCACTAGGCCTCTGTTTTGACGACCTTCTTCCATCACAAAATCAGCTCTGGTACAAGTCAAGAACCGGAACACACCGTACCTGTCTGGTAGTCTCTGCTACTGTCACAGCGATCATGAACGTTTTGTTATCATCACATCCGTCTTTCTTTCCTCATCAGCACGACTCACGTCACTCCCCTTCACGACAGGGTATGTATACATACCATCCGCCCCCACCTGCTTTTGAGGACGAACTGACGAACATCTCCTTCTAGCATATACACCAACCATGAGTGGACGAAAACGCAAGGCTGAGGACGAGCTCGAGTCTGGCCGTACAGCCTTCGATCCAAATGGCGGAGGATACGATGGAATGTCTCTCTCCCCTCTCAACTCGCCTGGCCCGTCTTCTAGGTTGGTATCTCGACCAGTAAAGCGCTCTCGAGGTACGGAAGTCACTGGAAGACCACTCGCGTTACCTCGTCTTCTTGAAACCCTGGATGCACAGTCACTTAGAATGGTCTTGCACTCTATCTGTGAGCGACACCCAGAGATCGGCTCCGAAGTCGTCTCTACAGCACCAAGACCTTCGGTAGAGTCAGCCTTGAACGTCTTGGAACAATACCAGGACAAGCTGCGAGATGCCTTCCCATTTGGCGGTGATGCTGGCTCAGAATACGCATACAACAGAGTCAAGCATGCTCTCACCGCTCTTATAGACGCCCTTATCGACTTCACACCACACTACCTTCCTCCCCATGAAAGTCAAACTACAGTTTCCTTGAGTTTCTTGGATGGCGCCACAAAGTTTATACACAACCTACCGGATTGGCAGAACACTGCACACAAACGACACAAAGACGACGCTTACGAGGAGATATCAAAGGCCTGGGCTCTTGTGGTCAGCGAAGCATCAAAAAGAGGAGGAGGGATTCAGCTGCAGTATGGAGGATGGGACCAGAAGCTCACTAAGCACAATGAGCAGTCGGGCGGAAGGATGCAGGCCGCCATAGAGGCTCTCGGCTCTCAGCTCGGTTGGATGGGCAACCAGAATGCTGGACCTTCTGGCTCTTCTTCGATTCGCGATCAACTTCTTTCCGGTACATATGGCAACAACCTTCCAGTTCGTGTTGGTCTATGGTAAACGCTCAAGTTACCTTCTAGATGTTCTCGACAATTTTCAAAATGCTTAGTACATAATATGGAAAGAGCTGGGTACACGCAGAGCAAAGATTGAGCAAAGACTGCGTGTGAAGGTTCACTGCATTGGGTTGGTGTTCATAGTCTTCCCCATTTTGCCCACGACAGGCACTTCTATTACGAGACCACGATGTCCTTTCCTTTTGCAGCACGGAATTGTAAATTGGAGTTAAGGCTAAGGGGCGGTTCAAGGATTTCTGCATTTCTAGCGTATGGTTGGCGGCCATGTATGGCATTGATTTCGATAGCGATGGAGAGCCGGTTCATTGTAGTACACAGATAATAAGAATGGAGAAATGTGAAAAAAGCAGTGTTTGGGTCAGTGAAATATTTGCCAGGTGGAAGCTGTCTGTATGTACTCGCACATGATGTACCACCCGAAAACACAGATACAGTTTTTGAGTGATTGGTGGGATCTCAATGGTTCTGACGTTGTCAAGAATTGATCTCATCATGGAAGATCTAGACAAATAATACATACGTAAAAGCTTTCAGGAAACGATACTTTCCAGTTGAGACATGTGTGAGGATCAAAAGTAGATGTATTCCGCAATCCACTTCGCGGGTTACGGGTATCGTAAAAGGAGTCGAGGCAACAGCGACGTTTGGGCTGGGGTGGCAAACATCACGTGATCTCGTGACCTTTACTTATTGTAATCGCGTTCCCAAAACAACGTCGCGTCTCATGTTGCAATATCCATTAGCAATATTAGCAATACAACAACGGTCGTTCGCCACAACAATCGAAGAGGTATTAGCACCGATGTGTGCGGATCGGAGTTTCTAGAACTACTCATCATGCCTGCGTAAGTCTTTCTTTCTACACGTATCGGTTTGGTTCACTGAGATGTGGCAGTCCAGGCGATCAGCATTTGACGCATAGTGATGGCGCTTCTGCCACGAATCCCTTCGAAACCGTCAGGCCAAGGATTTCTGAATACACTGCACAGGAGATAGCTACCTTACAAAGTCGGCTTGAGAAGAAGCTGGGACCGGAATATATCTCTTCCAGAGCGGGACCCTCTGGATCCAAAGTACATTATCTTGCTGGCGAAAAGGTCATACAGCTTGCGAACGAGATTTTTGGCTTCAACGGCTGGTCGAGTTCTATTATACAAATCGATGTCGATTTTGTGGACGAAAATCCGAACACATTCAGAGTTAATTTGGGACTGTCAGTAATTGTTCGAGTTACACTTCGGGATGGCACATTTCATGAGGATATCGGATATGGCCATATAGAAAACTGCAAGGGAAAGGCTGTAGCATTTGCGAAGGCGAAGAAGGAGGGTACGACGGATGCCTTGAAGAGAACATTGAGAAATTTTGGCAATGTCTTGGGAAACTGTATTGCGGATAAGGATTATCTGGGTAAGGTTTTGAAGGTAAAAGTTCAGCCAGCGAAATGGAACGTTGAGAATCTGCATCATGCTCCTGGTTATGGACCTGTCAAGAAGGAAACACGGTCTGCCATGATCAAGGCAGATCCAGAACCAAAGCCTAACAGTATTGGTAAGTTACAAGTCAGACCTGAAAGGCACTTCTTTGACGATTTACAGGTAGCGAAGAGTCCATAGGTGACGAATTTGATGGTAAGCACCTATCTGATATCTGATATAAAGCTGGCATTTAGCTGATCGATTGCAGACGCAGATCTCGATGATGCCGATTTTGGTCTTGGTAGTGACCTGGACATTAACCCAGACGAAGCTGTGTTTCCTATTCCTGCGACGAAGCCTCACCAGTTAGATCAGAACAACGGTAACAGAGGCAACACAAGAGCCTCGATGAATTCTGCTCTTCCCGACACCGAACATTCTCGTGGGGCTATGGGTCGATCACAGTCAATGGCAGCTCCAGCAAGGCCCCAGAATGTCACAGACAACCGTCCCAACCCCACAAACCAGTTGCCACAACCACAGACCCCAATCAATGGCGCAGCTAACAGATTTGTATCTGGTCCCAACAATGGAGTCAATAACGGACCGCCTATGCGATCTCTAGGAGATAAGCCCCAAACAGGTCCCGCTAGAGTAGCAACTCTCAATCAGCCAAGTCGAACAGGTCATGCATCTGCGCCTGCATCTCCAGGAAAACAGTCTCGACCTAACGAAGTGGCTCAGGTCAATCAACCTGCTGCCCCTCAATTCTCGATGGGCAATGGTCCGGGTTTCTTCTCAGCTCGAGCTGCAACGATGATGGCAGTGACTGAAGACCCAGAGGCGCCACTGCCACCTTTACCGACAGGTGCAAACTTCCCAGCTTTCAACCCGAATGCTGAGAGTCCTTCTATTAGAAAGACACCGGGAATTGATCACAAGAAAAGCATGCCACTAGGGAGAGATGGAAAGCATGTCCCAGGATCAATACAGTCTGCGTCGGGTCCTGTCCCTCCTCCACTACAGCCTCCGAATGTCGTAAACCCACAGTTAAGTCAAACCAGAAGAGTTGGGGCGCCTGCAAATTCAAGCTCTATGAATAGAGGTGGTGGCTTCAAGGCTCCTGGTCCGGCGAAAAGACCAATGGAACATGGTCAGGCAGGAAGGACTCCATTGAACAACTTACCAGCAAATTTACCAGCGGAGACAGGTGGAGACAACAAAAGGCTGCGGGTGGGTTGATCATTCAAAAATAGCTGCTTTTGCGATGGCGTTTGAGGGTGCTTTATTTTACCCTTGGCTTGGGCTGGTATCTGGGGTGTGGAAAGGGTATTGAGTTTTGGAACATGAATTATGTATGAAGTAGCTTTTTGTGAGTGCTTTTCTAGCTGCCAACAGAGCTTGCTGTAGGTTTTCAATCAAAACTATATCTTTCACTTTCACCGATGCCACTAATCCTTCCTGAATATGAACGCAAATTTGGGATATTATTGAGTATATCCGTATTGCCATTAAGGGATGAGATGCTGTAATAGTAAAATAAACGCTCGTTTTCAATGCAGAAACACAGAGCTAAAGGCAAGACCTAGCAATTGTAGATGCTTTTCTTTTATCCATCACGTCTCATGGCTACTTGACAATTAGCACCGCACTCGGTACCAAACCAGCCTCCTTCAAAGTCTGTCCAAAGTCTATAGATCCAGAAAAGACCTTCTTTGGGTATGTAAGCGTGAAGCTCTCTACAAGACCACCATTCTCCGCCTTTAGAGCTTCCGCGACCTCGAACAGGGTAGTTTCAGCGGGGAAAGTCTTCATGACGTTGCCGCTCGGCGTCTGCAATCTCAGTCGTGCCTCCGTATGCGCATTAGCAGGTTTAGCAGCAACCGGAGCCGCTGCCGCCGCTGAAGCAGCCGCAGCAAGGCTTGGATCTGGTGGTGGAGCACGGCCTTCTCGCTCTGCCTTTGCTCTCTCGGCCTTGATGCGCCGCTCCTCCTTGTCAGCGGCAATCTTGTCCTTAATTCGCTGCTTGGCGGCAATGTCGTCCTGCTTCTCCTTGCGCTTAGCTGCTGCTGCCTTGATCTGCTCCTTCTTCTCGAGTTCCTCCTTAATCAACTGTACTTCTTGCGTGGACTTCATACGGATTTTCTGTGCAGGCCGAGTCAGCTTCTGTGTAGAACTCGTCCTGGAGTAGTCATAATCACCTCGTTCTTCTTTACATCTTCCTTGTCAAGTACAGCTTGCTTGGCCTTCTTCTCCGCGAGAGCCGCTCTCATCTCGGTCAGTTTCTGCTTCTTCTCTTCTTCCGTCAAAGGCTTGATCTCTTCCGTTGATTGCGAGAAATTCTGGTGTTCACTGTAAGAGATATCAGTGAAATGCATCAGAGGTATAAGAGTAGTACAATCCTGAACGTACGTTTTGCTGGCGTGGAACTCTGCTTGAGCTTGACTTCTGAAGCGCTTTCCACAGTCATCACAGGTTAGAGACCTCGCAACCTCACCCTCCTTCAAGGCAGGCGGTTCAGCTAAAGCATCCTCCTCCTCGGCAGTACCAGCAGCTGGTGCTGGACCCTTTATCTCATCAAGTGACTTGTCTTGGTTCTCTTCAAGCCAATTCAGAGCTCCTTGCACTGTAGGATTTGTCAGTGACTGTTATGTGGCAAAGGATAACATAGAGCACATACATCCACCGTTCTTCTTGACAGCTAGCTCAGCGCGCTCCTTATCAAAGCCCATATCCAAAAGGACGTTCAAGTCTGAGGAGGCCATAATTGCTTCTGGTGTTGGAAGCTTGCTGTGCGGTGGGACGAGATGTGGAAGTAATTCGAAATGCGTAGTTCCAAATGTATAAGAAAGACCTGACAATTTTTCTCAAGACGTCTTCTTGGTATATTTATGAGACGAGGATTTAGTGAGGAGACAAGGATCAAATTGAGGGAAAAGACCTAGTAGTGCGAATGAAAGATGTTCACAGATCATGCACATGAGGTGCGACTGAGATACCTCACTGCTGCTTCGCAAGGCAAACCGAGCAAACCGAGCAAACACGGACATGGGCGGCGTATCGGACCCCGAAACGTCACTTGTGGCTGGTACGCTAGTACCTATTTGGGCTACACCTAGGCCACTTGGTCCTTGGTTACAGTAGTAGGTAATGAGCACAGGTGCACGCGGTGGAGCGTGGGATATCCGCAGCAGACACTCGCTCGCTCACACTCACTTCGGGACTCAACCTCGCTCGTTGATCCTCCCCAAGATTACTCTACCCTGTCCATCAAGACAACTTATTTACTCCCCGTACTGTACTCCGTGCTGTACCGTACCACCACCAATTCAAGTACACTTTTTCTCCAACAATAACATCACTCCTCTGCTTCACTCCCTCAAAGCAACTTTATAATAACCTGTCGATCACCTCATTTGACTCTCGCCCCTCGCACAACACAGCCGTCGCCGTCGCACATATTTACGAGTGCCTCGAGACATTCGAACACATCTACATCTACGAAATCACTTCCCGACTCGACTCCCTTTGGTCCTTGATTCTTTGTCCTCGCCACCACACCCTTCGATCTTACATCCCTCAAACCTACAATCATGTCTGTCGAAATTGAACCAGCTGAGCTTGGCTTCCATCGTATGTACTTTTCTCGGATTGCGCCTCCATTATACGTCATACTGAACTATCCTGTAGGCCCTTTTACCGTCGAAGTATCAGAGAGTCTTAAGATCAGAAACCCAAACTCCACCCCTGTCGCATTCAAGGTAGGCATCCGGTTGTTTTGATGGTTAGGACACATTCTAATGTTGTATTTCTACAGGTCAAGACTACAGCTCCAAAGCAGTATGTATTCGAGCACGCGATCACATCCCGGAACTTCCTGACTGACGATGTTCCAGATATTGCGTGCGTCCAAACTCTGGTCGCATTGAGCCAGGCCAAGAAGTTGAGGTCACTGGTATGTTTCCGGTCCCTTGAGCTTATATGTTGTTCTTTCTAACTTCTTCGTCAGTTCTTCTCCAGGCTATGAAAGCATCTCCACCACCTGATGCCAAGTGCCGCGACAAGTTCCTCGTTCAATCTGTTGCTGTCACCCCCGATAAGGAATTCTCTAACGCAAATGCTATTGTGAGTGGAATTAAGATCGGGGATCAAGACTTTACTAATTCTTCAACAGTGGCAGAACGCTGAGGCTGAGAAGCACACTGTCCAGGAGAGAAAGATCCGTGTTGCTTTCCTTCCAGAAATTGGTGGTCATGAATCTGCTGTTACACCACAGAGAAATGGCATGAATGGATCTGCGCATGTAAGCTACGTTGTATTTATATGTTCTAAAGTATACTTTACTAATTCAGGACAGTCTGGCACCCCAGAGTCTGCTCTGCTGCCATCCTACCGATCCCCATCCCCAGAGGAGACTTTTACACCACAGCGAAGCTCTATTGCTTCATCAGGCCTGGTCTCGAGACTCGAAACCGAACCATCAGGTGCGAGATCCCTTGGTGACGCCAAAGCATCTGCAAACAACCCCGCCATCTCAATCTCCTCGTCCAACACTACGGCCGCCGCAAGTTCTGTTCCAACGATGGAGGAGTTGAAGGCACAGCTCGCACAGGCACAAGCTACCATTGCATCGTACACCCAAGATGGTGGTTTGAGAATGCGCAAGAGTGCTGCTGGTGCTGCAGAAGGTGCCCAGGCCACAGTTGAGAACATGAGACAAAACGCACCAGAGGGTGTTCCGCTTCAAATTGTTGCCGGATTGTGTCTGCTCAGTTTCTTGATGGCTTACCTCTTCTTCTAAACCACATATATCCAATGTGGATTTCAAGAAACACAACCCGGTGTAGTGAACGAGCGTTGTCCTACGAATTTGCCAATTTTTCACCATCATGACCAACTGGTGTACGCTGTCTTGGAGCGACATCCTCACTGTGCACTCAATTTTCTTTTGTTTGTACTTATTTGCTTGCACATTGCTTGCACAAGAGTCCGGCAACGACTACTTCCCATTCGAGCGATTTTTCATTTTGTGGATTTCATGGTGGCAGACGAGGAGATTGTGGCCCGGCACACTGAAAAGTAATAGGTAGATTTGTAACACGCACTCTAGCTTTTACCTTACTCTAATTTAAGTGCTTTTGCTGTGATGTTAACCATGATATTCGACAGTATGTGAATTTTTGTGTGCTAGACAATGATATCATGTTTAGGGATATTTGAATCTATGTGTTCCTGACCATTATTTATTCGTACTCTGATTAGGCAATTTTCCTCAAATAGAGTACCTGTACATTGGCCGAAATAATGTTCACCATGTCTGCAAGAAGTGCAATGTCGTAGGTGGGACTCGATATGGTTTAGTGTAATCTACGCGTCCCCGCGTGGGCACGTCCAGTTGCGCGACCCATCTTCATCAATAAGTAGGTACATAAGTAATACTCAGGCGTCAAACCAAGAACATCCATCATCCACCCAGTCCTCCCTCAATGGCAACCCACAGTAACAAACGGACTTGATCATCATAACTCGAGTTGTGCAATTTGAAGTACAGATACAGCCCCTCTGATTAACATCGCCATACTGGGCTTCCACAAATATGTTCAGTACGCTACCCTCACCGGCGCATCCACACAATTTTACCTTCAACCACGCGCCACAAGTTTCATCCCCACTCTCATCGTCTCCTCTTCGCTCTTCGCCTTTTTCCCCGCGCGATGCCAATATTTTCACACCTCGAGCACCATACGATCCCGAGATGTCACCTACACCCACGTCCAAAACACAGCTTCCGACTCCGCCGTTCCGGGGAAAGGAAGCCGCGAATTTCTCAAAGAGGCCTGTGAAGGTCAATCCTTTGATTCATGGAAGGGATGATGGAAGGGAGACGAGGAGAAAGCTGTTCCTGAAGAAGGTCAGAGAGGATAGGGAGGATCAGAGGTGGGTGAATAGGGGAGGGGAGGAGGAGATGATGAGGGCGATATGGGTGCAGGAGGAGAGAAAGAGGATTGAGATGCGGGAACGGGAGGCAAGGCTTGCTGCTAGTCAGTCTACGGAGGAAGAGGAAGAGGATCTTGAGCAGCGTGAGCCACTTTTGAGCAGTAACGGTATGCCGCGTTCACTAATGAAAGAAGTGTTGGATGGCTAATAACACTTCTATAGATGAAGTTATGGTCAATGAGGTCTTACAAGCTGAAAATGCCGAGCTTGAGGCTATGTTGGCTATGATGGAGGCCGAGGACGAAGAACACGCCGAAACACCATATGGTAGCGATGAAGATGAATATGATCATCTTTTTATGGATGTCATCCAGATGGAGAGCAGCCAAGCGTTACAGTCTCAGGGCCACGTAAAGAAAGAGCAGGAAGACCACGACATGATGGATATGAGCTAGGGTGTGTAAACAGAATGTTGGGATATCGATAGTGTCTGGGGTTCTTTTCAACCACCTTGTGGGTTGGATGCATTGTCAGCATCTTGGTGCATTTAGCGCGGCGTTGGGGTATTTTCTGTTCGGATTGGACGTTTGGTCAGAGTACGTTTCATGTAGAAGCCTCATACAGAAGAAATCAATCATCATTCATTAACATAACAGACTTCATCTACGGCCCTGATTTGACTATATTATTATTCATTGTGTTGGGCAGCCTTCCTCGGGGCCACCGAAAGCTTCCTGTGCAGCTGCCATATCTCCCACGAGGTCTGGCGGCGGAGACCCTGCTGCTTGCATCTGTAAATTGTCAGCAAAGGTCCAGAATGAAAGCCTTAACAAAATTTACCTTCTGCATTCTCTCGACGATATACTCTCTGTCTTTAACATTCTCATCGGTGTATGTCTTCTCCTCGAATTTCTTGACGATCTCAGAGACGACCGTCTGCTGTTCTTGATATCTCTTTAAGTCATCGGGCTTCACCTCGGCTTTATTTGCCTCCATCCACGATGGGAACTTATCATCAAGCTCCTTCATCGGCTCGTAGAGAATTTCCTTGTTCGTCAATTGTTCCATCATGCCCAAAAGCATTTTAGAAAAGTCTTCCTCGCTTCCCTCGCCATCAAGACCACCAGCCGCCATCTGTTTTATCATCTCCGCAAGGACATCATCCGTGTCGTCTGCTGCTGCCGCTGCCGTAGCTTGATCTCCGGATGCCTGCATCCTTTCCATGGTCTTCTTGATCGTCTCCTGAAAGTCTTCTCCAGTAGGGGCTACAGGCTTGCTTGAAGAAGCCTTTGCTTGTGAAATCGCTGGCGCACTTTTGGGTGTGGGTTTCGATGCGGTTTTCGGTGGTGGAGATGGACCTGCGGCATCTGCTGCTTGTCCAAGGGCTGTTGCGCTGCCCAGTTCCTTCATCATCGCCTCGAATTGTGCTTGCATGTCTGGATTCGTCTCTAGTCCTCCCAATAACTCTGCCATACCAGCTTGTAACTGCTTTGCAAAGTCTTCCTCGCTTGTGTCGTCTGGGAACGGCGGTAGGTCATCGTCTTTGGTCGTCTCTGACTGTGCAGCTCCTGGTCCTGCTCCTGCCGGTGCCGGTGCTTTATTCTCGGCTATAGGAGCAGAAAACTCATCCAGCATGTCTGTATTGCCCAATTAGGACTTGGAGAAGTATGCGCAGCTACTCGAACTCACCATCCAAGTCATCCAAGTCATCCTCATCTGGATCTGGAGCTTCTAAAGTCGCTGCATTCGCAGTCTCTGGTTTTGCTGGGGTTGCAGTCGCCTCCAATTTAGGAGCAGACTCAACCTGTCCCTCGAGGTTTCCGACTTTGGTCTCCATTTTCGAAAAGTCGCATACAACTGTGCGCCGTGAGAGTGGGGCGCCGGATGAGAATTCACGTGAATATGTACCTGACGCTTCGAGATTATATCTGGGTAGATGAACTGGCTTTTCTGAGGGGTGCAATAGATCAAGACGGTATGCAGCGTTCGAATATCAAAGGCTCAGAGGTCATTGAACGTTGTGAGGATATTGTAGAAGACGGGATCAAAACAAGGTGGATGGATTGCTCTAGAGTAGCCCGAGCCCGCACCGAGGTTAAGTCATGGAATATTACCTAGGTAGGTACCCTCGTGTCTCAATGTTCTACTAGTCACTTAACAGGCGTCGATCATATCTTTGTTACAATATCTTTTGTTTTTTGTTATAAAGACGGTCTCATAAGACCTTTTCTGTTGTAGAACTCCAAATTGTTCAAGGCAATACCTAGGTATAACACAAAAGAAATAGCTATCAGGTGTTGTCGCTCTGAACCCTTCAAATATCCTGCGTTAAATCGGTCGCTTTGGTGGGGCATGAAGGTGGACGTGCGCAATTCTTCCGCGTTGCCCTTTGATATCACGACCTTCACTGACATTCTCATTCAAAACAACGTTGTGATTTCAACATCGTAGACCACCGTACACCTTCGGACTTCCGACTACCTACTTCCACCAAATCCACACCTATTCATCTGGTCTTACTTTCATAGTCGTCACTATTTATTCACCAGGGAATCACAATCTCACGCAAGGCTCCGTAGCCTCGTGAACTTTTACCGCACATTTCCTCACAGTTGCCCCGTCGTCTCAGTGCCCATCAGCAACATGGCGCTTTGTCAGAACAGATTGCAGGAGGAACGGTACGTGATCTCTAGCCAGAATCCTTTGTCAAATTCTTGCTAACTTGCTCAAGCAAGCAATGGCGCCGTGATCATCCTTTTGGATTCTATGCGAAGCCTGCCCGCAACGACAAGGGTGTTTTGGATCTGAAGGTCTGGGAGTGTGGAATTCCAGGCAAGGACAAGACATTGTGGGAGGGCGGCCTTTTCAAGCTCAGTGTCATCTTCCCTGATGGTGAGTCTCGTACCATCAAGGTCTGCTCCGAAAGTGACTAACGATCATCTCAGAGTATCCAACCAAGCCACCGAAGTGTATGTCCATGTACCGGATCGTCCTTTTGTTTATGATGCTGACAATTTTAGGCAAATTTGTCCCACCTCTCTTCCACCCAAATGTCTATCCATCCGGCACCGTATGCTTGTCAATTTTGAATGAGGAGGAGGGTTGGGCACCAGCGATTACCATTAAGCAGATCCTACTCGGTGTTCAGGATCTTCTTGACGACCCAAACCCAGATTCACCAGCTCAGGCCGAAGCATATAACCTCTTCAAGAAGGATCGTGCTTCCTACGAGAGCAGAATCAAGCGCATTGTCCGTGAGCACCCAGCGCCTTAGGTTGGTATACGTCTCTTTCTGATTTCATGGAGCGGGCGTGGTGTCTATCCTTGGCGTTGGCTGGATTTTGATATTGTTTAAGAGGGCATGGTTAGTGCGTTTCGTTGGATCTTCAAGGACCTGTGGGTGCTGGATCTAGCAGCACAATCACCATTTACGGTCTCAACAAGGAATGAAAGCTTTCAACAATTTCTAACTTGCAACTTTGCGTTTTCAAATCGTATTAAGAAAGCCCCCGAGGCAACCTTCAAAACAGGATATCGCAATGGGAATATTGAATAGTAATATTCTGGTCCTTATATGCTACCTCCCTATCCCCAGTTTGAGAGACTTCTATTATCTACGTAGTGACACTGGTGTACTGTGAATTCAGAGAAGAGTAAGATAGCTGAAATCACGGCTTGCTCTGCAAAAGAAAGCCAACAACAAATATTGTAGTTACGTCGAGTTGTCTGATTATCGCATTGTGATACTCTTGAGAAAGGATGTTACAATTCTCTATCGACAGAATAGACTGTAATATTCGAATTATGATGCTCCTATCTACGTAATCTATGCTAAGGTAATGTCTACCTACCTACCTACCTAGGTACATACATATCTAGGTGTGGTGTTCCATTAGCTACAGTACCCAGGTAGGTATCTGGTCCGTGCTCAATATTATTATCCGTACCTAGCCTCATGGTTGAGATCTAAGAATTATGACCACGATTGCATATTAATTTCATCAACACCGCTCAAACTTCGGTATTGTCTCCGGTGGGCTTAACTTGAGCCAGGAATATTCTGCACGTAGCTCGCTCTGAACAAACATTCCCGGTTACGGTTTCGCAGTCATGGCGGACTCCCCAGAAGTCTCCACCACAGCTCTGGACACTCCAGAAGCTCGAGCTGCGAACCAAGCAAGAATCCGCAAGGAGAAACGTGAAGCAAAAATCAGAGCCGGTGGAAGTGCTCGATTGAACAAAATTACAGGTCTTGGTGGTGGTGTTCAAAGAGGTATATTCTCAAACAATACCTTAGCTCGGCTTGATACTGATGTTCGAAGATGCCCCAGTCCAGCCAGTACCAGCGGCAGCCAAACCACTCGAAGAGGGTGATCCAGAGGAAGTCGATATATCACAACACTTTTACCAGCCAGGATCCACTCCGCAAAGTCGCCGCACTGCAGCGCAAGCTCCAATCGATGCCCCGATGACCGACGAGCAGCTCAGACAAATGATGCTTGGATTCCCCTCAGCAGCTGCTACACCCTCTCCGGGACCGCAAGCAAACCCCTTTGCCGGTGGGTTTCCAGGCATGCCGAGTATGGAAGGCGCTCCAGCAGATGATCCAATGATGCAAATGTTGCAACAGATGATGGGTGGTGGTGCTGGAGGTATGCCAAACCTGGAAGGGATGATGAGTGGTGGTGGTGTTCCTTCATTCCCTGGAATGCCGAACCTCTCCCCAAATCCCGAGATGGAAGATTCGAAGGCTTATGTCTGGCGTATTGTCCATGCCATCTTTGCGTTAGGACTTGGGCTGTATATTGCCTTGACGCAGACTGGGTTCACTGGTACACAACTCGCGAGAGAGAAGAGTGGACTCATCAGCAGTGCAGCTACAAGAATTCACAATGAGAATGAGTTCTCTCCATATGGTGATATGGCATCTTCAGCTGCCAAGCTACACTTCTTTTGGATCTTTGCAACCTTTGAAGTTGTGTTGCAGTCTACAAGGTTCTTTCTGGAAAAGGGGAAGATGGCACCACGACCTGGAATTGTAGGCATGGCTATAGGTTTTGTGCCTGAACCATACAAGACCTATATCAACACTTTGCTCAGATATGCTAGGATTTGGACTACAATCAGTGGAGATGCTATGGTTATCGTGTTCGTGCTAGGAGTTGTAGCTTACTCTAAGGGCATTTGAGCGGCAGTATTCACACAAAGAATGAAATACAAATACAGAATACGTGGATCTTTCTTTTGCGTTTTGCTATAGCGGCATCTACTTTTGTAAGAGAATGAAAAGCTATGAATAACTTGTTGAAGAGCATGGCTTAGCAACAATTTCCTTGATTCTGTTGAGCGTCTTGTAGTAGGTAGGTACCTCTTGATAAAGGTTTTAACAGACTTATGCTCACATGTCGAACACACTCAGCAAACTCAGTTCTTCCTAATGTGTAGAAGGGTGTGGATGGTCTAAATCAGTAGTAGACATTCTACGCTAGTTGTTGCTATGAAGCTTCAGATGTCTTGCACTTTTTCACATTCGTGCTCAAGTGAGCTTGACCTTTGCTTCACTTACACTTCCTCATAACAAGTTATCTACGCATGCTTCGACACAAAACACGTCGCACTTCGACGTAAAAGTCATCAGATATTTTCGACTTTGAGATATTCTTGTGCTTCGACATCGACACAAGAACCGTCAGACATTATCGACTTTGAAATATTCTCGTGCTTCGACACAAGAATCGTCAGATATTATCGATCATCGACTTTCAAACATTCCCACGCTTCGACGCAAGGGTCGTCAGGCATTTTCGACTTCTAGGTATTCTCGCAGGTGATAAGATATCACGATGGCTCCTTTTGAGCTCACCGAATGTCCTGGCACTAGAAATATGAAAACTCATCCTCTCATTGTCCCTGATGATGGTTCAATAGGCATGATAAAGAAGATCCGCCTTCAGAGCATCTGTGCTAACATCTATTGGCACGAGTTTTCATTCGAGGAGTTGAGATTGACTGACATGCAGAACAAATGTGAGGCTTGCAACTAGAAGCTTGATGGCTCTTGCGACATGAAGTGGCTAACTTGGCTGTAGTGAAGGAAGAGAACAAGGTCTCTGCGCCAAGGTAAGTCCACGAACTTGATTCCGCTGCACTTGTGGCAATAATCTGCATCATTTGCGTGTGCTTTTTTAACAATGAGACCAGTGTGGAATTACCACCTGAGCGTGTTACGGACTCGCCATCCCAAATCAGCCAACCAAGTGCGCACTTCGTCGGCGATCTGGATATTTCTGCTATGTTGACGGACTCCAACAAGAGCCAGGACCCTTCAAATGACGCGCCAAGCCAGAATCCTGTAAATGTTATGATTGAGAGCGGCCAGCCAAGCACCCACAGAGAACCAAATACGGTACATAACACTGGCGAACTCAATACCGCAGTCGAGATCTCAGAGTCTGACAATATCTATGGCCTTCCATTCCATAGCCACAAGGGCGCTTTGGATTCTACCCCCGGAAATGTTACGAACAACAACACACATAACAGTGCCGAATCTGAAGACGCAAGATGTATGCATTCCCCCATTTGAAAAGCGTCTCATACTGACACAACCTTTTGCAGCCACAGTGCAATACTCACCGTTGATGTTGAACCAGAATGAAGAACTCTCTCTCTTCAGTGACGCTGAAATCATCCAGGTTTCTGAAGACCCAGCATTGAAGCAGATGAAAACCTTCCCAGCTAACATTGTCGCCAAGGTCAACGAGCGAGCCCGGCAGATGAGAGTGAAGCTTGCGGAACAGCATAAGCAAGATCTTCAAATTCAGAAGGCTGACCATGAGAGAGAGACTCTCTTACTCAAGGAGCAGCTAGCTAAGGAAAAGGCCATTACCAGTCGTGATATATCCAGAGATTCTCTTACGAAGCTCCATGCGGCGATCAAAGATAAAACCACGGCAATGAAAGATCAGATGGACAAGAATCGTCAGAACTTCGATAACTGGAAAATGGAGTGGCTTCGTGAGCACAAGGCAGAGGAAGAACGCAAGTTTCGAGCTTACAAAGACACTCTGGAGCGAGACAGCAAGAAAGATCAGCTTGTCACTGTTTCCCCACCTGCGAATGCCAACGATGGCTCTGCCATGGCCTTCAATCAATTGAACAACCGTTGCAATCTTGCTATGCAGAGACTCGCCGTCATCGAATATGCAGCACAGTCTACTCCTTCGAAGCCTGTCGGCAACGTTTGGCAGGATCTCAAGAACTTCAATCCAGGTGGATCAGCTTCAAGAGGCCCTCGAGCTCTACCTGACCGTTCTTCTGGTAGTCGTGCGTTGTTCATGGGAGATCACGCCGTCGAGCGTCCTCCTTCTCAGGAGAGCTTGGCTTCTCGCGTTCAAGCTGTTCAGCGTCATTCCTCTACGGATAGCCTTGCCTCTCGCACAAGCTTCAGAATAGGTTCGGCAGGTTCCTCTCGTCCAGCCACGGGCTCTGAGAATCCTCCGTCAAAGAGGCAGTGTCGCTAGATCATACGTTTGCTCAGGCCTAGGAATTTGTATGTTCTCTTGGCATTTCTGACAAGCACATATGGGTTGATATTGGGTCTGGGTTGTTTTCCTGCAGTGATTTGAAATTAGTTGTTGCGCGACAGAAAATGCTGGTCTAAATTGAGCAGAACTGAAAAAGCATAGCAAAAATCAAGGATTCAATCTTGCCATGACTCTACGATTATGAATAACTCTTGAATTGTAAACAACTCTCCAACTAGAGGTAACCCTGCAGTTATGAATAGCTTTACAATTATGAATAATCCTACGTTCTCAGATATCGGTGTAGCTTTCAACAAATGTAAGTTGTCCGGCAATTATACAGTTCGGAATAATTGTATGATAACTCTCAATGGCTATATCACCATATGATATTGACAAGCTCTATGGCCTTCGAAAATTACACATCCTGATGACTCTACACCTCTCAATACATTTCTCTAGTCTTTTCATTGCTCGGTAGCAAGCTTCCAGAGGCCCAAAGTAGGTTTCATGTAGTGTAATTGGTCAATTCCATCTCATACGTGGGGCGCAATGAGCACTCAATTTTGTACGTACATCCATATGCCTTTTATTTGATCCGGCCCTCTGCGTATTTCCCTGTTTACTAGAGGATACTCTCACAAAGCACACATGCTCTTCATGATGAACTTATTGTATTAATCGTGGCAGACATGTGTTCCAACTTATGGACAGAAAGCTGCAGACGCTCTCTTAACATGAAACGCAGAGACTTTGGTTGCAATTGTGGGATCCATTATACTTATGGGCAGCAGCAGTATGCCTGCTGCCAGTACCCGTCACACAAAAGTTGACCACAGTTCCATCAATACAGCTGGTTTAGTAGATGATAGAATTTCTGCTGGCTGAGCATAGTGTCTGGGTAGTATAGCAGGGGGTGTCTTCCAGTCTGCAGCTGCACGAATACCAAATGGTAGTATTATTCTATTATTCAGTCGCTCGGCCGATTTCAAGATGCTAGACTTCTGCAAGATGTCGTCAATGTAAGTTGCCCTCTCTGTTCTCGTCTGGAGACGATCTTGACCTTAGCTAGTTACACCCACATTACAAGTACGAATACTATCTACACACTACCTATTAATAAGTCTTGCAAAATCCCGGATTAAAACATCCGGAAAACCATCGGGGCAGTCTCTGTGTACTATATACTCCATCACCAAAATCTGATGTCACAGTCGTTATGTGCTAGGTGCAGAGTCCAACGTCGCAATCTGCATTACGATCTACACCATCTGGCCAAAACACGCGAAGAAGCATGCTGCCAGCTGATATTCACACCGTGTTGCAATGTTCCAACGCTCTCGTACATACTAAAGATGGCCTCGGTGATATGTGGCCAAAGTATCTGCACTTTGATTGAGCGCTTCAAATCGAAATGAGGGCGTGTCCAGATGACCTTCGAGTTGAGTGATTTACACTCTACAAACCACGGCTGGTCAACTATTCCTACAACACCATCATCAATCGTATCGAGTACTCATGAGTTCCATGAAAAACCATGCCCTCGGATTATGTTGGCCTCTACTGGCCATAATTCCGTCAAAGCTGTGCAACCAGTTGCTTTGCAAGTATGCGCAATGCTCAAGGACTCTCTATCTGGCGATGCAACAACAACGCACTTCCGAAGGTTCCACAACCACCCTACTGCTTATCTCGTACGTTCAGAAGCAGTTCTCAAGAAATTCGTTGCGGGGCAAGCTCAGGAGCAGCGAGCCGCCTCCAAGTGGCCAACATTGTGTATGTATAAAGTACTTTATATGGCACTCTACCCACGTACTTGCATGACTTATTCCAGTCACCTAAGTAAGTAGCCTTACACTGCCAGCTGACTGCCAGCTGACTTCCTACTTGTTATATTGTGCTCTTCACACACACACCGGGCAGCAAGGTAGGGTTGATATGTACCTTTGTATGTATGTACATACCGGGCTCTCCAATTGTTGTTGTGTTTCTTCAGACAACTAGCTGGCAAACGAATATGCTGCAAAAGCAAGGCAGCGACTATCCTGCCACTCCAAGCTTACAGCTGCTCTTCTCTTTTTCACACTCTCTATCCCTTCAATCTATCTCTCTAGAGCAGAAGGCACAGCCGGGTTTGAGAAGAAAAAGAGGCTTGCGTGTAATTTGTAGGTTGCATCCAGTTGTTCTTCTATCACCGTTCACACTCAATCATTAGCAGCAAGTCACCCTTTTCTTCTCCCTCACACACCAACCTATATTCCCTTAAAGTATTCTTCCTCGGACGTGTTCCTCTCGCGTTCATTTCTCACTTCTCATTATTCATTCCTCGTGTCACCAACCCGTTGTCTTGGTAAAGCGTGGAGCCGGCCCGCATCAAAGCTGCAGACCTGCGATATTATATACTCTGGGTTGCGGGGCTTTACATTTTCATTCTAACCATCATTCATTTAACCTACTTGCTACCATCGCAGCATCCTGGAACAGTTTGTGCGCTAGATTTTCACTTGGGCTTGCCAAACCTTCACCGGCCGTATCCCCAGCGCCGCTTAACGCATAATATTCCGACGTCGTCAACTTGTACGAGTAGACATACCTTTATTCCACATTCAAGTCCGTGACATCGCTGATCACAGATTCGAAGCGCCAACGTTTGGATAGTTGCGGATCGCGACAGTGAGTCGTGGCAACTTATCTCAAGCTGAGAAATTACATATAGGGTATCACAGTCAGGTTATCACGATCGATCGAATTGGATCTATTGCCGTGTTGGGATAGATACTATATCAACACACGACGATGCTGCCGAGGATCATACGAGAGTCAGAGATTCAAACATCCCACTGCTCTTGAGTCTGGAATACAAGTATCCATTACTGATGGACAGTCGCTATCATTGTTTAAAATTGGAAAAGATGGGATCAGACACTGAGAACATCTCGCTTTTAGAACAATGGACGGGGCATGTTGTTCCTCGAAGCTTCGCGCCTGGCTTTGTGGTACTATCAGCACTTGTGAGTTTCATCGGGGCATGGACAACATTGGAGCTTGTGAATCGCAGAACAGCTGGGAGGGGACTGTACAATTGGTATGAATATGTTTTTTTTCTCCCGGAAACTAGTGAGGAAACTGATCGGCTATCAGGTTTCTACTTATTGGATCCTCTATATCTATGGGGGGTGTTGCTATCTGGTGTATGCACTACATTGGAAATCGTGCGGTAATTCTTGGTCCCGGGCAACCTATTCTCCAAGTTTCCTATAATCCGGGCTTCACAGCACTGTCGTTTTTCGTCCCGATAATTGTTCTTCTGGCCGCATTTTTGGCAGTTGGATCAGATGAAAAGGTCTCGGTAATTCGTATCGGAGCTGGTGGAATTTTGGCAGGGTTGGCGATATGTGGTATGCACTATCTTGGACAGGCTGGAATATCAAATTATACTTCGATTTACGTGATCTCCTACGTTGCTGGATCCGCTATCGTTGCTGTTGTGGCCAGTATCACGGCACTGACAGCCTTTTTCGCACTACGTGCCACTTGGACAAGTTCATGGTGGAAAAGGGCTGGAGCATCTGTTATACTTTCTGGTGGTGTATCTGGTATGCACTGGATTGCCACAGTCGGCACACAATATCGTCTCAGAAAAGCAGACGCATCCATGAAGAAGAGTACGAGAAAGCAGACAGTGGTCGTGGTCATTGTTCTGTCTATCACATCTTGCCTAACTCTGTTGGCTTTTACTCTGATCGCTCAGAACCGGCGATCACGGATTGCTAATCGAGCACAGCAGGTCGTCCTTTCCTGCGCGATATTTGATAAGGATGGAAAACTCATGGTCACCCCAGAAGGTCAATTGCCGAGCGAGAAGATTACAAACACTTACGTCGAGAGATCGTTCGATGACGTTTTTGGAATTTCTCATCCTGTATTTCTGTGGATGTTCCGTACATCGAGGTCGTGGAAATCGGTCAGCTCTCTTGTTCCAGCCATGCGTCGACATCTGCAACACACATCCGAGGTCAAAGGCACTCGACCTGTTACTAGAAGCGAAGTCAACCTTACAAATGATCAGGGAGAGCCCCTTGAGGATTACTCTGTCCTTTTCCGTGAACTTTTCTGCGTGGCAGCAGCAGACCTCGCAGAACAAATCAACGAACCTATTGAAAATATTGGTGTTTTGTTTGATGAAATAGTTGCTACTGGACAGAAGACCAAATTCTCATCGAAACAAAACCGCAAAAGCAAGACTCCAGAAAGCTCCATAGATATTGAGCGCGGAAGTATCAATATGCAAGTGTTTGGTCGAGGTCAATTATTGTTTCTCACCCGGCGTGCCAATCGTCATCAAGCAGATCACTTTCTGGCGTCAGGCTTTCGATTTGCAAGTATCAACAACGTAATCGATATCCTGGCTCGGAGTATGCAGGTTGAAGTGGATGATCTAAGCCGTCGTTTGGTGGTCATGCGGGAGTACTCTAATGAATCACATATTCTCGAGTCTGGAGTCCACCTCGCCTGCTTTGCAATTCGAGCTAGTGTTCATGGTGGCTTCGATGTGCTTGTCCGAAAAGATGCAAGAAACCAGTTACCAACTATGCAAGTTCCGGTTGCAAAGCTGGAAAGCTGGCAGACCGATTACTTACTCAACCTGGACGGACTGACTGTTGCTCAGTGTCTGAAGTGGACTCGTGTTAAGTCTTCATACCGTAGCGCAGGGAAAGAAGAGGCACTTTTCGCATCACAGCTGCTCGATACACTTGAAGCTCTCAAAGACGAAATTAATGACCCATTCTTTCTTGAAGCGGTTTGTGTTGCCAAGACAGTTGAGGCTCCGTGTAAAGGCAATGGAGCACACGCTCGTCCCGGAACCGCACAAGTCATTGCCTTCCGACTCATTGCACCCATCCACAGCCGTGCCCCCGGCCTGAAACTTGAGTTCGTCCCATTCAATTTTGTGAGGATGCAACAGCATGTATACAAGAACAGTCCTGACCACGGTGTCTGGGTTCGGAATGTTCACCGTGAATTTGGCCCCATCTTGAACTCTGGATGTTCTCCGGAGGTCAAGAGAAAGGCTTCTGAGGCCTCTGGCATAAATGCTAATATGGCTCGCCGTTTCTTTAGCAAGAAGGTTTGTAAAGGTGAGAACAGTGATGATATTCCACTTACCAGTCTGGGACGTCGAACCATGGGGCGAGCAACACTTGACTCGAGCTCGGAAAGAGATGCAATCGATCAGCCGAGTTTCGGGGGTATTATGGTCAGTCAAGAAGTATCTGTGGAGGTTCAGGAGTTGGGAACAAAGTCCAAGACTGCCTTTAACGAGGGGGGTAATACAGAAACAGACTCCTTGGTTCTTTCGGAAACAAGCACTTCAATGGGCAGATTAATAGTCTATCCTGGTGTTAGAATGAATAGTGAGCCGGGTGCGACTAGGACCATGGGTCTTGGAGAGATCGAGCCACATCTGCACGATACGAATATCTGTTTGGGCACATCCAGTGGTGTCACAAAAGAGATAGAAGATCCAGACACTTTTGTGGATAGATTGTTTGCGGTCTGCGTTGAGAGTCGTTAGTTTGTCAGGGTATGCGGTGTTAGGGACCTCAGTTGTGGCGTTTTCGAGCGAGCATAATATGGAGTTGGGCGTGTAGGAGAGCGAGAAACACTGGGTTCATGCGCGAGGAAACAACAGATACCCCCTTTGTATAGAACGAGAAACAATGCGTGGGTTGGACTGGCACCGATACATTCCGGAACCCTAGTAGACCTAGTAAACACTTTTCGAAGTTTTGGATATCTTCCATAAAAACTTGATTTTGTGACATGGAGGTCTAAGCATGATTTTGGGTACTCAGTTGTTTGTTTCTTTGTTCATTTCGTTCTTTTTCTTTTTCTTTTTCTTTTGAAAGCATTAAGCGTATTCCAAAACCGCGTGTAACTGACTCGGTTCCATAGCTTTTTGGACATACATCTCAACTTTTATACATCCCTCAAACTCTCTCATAACCTTTCATTCAAATAATGCGGCGCCTCAGTAGAAGCTTCTCTCGCCAGTCTCATCTCTGTCCTAGTAAGTCTCAGATCATCACTGAATGGCCCGAAAGCCTCCACCAACTCCCTCAACCCCCTCTGCAGATGCACCATAATAGCTTTCACCTCTCCCACATCTTTTACGAAATGAACATCAGTCCAATGCGGTTCAAAGCCCTTGACAAAAGCATCGAGCTTCGTGGTAGTCGCCGTAAATGAGCGAATCAGTCTCGGCACATCAGTCTGTACTCTGCCGTATGTGTCCTCTGCCAAACTTGAGACTGCAAGACGCGTGAGGGATACAATTGCATCAATGATAACACCAGCGTCTCCATATGGTTTGCCAAGAGCAATCGCCGCTAATCGTCGACAGTAGATCTGTCTGAAGGGCCCTCCTAGTGGCCACCTTATGAATTCAAGAGCATATTGGTGAAGCATGCCCCTTACGCTCTCAGTAGACACGGCGTGCTGCTGTTCTGGGCTAAGAAAGTTAGTTTTAGCATGATCGATGAGCTTCCGTGCTCGTGGTGTTAAGCCATCGTCTGAGTTGTTCAGGCCATGAGATCTCGCAAACTGGCCTACAGCTTCAAAAGCGGCATCGCGTGAGTCCTTTGGCGGTGGCGCAGCGGCGAATATGTTTTCATCCTTCAATGGTACAGAAATACGGGGGAGGGACGGAACATCTGCTGCTGCTGGAGCAGGTTGTCCAGCCGGTGTCTGGTACTCTGTAATGCGTGCATCAACACCTTCGATAACGTCCAGTCCAGCATCTAGAATCTGAGACCAAGTCGAGCCTCCATCGCGATCGATATCTTCGTAGATAGTCTTTCGTCGTCCTTCCAGTTGCTGAGCAATAGTGACAAGTTCCCAAAACGCAAAAGCCTACAACATATTAGTCTTTGCAAAATCGATGATAATCCTGAACATACTCTAGTTTGGAGTTTTTGGCCTTTTAAACCTGTAAGCAAACTGCCATTTGGATCCCGGGACTCAAATGTTGGTGGACGATCTTTCTTAGAGGGTTCTTGGGCAACGTACGCCGAGAAGGCAACATTGGCAAGCTCCCAGACCCAAAGTAAGAGAAACCCTCCAGACCATGTTCTCCAGAGAGTGTACATGTGATAAGGTGTTGTTGCTGGAAGTGCTGTAGATTTTGGCAGGCTCCAGAAAATTTTGGCGAAACTGCGAGTCCAACCCCACGTAAAGTCTCGCAAGAAAATAGAGTTGATAAAAGGCGTCAATAGAGTTGCACCCATGCTGTACTTCGCTGCTCGCAGCGTAATTGGCCATATTCCATGGAGAAGTTGTTCGCGTGGCTTCGGTACAACTTTGGTGATGTTCACCACATCATTGGTGCCTTTGTGCATAATAACCTTCATAATCGGCATATCAATTCGGTCCCAATCGTTGTGCATGTGTCTGCATGCTTGCCAAACGCTGAGTACAATGAAATAGGTTGTCAAATATATCGGTCTCTCGTTCAGTCTTGGTCTTTCGTAGTTATTCGCATGGGTAATCCACCAGATGTTCGCAGAGGTCGGTGCCGACCAGATGTAGATTTCACTAAATAGCCATGCCGAAAAGACATACCATCCTATTGTTTTTATGGTCTGCTGCCAGTCGAATAGACATTGCTGTAAGGTTTCGAATCCCGAGGTGGTTGTTCTCACGCCGACGTGAAGATTTGCAACTCTCATGATGATGATCACGAATCCCGTTATGAAAAGAAGTCCCGCTCCAACGATAGCTTTGAACCATGGCGCGAAGACTGTTACAGATCAGCACTCTCTTTCTCTGAAACTATACGGAGCACATGAAGAAGCTTACAAGAGTCCCAGTCGCTGAGAAGTAGCGTCTCAGCATAACAAAGCACGTAGAGTACACCTGCGGCGTTCATAAACCTCTTGTGCATGACTGGAGTCAGAAAGTCCTTGTATGGACGAGTCCGTACAGCAGGAGCCATGATGTGACGAGCCTAGTAGCCAGGCACCTGCAAGACCGGTAGAGACTTTAGAGGAGTTATACTGGTCCCTAAAGGAAAATACCTGTCATGGTGTTGTTGATGATGCCCAAGCTCCAAATGTTGAAAGCTCTCTCTGTTGACATCGGCACTCGATAAATAATGCGCCGGGCAAACCGCATAGTGGGCCCAGCCTGAGCCTCGTGAGGCTAAGCGGCCCTAGCGACGTGCCTTGGTCGGTACGTCAACCACCAAGCCACTTGACTTCTCGATCGTTATCAACAAGGCAACCAACAATCGCTCACTGTAATACATAACTTCATCATTTCGTCGCCAAGTTCATCTCCTGATTCGCAGAGCACAATCCTTAAATTCCCTTACAATATGTCTTTCGATCAGCTCTCGTCGATGGAGTCGCAGCCTACGACCATGCGTCGCAATGAGGACCCACAATACGCGGATGATCCAGAGTTTCAGCGTTTATCGCAAGACCTTATGACGAAATTATTCACATTGACTGGCAACATTTCACGACTATCGAATCAGATCGCCTTGCTTGGTACGAAGAGGGATACAGAGAGAGTGCGGGAAAGAGTTCATGATTTGCTTGAGGAGACAAAAGATGCCTTCAAAGATGTCGGTGAAGGCGTAAAGCAAATTCAAGGATGGGACGATGTCAGCGTAAGTAACATCTTTATATTGATTTGTAATCGCATACTAATCAACACACTGTAGCCATCACAAAAATACACCCAACAGAAGCTTTCGCGCGAATTTCAAGCGTCTCTCCGGGAGTTCCAAAATGTACAACGACAAGCTCTCGAGAAACAACGTGCCTCGGCATCTGCCGCCCGTACAGCAATAGATGAGAACAGCGGAGAAGGCGAAGACTCGCAGCAACTTGGGCAGCTACAATCGCAAGAGCAGTTGCGACTGGCATCGCAGGATGAAGTCGACTTCCAAGACTCATTGATTGTGGAACGTGAAGCCGAAATTCGAAATATCGAGCAAGGTGTCAGCGAGCTGAATGAGCTCTTCAGAGATGTAGCCCATATTGTCAGTGAGCAAGGAGAACAGCTTGACACGATTGCTGCCAATGTAGATAACACGAGAACCGATACTCGTGGGGCTGACGTGGAGTTGAGGAGTGCTGCAAGATACCAGAAAAACGCAAGGACGAAGATGTGCTGTCTGTTGTTGATTCTGGCTGTCATCCTTACCATTGTTCTTCTTGCTACATTGTACGGTTAGACTTGAGCGAGCAACTTTTGTATTTTACATGTTTGGAGTCACGGATGGGCAATTCACATAGGCGCCACTTTTTATCTTCCTCAACTGAAGTTGTTTTCTTCCTCATGTGTTGCACATCTTTCACATCATGCGCAAGACCGTTTCTCAGATAAGAAAACATGTTTTCAAGAGCAAAAAGTCATCTGCAATACCATGATTGTCATCGCTATGCATTGATCCCCCAGCCACTTGCCGGTACTAACAACCACAGATCATGCAGCCTCAGTATGTGTTGGCCCCTCATTTGCGCCATTGTGACCCTTCTCATTTATTAAGCCTTCTGTGTGGGTACCATCGCGACCCCTCTGATGTGCCTCGTTTTCGAGATCGGCCAGTGTTCGTCCTCCGTCGATATGGTCACCTGGAGCCAGCTCCGTAAAATGAACAGTAGGCACGAAGCCTTCTGATTGCCAAGCATGTGGGACCTTAGAATATAGCTCGTCGATTTGTTCAAGAGCCAGACCCTTAGTCTCATAGATCAATCCCCAAACGAAGAATGCACAGATCAAACAGAAGGTACCCCAGATATAAAAAACCTTACTCTTGAGATTAGCATTTCCGGGACCAGAATTTACCATATAGGGAGTGGCGTAGGCAATGGCCCAATTAAGCAACCAATTCGAGGCTGTTGTAATACTTAGGCACTTGGCACGAACTTTGAGAGGAAAGATCTCGCCAGTGACTACCCACGCTGCGGGACCCCACGTGGAGGCGAAGAAGAAGATGTAGATGCACACGAAAGCGATTTGGGCTCGATTGGCCGGAAGTTCATCTCCGCGAGCGACTCCAACACTGGCAACAATGTATTGGCATATAAACATGCCAATAGCTCCCCAAAGTAAGATTGGTCGACGACCAAGCTTCTCAATGGCCCAAAGTCCAGGAATAGTTGTGACAACATTCACAACTCCAGTAATAACAGAAATTATGAAGGCTGGGAAAAGTAAGCAACAAGCGATTGTGAGATGAGGTAAAATTTACTCACGGTTTTGGAAACCGGCTGAAGTGAAATAAGTGGTCTATTCACTTGATCAGCGACCATATCAGGGTTTGGCGGGATCCGGCAAACTTACACCATAGTAGAAGATGAAATTTACTCCCGTTAGCTGTTGCAAACTTTGTATAAGACAGCCAGTTATGAGCCGCTTGCCAATATTGCCATGAAAGCATTCTGTGTATGTTGCCTTTCCAAGAGCAAGTTCGTAGTTGTGGTTTGCCTCCTGTTCAGCAATTTCCTCGACGACTTGAGGATGACTTTTATCAAGTCTTCTCAATCTAGCAAGTGACTATCGAACATATCAGTATCTTGTGACAGATGTAGAGACATAAAAACAACTCTAAAAACCAACTTGCTAACACAGCCAGCACACGTAGAAAAAAACATGATCGTTGGACAGACATAAACACAGCCAGGTTCATCTATTAAGGAAAAAAGAGGGAATCGTGAATGTCGAATTCGACTTACTGCAATAGCGGCATCATGTCTTCCTCTCTTGATCAGGTAACGCGGTGTCTCGGGAAGGAAGAGCATCCCGGTCACGAGAATAATTGCCCATGCAAATTGTACAGCAATTGGAATTCTGTAAGAGCCGGTGTCTGATCTGTTATGGGTGCCATTGTCTACAATAGTTGCCAGAAGAAGACCGATTGTGATCGCGAATTGGTAAGCTCCAACAATGGTTCCCCTGATCCACTTTGGTGAAGTCTCGGATTGGTAGAGAGGAACTGTTACTGTCGTCAGTAAAGAGTTTCTAAAGCTTTTTAGGCAGTAAAGAAATCCTACTCAGAGCAGATATCAGACCAACACCAAAGCCGGCAAAGAAGCGTCCTGCGAGGAAAAGTGGAATTGCCGTGGCTGCAGTCTGCAAGATCACCCCGAAGATGAAAACTCCAGTTGAGCAGATGAGACCCCACTTTCTACCTAATGTATCACCAACTGGAGCTGACTAGAAAGAAATTAGTTCAAGACAATGATGGATAGGTTGGCAAGACGCACACCTAGAGACCCAAAGAATGTACCAGCAGACAGGATGGACACGATGGCAGAGGACTGGCTAGCTGTGATTGCTGGTAGACCAGTATCTGGATCTGTGTGGCCAGTACTGAATATACGAAGCCATGCCTTCATAGCAATAATACCCCCAATAGTTCCTGTATCATAACTAAGACTGCTGAGTTGTATTCTTGAAGAAGTTGGAAACATGCATACCCGAAGAGAATACCACCGAATGCCGCAAAAGACCCAACAATAATAGCTGGAGCAGCGCTGCCGGCCTCGCCAGTCGGCTTCCTCAGAGTGCCCGCCATGTATAGTAGGTCGTATATGTGATTCGTGACTGAAGATATTTCTATGCTCCCAAGGCCAAAGTATTGTTACCCAGAACACTTGAAATGTGCGATGATAGTAGTCTTCGATCCGAGAACCATCATATGTATATAATGACAGTGAAGTGAACAAGACGCCATAAAAGGGCCGAGAATGGCCTTACTTGAGAAATCATGATAGGTTAATAGATTCGAGGAATAGCAACATATGCCGCTTGTCAACGCACATCTTCTACAAAAGTGGAGGGCGACCCCGTGAAATGCGGCCAGAATGCGGGGGATGGGGAATGACAGGGGGGTTTTGATAACAAAGGTGCTTTGTGGGGTAGTACAGAACACGGGATTTAAGTGCAGGCATTGCCCATCATGGCGACCAATTGTTGAACTTTCAGGGAGCAAATTGGGAATCATCCTGAAGACATCGTCAGGTATTTGTTGAATTGCTGCCTGAGATGCAGCATTCTGCCGCACAACATCGCCATCATGCTAGAAACATACCCATGTCTGTACGAAAGCACAAGATTCCGAGTGGCTTGTTTGACTGAATTCAAAGAAACCACTGACGTATAAGTCCGATTGCAATAACTTCAAGGCCGGAAACACCATATTGAGGCATCATAAACGCAGATCGTATGCGCGTATTGGAACTGGACACCACATGAGCTAAGTGTAACGTCAGATATTCGGAGAGATCCTCCCGAGCTGAGTTTAGCGGCCGAGTAGAAAATGTGAGAATTGATATCTACGGGAACAGAAGGCCCGAAAGGTAAAAAAAGATAACCAAGAGTGGTGCGTGACAGAAACAAAACAGATGGTAACATAGGAAATAGACACTTTGACGAAGTGAAGAAAGATGCGATCGCATACTCAGACACGGCCCTCGGTGTGATAATGGACATTAAGGAGCGACAGCATACATAAGCCTATCGAAAGATACCCATGCTGTATACAACGATGAGGTAGCCTTTTTCGCTACCAAAGGCACTAGCAATTTTGAGAGTATGGTAAGGTAGCATGATAATAGAGCCGAATGACAATGGAGATGTACTCACCTCAATGAATTTATAGGCCGCCAAGACGACATAGCCCAAGGCATCATGTGGATAAACCGGACCTTCGTCCTCAATTATTTTGACGTTTGGATCGTATCTACCAGATAGTATAAGCATAATTGGGTGTATATTTCTTCTTGGTACAAAACCTAAGAAGCCCTTTTTTGAAACTCGCTCGGTGATTCGGAACCCTGTGGTTGTTGCACCAGGTACAAGGAACCTATAATCATGCTCCGGGAAACCAAATCGTGAAAGAGCAGGCTATACAGCCTACTTTGGGCAAACACTGAAGCTCGCCAATAGTATGCAATTAGTCCAGCTGATGGGTGGGGACTTTCGAGGTCAGTTCACATTTCCATGTTGAAGATGCCGTCTTTCAATACTTAGGACATTACTTCTTGCCCAGTTTCAGCCCAGTATGGATTTGCCCTTATATACAAGTCAATCAGGGGAAACCAATAATATGACAACATGCCTGAGCCTTGGAAAACCAAGATTGGAATATATTTACAGGTTCTGCTTACTCCTGACCGCACCGGGAGGCATCCTAATACCCGTAGCACCAACCTTCCTCGCGACCTTCTTGGTCTCGTCCACGCGGGCCTTCTGCAATGTTATAGCAGGAATCACCCAAGCTCCACAACTGCACCGCATGCCTTGCCAGGCATACTTACCGACATTGGCATTACATTTCTCGTTGGGACATTCCAATCTACCCTCCAGCTTCCCCTGGGAGAGCTCGGGGCGCATCCAGGATAGGGGGCCGAGAAACAGGTGGCCACAGATGGATGAAGAGGTAGTGTTCAGATCTTGAGCGCTGAGCTGCGCAAGAGAAGAGATGGGTGCTTGCTCGCGAGGTGGCTTGGGGTCATGGGGCACAAGATATGTGGTTGTTGCTAACGTTCGTCTATGTTGGCATCAATAAGTAGTTCAGGAGCAGAATGTTTAGCCAAGAGTCACAAACCTGCATTTCTTGCACTTGTACTCCATTTCGTTCCCAGTGTCTTCACCATCTCTCTTCTCCTCATCTTCGAAACGAATGTGATCAGGTGCCATGCCAGCCTCTAGAGCAAGATTGACTTCTCGCTGATACAGCCAACGTTGGTATTTGGGTTCTTCTTCAATGTTCTTAGGGCACTTCATCGCATGAAACAGCTACTCTTGTAAGCGTTTGAGGATCTTTTGAGTAGTTAATTGTCAGATTTTGAGATACTAACCTCTAGTTGTTCCATGAAACCTTCATTCGGCTCGGCAATAGGTCTTGCTTCCCGGATACGCTCCAAAGCCTGGATTGGTGTAAGATCCGGATATTTTGACATGAGGAACGCAACAGCCACTGTTACTGATCGAGATTTGCCCATCGCACTGCATGTGATCAGCTACTGAGATTTTATGAAGTTGGTATAGTCGATCTGCAGTGAGCAAATAGAGAGGTCAGATTTACCAATGAATCAAAACCTTTCCTCCGCCCTCCAGAGCTTTTGTGATAAATTCAACAGCCTGAGGAAGCTCTTCAAGCAAATTCTCATCATCCACATCATTGACATCAATGTTGAGATGCTGGTATTTCTCCCACTCTTCAAAGTCCTTGAAGTCATAGCGAAGCACAGATACAATATGTGTTATACCAGTCTGCTCGAGTGCAGATTTGCGCCTTAGAGCGAAGATCCTACCAGTTGAATTAGTTACTAGAGTCTTGATGTATAGCGCAACTAATTCTATCGTGCACCCCCAAGGAGTTGTAGGAACTGCCTAGGGTCAACAGACATGCATTTGAGACCGTTTCAAGATGTGTAGAATTGTGAAGCATATTTGAAATAAAACGATGTGATGAGCTTGAAACACTCAGAAGTTCATGCGTATGAAGCACAAAATCATATAATGACATAGCGAGAAGATGCTAGGGGAGATTGTATAACCTACCCAGATATGTAGATCTCATCATCTCCAGGCACTCTCGACATTGCCATGCTTTCAGTTTGGTTTAGTTCCAAATCGAGCTTGGCCAACTCGGTGATGACAAGCTCATTTGCTTGCTGGCGATCTTTCTGAAGTCTTCGATCTTTCAGTGAGGGTCCGTTGGTATCTTTCACATCTACCTGCGCCTCGAGCATGATTCGTGCTTGCTGTCGAGGAGATCCTCTTATGGCGGTTGATCACGTGAGTGGACTTTGATTTTTTCAATGCGCTTGGGTCTTTGTGCAAGATAGTAAGAAAGGCTGTCCGTAAAGAATTCTGGAGACCGTCTCGTGATTTAGGCTGAATATATGGTTGTCTTCCTTGGTTCTGCAATGCTCCTCTGCACCTGCTCAGGGATATCTATTGATGCAATTGAGTCAAGATGATTTCTGTTTCTTAGCAACTTTTGGTGTATTTTGCTAGAACGACGTTCACCATCACGTGGATATGATGCCCTACATGTGAGGTATACATTAAGGCAAGTAAGGGACCACTTCTCCGTAAATTGTAAGATTTTACATACTTATTATCACTTACCTAGAAGTTTGCCATCCGGAGATACATACGGACGACTGTATGTGATCAACCATTTCTTATCCGCAAACTTCAGAATGCTTGAGTTCTGAAGACTTTTCCTTTTTACATTTGACGATTATCAATCCTACATAGATGGGGGAATTCGGCCGAACTATCTGGGGATATCCCTTGGCGCTAAGTGACTACCTATGTACTAAGGGATAGTGTATCGCATTTTCAAGTCTTTGGAAATGGGAATACTCCAACTCCATTCCGTACGGGCTATTCCATATGGTTGATCAAGCAACCCACGCAACCCACGCAACCCCAGAAAATTGGCCATATTGTGGGAGCTTACTAAAATGCTTAGCTCGCTGGAAGCCATGCTTGCCATGCTTGCCATGTCATGCTTTGCGGCTTCATGCCAAAGAAGGAAGTTATTGAACATATGTACATACATATACCACATACTTAGCATCCATTATTAAGTGGCATTGCTCGGTGATCCTCAGATGACATTCCGGTAAATCTCTACCTACTTTTACTAGAGTTGCAAGACATCACTGACTGAAGTCCTCCCAGCTCCTTCCAGCACATTTACAACACATTTACAACAACCACAACAAGAATCTCCATACTTTATGCAGGACATTCGGTGCCGAAGAAAATTGGGCCATACGAGGCCCACAACCACAGTCGCACACATCGTCTGAGCCCCGTAAACAGCGAGATCTTTCATCAAGTAGGTAGGTAGGTAGGTATGATTATCCATTCATCCATCCATACATGCATACATGCATATATACATGCATACATGCTTAGGAAACTGCAGCGTGACACCAACTCGGATACGGAGCGCCTTTGCGCTGTCAGTACTTGGCTGGCTGTGAGGAAGCCATAGGGCTAGACTTGCGATTGTGCCTATTGGTACCTACGCAGGTGGTCCGACGGCACAAGGCAGGGTAGCTTAGGTACCTTACCTTACGACTTACCTGGAGCATTGGCAATGGTTGGATAGCCTTATGGGGTTATCAGAATGAGAGATGCACCAAGAAGGCATTTGTGCCATCCCACCAACGATCATCATTGAGGCTGAGCATCTACAAGTATGTAGGTAAGGTAGGAAGATACGGTACGGTACATTCTATCCATGCGAGATTTGATTGTGATTGTTGTTCACACTGCAGCGATACGTAAGCATTGGCTGTTGGATTGCATACCTGATGTTGAATGATAGGACAAGACAGGCCGTGAGTACATCTGGGCGCTCACGGCGATGGGAGAGAGTATTGGCAAAAGTTGGATCGGCACTATTTGCAATACTACTTTCATGATGTCTCCACCGGGTATCGAGCACAGTAGCATTGCAGACATTCAGCTTCTCAACCTTTATGTGGAGTACCCCACATCAAATCCCTTAGCAAAAGCTACCTGCACGTAAAGATGCCCTCCGTGCCCTCTAGGGCTGCCCACCTACTATGTACATATCCTCGCCTGCAATGCCCACTCAGTGAGAGAAGCATGGTTGACACGCCTATGCACGAGATGTCGCCGTCCTCCCGCTTTGCGCTCGCGCATCGTTATACTTGTACTGCGTAGATTGCATGGAAGTGGACGGGGAAAGAAAAGAAAGACAGTTACAGCATGCGTCTCAGGCCTAATCGAGTGTTGTTGGAAGTTGAAGAGCTGTGTGACACACCTCTGCATGTGCACGGTCATTGGGGGCCACTTCGCTGAGGTGTCTGTCCTCTTTCCTCTGCGACTACTTGTACAAGTCAAGTAATAACGCACGCAGAAAAGCATCGAGGGGGGTCCTCTGGCCGTTTGAGCTCCGCTCACCGTTGAGGTTGAGGTTGACATTGAAATCGAATCGATACGCCGGCAAGGTCTATACTTAGATGTGCCTGCATTTGCAGTACGGGTAGGACTCGCATGCACACGAGGTAGCATTTTGCCTCCTTCCTCGCCGCCGGAGCTTTATGTCCAGTAAGTCGCCGTCCGAGAATGTGGAATCGGTAGGCAGGGCAAATTGTCTCGATACGTTCATACATATCTTGCCTGCCCGGGCACACAAGCTCCCATCTACTTGTACAGAGTCGCGCAGAGCGAGGGCGGATGATACCGAAATTGGTAATTACCTTACCATTCCGCCTTCTCACCGTTACAAATATAGGGCTTTTCCTTATTGTGACCCGTCATCTACAAGTACAAGTACATATTGTGGGAAGAGGTGTAGATAACCTTAGCAGCGTGCGATAACAGTAGTACTTATGTACATACCTAGGTACATAGGTATTAAGTGGAGTACGGATTGACCAGCCGTGCCAGCTCCGTGTTCCGTGTCTTTTGTGGGTCGCCAGGTGAATGTCATGGTGATAGATTTATAATTTATAATGACTAGAATGCACCATCAGCTCCAGGTGTATGTGATCTATCATGAATCGCAGGACTAGAACTACAAGTACATAGGACTCGGACAACCATGAGAATGTCTGAAGCTTCCAGAACTTCCAGTCTTCGCGTGGCAGTCAACGTCTTCCCCTCTTCAACTTTGCCCCCCTTAACATCAAGCTGCGCGCGGCGAGATGATGGCAACGTTGAGACGATGGTGATCTGGAGTGTTCATGCTCACGGAACATACAGCACTGTAAGGAAGACAAGTATGTGCATGCGTACATATGCAGCAGGGGCCTGTCGTCGGGAAAATGTATCAATGGTTTTGAATGTCCAGCACTTGTGGTTGAGTGTCAATGACAAGTGAGTACTTGTACAAGGACGTTGATATTGAGGGTAACGTAGCTTCTAGAACTTCAAAGGGGCTATGAACTTTGAAGATCAATATTTCGATTTATATTCTGCCAATTTGGACGAGCCTTCAACCATTGTACTTACATGGTCATCATTGGCACTCGTCTCGACATGCTTGTTGGACGGCTGTCAAGGTAGACGGCGACATCCTGGAAAGCGTGCGGGGCATGAGTCGATTCAATGAGACGATTTGTACATGTCACATCTTATGAGGAACTCCTGATTGCTGGACCTCCAGGAGGAGGACCCAAGAGCAAAGATGTGCATCTTGGTAATGCGGGATTCAGTGTGACGATCTCGCCATGATACCAGCGCCAGCGGAAATCAACGCATCACGCTCAGCTGTAAGTACTATGTAGTGTCTTCGCTTTGGACGAGACTCGGACGATGGAGAAGACCTGGCCCTCTGGTGCGTTGTGCGCGTCAATGCTGCTCGACAACCGCTCGTGTATCTCACACGGCCCAGCTCGTGTAAGTTCCCCATAGAATAGTATTGCTTGAGCGCCTTATTTCCGCGGGCCATCCCAGCAACGCCCGGGGTCTACAGAAGCGGAACTCCTGAGCAACAAGCTCGAGTGATTCTCTTGAGTAAAAGTCTCCGACTGAAGCGGATACCAAATCCTTTTCGACGGAAGATACCTTTGCATGGGGATTGAAAACTCGGAATCCCGTCGATATTGACAGCCACTGAAAGATGCAGAGGCCCTCACCAGGCACCGTCGATGTTGGAGACTGATGGCAGGCCCTTCGTGTACCCTGAATCCGAACATGTAACAATGGCAAGATGGCCAAGAGGAAAGGTTGCAGGTCTTCATTCCAGACGCCTTGTGCTTGTCATGGATGGTGATGATGAAGGTTCCAACTACTCGACCATTACCTTGCGGGAGCTGGCGCTGCAAGGGATTCACGCCCTCAACTCTGCACGAGTGGGGTATGCTCTTCTTGCTCGGATAAGGGGATTCGTAATGCCGCCTTATGAGGAAAAGCATGTTTCAGCAAAGCAGCGTGTCACTGCATGTTGAGTGCTGCTGCTAAGTAGAGTTAATTACTAGGCTCAAGAGGGTTGAAGGCGATTCAAATACAGTGGTGGCGCAGTCGCGGATTCTTTCTACTTATGTGCGTCCGACTTGGACAAATTGCAACGAGTGCGCCGGGCAATCGAAGGTGACATGTATCTTGGCTCGAACGTGAGGATGCCGAAACTCACATCCGTTCTCGCCATACAGTAAGTTCGGCGCATCTTCACCACTCAATACTCGTTCTGATGCGTACGTCCCGGTCCTGTTGATGTTGAAGCGATCGCCGCGGAGGCTTGCAGGGGCGCGGGAAGGATAAAAACTAGTCCGTACAGACGACTGCAACGAAGCGCTCTCAGACTTCAAGTATCCATATCCATATTCATATTCAGATCCAGATCCAGACACATTTACTAATCAACACATAGCCAAGTCCTCGGCCTGGTGGTCTTGCTTTGCATGGAAGCCCTGCCCTGGGGTTTTCAACCTTGACTAGCAGCAGAAGTTCAGAGACGCCCACCTATTACTTGTATGTACTTGTACAAGTATTAGATATGTACTACCACCACCTAATCAATATGGGCTAAAGTCGACCTATCTGCCTCCTAACTCTAATACAGCAAATACGAAATACGAGAGCGTGAAGGACCTGATCTCCCGTTCTCATTACGGAGTATAAGCATTTTGATAGCTCAGGTGGCTCGCCCATAGCCCTATCATCCACAAGAAGATGCAAAGAGCATATAGGCTCTGACGGGAGGCTCCCCGTCATTGTGGGGTGAATTATAAAGTGAGGCCATGGCGGAGTGTAGGCTGACTCGAGGTTGAGATTGACATACAGCGTTGTATTACCGGCAAAGCACTCGCTCTCGCTCTCACTCTCACTCTTACTCTTACTCTCACTCACGGCGTGTATTCTGACTGCGCTCCGGATTGTTCCATCTTGGCGGGAGACAACCCGTCGGAAGACCTTGAGAGAAAGGTGATCAACTGAGTCAGCCTGGTACATGCCGGTGTTCCTACGAAAGTAAAGGATCCATCGCACCAATAGTACTCACACATTCAGACGTTCACAGACATCTCTGTGTGATCGAGAGCAGACCCTGGTGGTCAAATACCGGTGCACCAGCACACCGGTGATGGCCCGACATTGGAGTACGAAGGTACGTATTAAGATGCAGACTCTCCAAAGCATGCTTTCGGAGATAGCGCAGTCAAAAGGCGCGAGGTGCGAGGTGCGAGGAGTGAGAAGACAGTAATACTCTGTACTGTCAGCTGTGTTTGCCCGGTTGCTTACGAGTTAGGTAGCAAAGATGCTGTAGGGCTGAACGGAGGCGCTCGAAGGTGTGAAGGAGTGGTCGAACAGGTCACATTCCCCACCGCCTTGGAAGGCTGTTGGATGGGGTGGAAAGTATGATTCGTGATGATTAGGTACGGTATTACTGTGTAGGGTAAATATTGCGTGATGCCGGCATAAGGCCAGTCGAATGCTCAGCCCAGCAGCAGATGCTCTCGATACCTTACTCGATGCGCCGTACGTCTTCATGTCCTGGAGATCGTTACTACTACACACTTGTACACTGTTGGGTATTTTCACTTGTAGAGCAGATACATCCGAGAGCCATTGATTCTGATTCTGATTCTGATTCTGATTCTCAAGCAATGGCCCGTATTTCCTATTTGAGTTTATAGACATTGCAATAAGGACTCTTGATATTACACTGTTGTACACGCAGTCCATGTGTACAGCACGTTGAATCGTTGTGACTCTCTGATGTCGCATCTACCACCATACCATTGTTTTGTTGTACCCTTTCGAGGTTGAATGTCCGCTGTGACCTGTACATATTACGGTACACACTTGGAGTGCACACCACATACCACATACCACCAGGAATAGCGTGGCTACCATGGTCCTTCTAGAATAACCTGGCATGAGGAGGTGCAGCTTTCTCCGGGACATCATCTCATCCATCCACCCATCCAGAGAATCATGCACTCGAGTCAAGTCGCCTTCTAGCACCTGTTCTTCCATACCTAGGTACCTGTACTCGAGATATTACCTTGAGATACCTCACCTTGATACTCATATCTCTACTAATTCGTTGCTCATATTCTAGGTATCTACACGAATTACTTGTCCAAACGCGTGTCGTTCATTACTTCACTGCCTCACCACCTCACCACCTTCCAGGGCACCTCACTGACGGCCTTGCCTTGCTTTTGCCTGACTTGAATGGTCGAGCTGTGAGCTGGGAAACTCGGACGCTCCTTGACTCGAGTCAAATGAAAAAGAATGGAGAAAAACTCGATTGCTTGCTCATGACCCAAGGCTTAAGCATACTGCACAGTCCCATGCATCCAACCTATGGTATTCTGCCGTAGCTGCACATACGACACCCATCACCCATCCTGTGGGATGGATCATTAAGGTACGACTCAGACTCAATTCGACCCTGCTGGCTGATATATCTGAGTACAAGTAAAGCAGAGCACAACTACTTACTCACGGATTGTCTGGGTAACTGGGCCTTGACGCCTCGAAGGCTTGGAACGAGAATACATGATACCCAGCACCAAGGATCCCAGGATATCATCCCCAGGCCAAAGGGAGAGGGGCTAGGCTCGTGTACCCAGCAGTTCTACTTGTACAAGTACAGTGTACAAGTATGTATTCTACTTACTAAGTAGCAATCCTGCAAGCATCGTTCCTATTATCCCATGTGTATTCCTGGCACCCTGCCCAAACCCCCAGCAACCCAACACGCCCAACACCCAGTCCAGTACCCATGCGTCTACGCTCCCCACTACCCTAGAGACCCCTACCGTCGAGCCGTTCTTTGGCTCCATGTGTAGCTGGCCATGGGCTCCATGGGCTCCACGGGCTCTTCCCCTTCGCCTAGTAGCGACTAGAAGAACACTTATGTCCCCTTAGTGCTCAGTGCGTGCGGTGCGCAAGTATGGACGTAGCAGAGAAAGGGCATGTTCAAGGGCTCTTGAGTGCTGTAGGCCTGAAAAGTCCGAATCCCGTCATCTTCCCTACTTTCTCCATGATACATATGTACTACTATTACACTAAGTACAGAGCAGTCAGTAGTGGTACTTGTTAAGTAAGAAGAAGAAGAAGAAGAAGAAGAAGAAGAAGAAGAAGAAGAAGAAGAAGACTCAAAGGGCTCAAAATGTTGGAATATGGAGGCCCTTAGCACTGATGTCAAGCACCAACACCTAATACTCCTACTCGTACGTACTGCATTTCCAGCTGCTTAGCAAGGCATGAAATTGAAAACACGTACATGATAGCAGTAGTATTCTGCATTGTTGAAGGTTCTCTCTGTACCCCATGCTTTGAGGTAGTCAATAAGTGCAGGCACACTCGATGGAGTATATAGATGTTGTATGGATATATAGGACATGGGTGGAGGAGTATGGATGGATACAGTAGTGAAGGAATAACAGGAGAAGCAACACGATGGCCATGTAGGTAGTCATATGTATCTGCTTCCTTTCCCCCCTCTTGCTCTGCCTTTGATTCCAGATGCCTCCCATCCTCTTGCTGCTCTCTGCTCTGTTCTGCTCTTCTGATCTGATCTCTCGGCCTTTGAGAGTATCTTGGGCAGAAGACCTATGCCCTCTCTCCCTTTCCCTCCGTCTGTATCCGGGCCTGTCAATACTCCCCCTTCAGCTAGAATACGCCCATTTGTGCGCCTATTACCTATTATTACTAGAATACTGTCGGATCTTGTCTACCTAGTCACTATGGTGATAGGTGCCATAGGTGCTCTGTACAAGACCAACCGCCATTCCGCCCACTGTTACCGCTAACGACTAACCACTCCCTACCTTACCACGACTACAACCGCGGACACTCACTCACCAACCACACACACCTCACACCACATCCACCATCATCCACACACGCACACGCACACTTACCTACCTACCACCACCATATTACAACACACATACACTCATACTCACACTCACACTCACACACTCACACACTCACACACACACTCTCTCTCTCTCTACCTACCTTGCCTACTCACCTACTCAAACCACCTCCAAATTCTCCCCAATTATTCTCATTTTCTTACTTCCATTGTTATTACAGCCCCATATTCTTTTCACCCAATCGTCATACTACCCCCTCTTCGACTTCAATTGCATTCTTCATCATCTTCTTCTTCTCCGTCTTTATATCATCTTCACCTTCTTCCTCGTCTCTCCTCACCTCCTCACCAAACGGCGCAAAAATCCCATACGCCGCAATACTGTGCCCCCTCCCCCCACCCTCCTCCCCTCAATGCTGTAAACCTTTCTTGAACATATTTGCGACAGCGTCAGCGATTTTGTAACAATTACATTCTACTTCTACTTCGTCCCATGTTTCGCCTTCATCAATTCTTCTCGGAAAGCCCGAAACCCTTCGCCGCCGCCACCTTTGCCATTTGACGCCTCTGTACATCTGTGTCAGCGTCCTAATCCATGCTGTACTTCAGTCCGTGGCGAAAGACAAATTGAACATGGAAGCGCCGCGCTACCCATCATCTCATCGATCTTCTCAGACGCTACCCGAAATCCTCGTTCACGATTTAAATCCTACAGATCGACCGTATATGTCGAGTCGGTCGAGCTCGTACAGCGCAAACGTTTCGACAAGCGCCATGCCGATTCCCAATGCGAGGGAACCCCCTCCGCCACCCTTACCGCCACCTACACGCATCTCTGAAAATTCAATTGGAGGAGGCCCTTCGAGAGATATCCCATGGCAATGGGGCAATAGCCACGAGGGAACAGCATGGGGAAGAGCCTCGCCATCCGTCGATCCAAAATCCAGCCTATACGGAAGTTTTGCTTCAAGGGGGAAAAACATCACGGACGAACGACCCGAACTTATACGAGAGAGGGACTCCGCATCAACCATCACATTGATCAGCGAGGTAGATGTGAGGAGAGGCACATACCCACGAATAGAACCACCTTGTCATAAAATGACTTATGAGGACTCGAGGTTAGCAGCGCAACACTTCCCTGGGCAATGAAATCATGAGGGGCAGCGAACCCCTGTGTGCTTGAAGAGATTCGGAGGACGACGGCTTCAATTCTAAGGGGCTATCAAAGAACAAAGAACAAAGAACTCATACTGACACAACTAGTAATAGGTCACCGCTCAGCGAGCACGCTCCACCACGACTCAGTCTTCAACATCCCCTATATGACCAGGCACAGGCAAAAGCTTCAGCAGACGCTTATGATAAATCACAACTACAGAGACTCGGTGCATCACGACGAGCAAGTGAGAACAGCCCTCGATCCGATGGATCTCCCCATATTATACCCAGATCACCTTTCGCTTCAACTGCAAGTGAATCTTCACCCACTTCTCGATCCGTGGCAGAAACTCGGACACCTTTGCAACTCAAACCGCTCTCTGTGCCGGAAATCAAGCAATCGTCTTACAGCCTGAACCCATTCGCACGGCATGGCTCAGTTTCTCATTCTGCCATATCACCTGGAAATTTATCTCCTTTCGCACAGCATCATGCTTTCGACCACAGATCACCAATTGAGGCTAGAGATCCTACTATACCATCGATCAGAAGGACAATGAGTGGCTCAGGACTCAGTGATGACGCTTCTAGTTCAGCCAATCGATCTGACAGAGGCAGTTATGATGGCGGAGTTTTCAGAGACGATGAGGATATGGGTATGGAGGATACATCTGGGTTCAGACGACTGCATATTGACGACGGACCTGGTGCTCATTATGGCGGATCCTCCCCGGGTCTTCCTGGGGGACAAACGGCAGGACAAAAGCGAAGACGGGCCTTTTCACCGCCCCCTGACGGCGGTGCGCCTCCATTGCATTCGATTGGGAGCTCGAGCGACCTTTTCACACGGCGAGTTTCCAATTCACGCGTGTCACCTGGTCCTATGCGCTTTCACTCGCACAATCCTTCAATATCCTCGACCTCTTCTATGCGGCACGGCTCTCATGCATCTACACTATCTGTAGCTGCCAGCAGTATCACGAGTATGAACTCATATGGTCGATTGTCTCCTGGAGGATTGTCCCCTGGCGCGATATCTCCAGGTGCCGATTCTGTGGACTCGCCCTTTGCGATGTCCTTGTCCTGTAATCCAAGTCCTCGCAGCTCGTTATCAACACCTACTCCAAGGGGAAGTACGCATCAAAGAGCTCTATCTGAATCTCGACCCATAATGGGTGAACGAACCTTCTCGGATAGCTCAAGTCACGTGAAACATCATAGCGTGTCCAGAATTCCCAGCAGTTTCATGTGTGAATGTTGTCCAAAGAAGCCGAAGAAATTCGACACTCGTGAGGAACTAGAGTAAGTACTTACTGTTCTCATAATCGTATCACCTATCACGTTCCAGCTGACATGGTTTTTTTTTTTTTTTTTAGCGTGCATGCAAACGAAAAGCAGTACGAATGCCAGTACTGTCCAAACAGATTCAAAAACAAAAACGAAGCAGAACGTCATCAGAATTCTTTACATTTGCGGCGTCATTCATGGTCGTGTGCCGCACTCACGGGCTATCCAGCCGCATTTCACCCCTCGCCAGTTTCTCCTGCGACTTCCGATGTATGTGGCTATTGCGGCGAAGAATATCCCCGCAGTGGAGCTGGCGGCAGTATGGCAACCAAACAGGACTGGGATATACGCATTGATCATCTACAGAATGTGCATAAATTTGCTGAATGCAACCAGACGAAGAAATTCTTCAGGGCCGACCACTTCAGGCAGCATTTAAAGCATAGCCATGCGGGTACCAGTGGGAAATGGACCAACATGCTTGAGAACGCATGCATGAAAGAGGAACCCATGGACCTTGGCGATGCCTCGCGTGCAAGTATAAGTAGTCAGGGTGGTCAGCGACCTTTACGCATCGATGAGGAGCGGGATCGAATGGAGCAGTAGCATCACTGGTTCAATGATTGTCAACTGGCTCAACGTTACGTGCACTGCTCTGTCTTTGCACCTGGGAGTTTGTGAGACTCCAAAAAGATATTCTTATAGTTTGAAGGGATACCTTCACAGCTTTCTCGCCTTACTCAATTCAAAAGAGTCGGCCTATTTCTATTCGACAGGCTCTTCCAGGGTTGGCAATTTATAGGGATCAAAAAGGTATGCATGGCGTTGCATTACACAGGGTGTTAGCATTGATGGCGAACTCATCGGCTTGGTGACGAATTATGACATCGAGCACAGCAATAAACATTGCATTCGAGTACCCTATTCATCGGCCCTCATCATGTGACATTCTTTACAATGTCACTTGTACATGTAATCTATTCTGCTTGGTGAGCATAGGGCCATACGCATGGCCAGCGGATCAGACAGCATTCTGGATTTCGGCTGAAAACTACTCTTCCCAATGGTCAAAGTTCGGGCCATAGAGTCACAAGATGAAAAGGGCCTGGGTCCTTTTCATTTGCCATTCTCAGAAATGCGTCTTTGCAATGGACTCTTTCTGAGCTTATTATGGGGTATATCTCGTTACATTTTTATTCATCTACCTATCGATTATCTTATCCATATAGACTTTAACAAATCACATCATCCCTCTACCTCTGACTTGTTGCTTTTCAATCTTATGCCGGGTCCCGAATGGGTGATCCCTTCGTACATGCTCTGTATTCCATGCCAACATTTGCGGGGTCAGCCCTCGACACGCACATACCACGTATAAGAGGGTACCAGACATTACACAGCGTTTCAGAGGATTTGCGGTGAAGGTGAGCTGCGTGGAAAGGAGCCGTTTGGAACTTGGCCTTGAGGCGGAGAGACAGGGGTCCAAGTAAGCACTAGTGTCCTTCGAAGGACACTTAGCATTGGGGGCTGAGGGTAAATACCCGTTCACATATTGAGCCAAATTTTGGATTCGTCCAATTGCTATTCTCATCTCACAGGATGCTCAGTATTGAGACCACAGGAGTCAAAGTCAAGAAGAGAAACAGGAAAACCATTCAAGATTTTCACATCTGTGTTGCGTTGTCCCGTGGAGGGGGTGTAGCGGAGGGCTATAGGAATCTATTCTATTTCAATATATGCCTCATATCTGCAATGTACAGGAGAAGAGATGCGTCCAATTCGCCTGACATGCTAAACTAAGACTCATTTTCCCATGCCGGGATGTTGGATGCTGACTCGAATGCATGTGGAATTGCTTCACCACGCTTGCCGCCTCCCCCCGAACTGCTTCGGCAGCTTGATCGTCGACAGGGTTGCCATGCAGTCAGCATCGTATATCGTAAGGCTGGCAACGTTATATGCCGTCTGCTAGGCATGCCGTGTGATTTGACGTGCTGCATCGTGCTGGGGTCTTGATAATGGAGCGTGTTCAGACAGAGTGCTCCATGAGGCGGGGTCCGAGCCCGGCGCTGACGTGTATTTGATGGAAACGTCCTTTGGGCATGAATATCGCGGGCACAGTCGGCCGGGTAACATCACGTCTCTACCGGTGAGAGGGCTTGTATCATGCCTGGCTCCTAAGGTGTGGTATACAGCGGACTTGGGGGCCGACGAAGCTCACGCTTGGTTGCCATTGGATGTCGAGAAATTTTTGTCATAGGATACGGATGGTGAGATGAGCCGAATACAAAGCGCTCTGATGTAATGTTGGGGTATATTAACAGGGTAAGCTTAGGTGTACATACAGCCTGTACATATACAACTTTGTCATGGCAATCCTTGCGGCACCGACGGGAAGAGGTTGGGGTTTTGTAAGCGCTCACGATTGCGCTTGGCAATCTCCGCATTCCTCTTCTTTTCGAGGCGCGATTGGTAGAATGCTCTGTTTAAACGTTAATGGGAGTCTCACTGCGAAAGTCTCTTTGTGGATTGAAACATACTTTTTGAGCTCAAACACTCGGGGTTCTTCCTCGGCTGTGTCTTCAGACACCTCGGTCGATTTCTATAAAGCAATGTCAGCATTTATACTTCTTCAGATCACATCTTTCACCGATACATAAAAAGTCAGTTCGTAAGCAAAATGGATAGAAGCTTTCTCGGTGACTGGGATGTCACCGAGCTTCGGGAATCTCGGGGATTACTCGCCTTCTCCGGCGTCTTCTCTTTCTCCTTCTTCTCATCCTCCTCATCCTTCTTGTCTTTGTCCTTCTCCTGTTCCTTCACCTTATCCTTCTCTTTCTTCTTACGTTGCTTCTCCTCAAAGTCCTTCTTCACTCTCTCCACTTCCGCCTCCATTTCCTTTTTCTTCTTCTCCGCCGCGGCCGCTTGATCAACTATCGCAGTACAAAACCCCCTATCTTTGAGATGACCAGGACAAACATAGAAAAAGTCCTGAAGAAATGTCGAAATCAGCAAGAATAGCGTAGGATGGTTTTATGAACCTACCTTGTTCTCCGGGGTCACAAGTACACTGGTGCTGGGTTTATAGCAGATCTCACATGATCGCGAGGCCGTATTTGCAACTTTCCTATGATGATAGATATTCGGGAAAGACATTGTGCCAATTCCTATATTTCCAGAGGGGGTTTTTTTAATGGTTCGCTGCTGACGCTGTACAAGTTGCAACAATTTATGTTGTCTTGGGAATGCCGGGGCGGTGTCGAGTAACGGAGGTAGTTGGCATGTCGTCAAAGGTCACCGTAGCCGTTCTGTATAAGGCTGAGCTAGCGCCAGTAGGCCCATGTCCACTCAACCTCATCCAAGTTTTAGAGTACCAACCTCAAGATAGGTAGGTAGACAGTATAAAATCTTCCTGGAGCTATCCTTCATTCACTTGCAGTGATCGAGCTATACGCTTCTATAAGTTTACAACACTAAACTCTGATTTTCCATTTATTTCGAAATACTAGAGAGCCTACAATTTTGCTTGCACAGCACTAACTAGCTGCCACAAAACGCGGATATCAAAAACTTGGCATTTCGAATTAAGCAAAATGACCAAAAAGATCTAATTTTATATCCCTTTCGAGTGTATTAGATGGTCTAATGAAAGCCCATATCAGATACTCAGCCTATAACTGAAGTGGGATCTCGTATCTCCACAAATATTCATAATTTGTCTCTTGATTAAGGCCTTATATCGATTATGCCTATCACGAACGAACTCCTGCAACTCTCTACACAAATCGTTTTTGGTTAGTTTGTGTAGGTTGTTGCATCCTTACATGACTGCAGGACCAATTCTAAGCAATTTTCGTATAGTTTTATTGCGACTCTGCTCACAGGTGTCACAAATACTAGTGTCGACTCGACACTTCAATGGTATGTTAGCGGGAACACATAGATATAAAATGGTTGAAGAGAGAAGCAGGATCTACTCCGCAGCTACTTAAATACATGAACGGAGGGAGTGAAGCATATAACCGATCTCATGGCCTATTTGGGAATGCCTTTGAATGTAAGAGAGTCGGCTATTGCTCACATATCTTGACAACAGGTCCTGGCCATGAGATCATCAAGTCAATATCCGTGTTTCGACTCGTTCTTGTTCCAGTCCTTTCACATCGTAATAGTGTTGCAGGTTTTGCTGTCCAGATGCTAATACTTACGCGTAGAAAGTTGTCCCTTAACGCTCAAACCATATCTGAATACTGCCTAGTTGATGCTAATCCAATTGTTATTACGAATATATGTTGAGGGCTGAGAAACAACAGCAAGATCCGCAAGGCTTTTAAGTGCTAATTCTTCAAATCAACGTCGCACTCTAACATGACTCAACAAAGTAGTTTTTACGGTTCCTCATACACTTGCACAGTTACAACGTGGCTTGCTATTCATATCTTGGTTATATCAATTTCTTCCTTCAATGACTCTTTTGTATTTGAATAGAGATCACACACATTGGCACTCCACACACTGATGATGGTTGATTTGTCCCGTTTTCCAATATTGCAAAGTGTTTCACGCAAAATAGGAACCTCGCCTTTTGAACAGATTAGCTAGAAATGAGAATTCGCATGTTTTGTGATCTAAGTCAAGTCATCAGCATCAATTCCAGCGACTTGAATGAGAATTATGTATTGTAAGAGACCACAACAAGCTTAGAAAATCTTAGTTTACAGCAGCCTGTTCCGAGTAGCAATGATACTATATAAGTCCCGTTCATGTTCTGAGATATCAAGATAGTTTTATAAGGAGTAAGTCACAGCGCCATACGATATGTCTCGAAGTGTTTCAAAAAGGATATTGGATCAATTAATCGTATATCTCATCTAGAACTACATGTTGTCTCAGTTCTAGTATACGTGGATACACTCCACATCTTCTATGGATCTCCTCGTCTAGTAAAAAGTGCGGCGCGTCTTAGTACAGACCAGCCCGCGGAATATACCTGCCTAGCCACGGATCTGCTTTCACCCTGATAGCTTATGGGCGCTCCCATGCATATAGATTTCTTGTCTCCATCCTTACCCTACCGCACCGCTTTACTCCTCAACTCTCGTGGTTCCTCCATCATAAGTCCTTTGTGCACTTGGAAGATTCGTCTTAAACACAGCATTACCTCACAAAATTTTGTGAATACTTCATTCATTAGAGCTCTTTATTCAAAATTGCAGTTCTGGCTTGTGAAAGTTGATGTCCTCGGACTTGTAGTGATCTGCGACAATTCTGTACAAGTATGAAGGGGCATGAGCGCCACTGTATAAATGTCAGTATTTTTCAAAATACAGCTTTAGAACAATGAACTTACAGGTTAGTGATATAAAGATCAACCAGCCCCGGCTTGACATAGTCGAATACGGGGTTGTCGATGTCAACCTTATCCACAAGATCGCCATCTGCATAGTCCACAATTCTGCTAGAGTCTCCATATTCGATTAGAGAATCAAACTCGAATGGATATTCAGGGCTGAGCTTGTACACTCCGCTAACCACAATCACGGGTGTTCTGTGCATGCGTGCTGCTTTAGCAATAACTCGAGCTCCAGCGGCAGCGACAAGTCCACCATTAGCAATAACTGCGTGAGTTGCAAGGATGACCTTGTTGACTCTAGACATGACCGCAAAGACTGCAGCATCTGAGATAAGTACAACTGTAATACCAGCAGCTGTCAGGGGCTTCAGGAATGCATCGGTGCTCATCTCTTCCTCTCCATCACTCTCCTTTCTATAAGAGCCGGCGATAGTTCCATGGGTTTGCTCGTAATCATTGGGGTAGGTCTCGGCGTGGTAGACTGTGAACTTCCGCTTTGAAGCAGCCTTAAGCAAAAATGCCTGAACAGTCAAGGAGGAGGTGTGGGTAAGGATGATTTCGTCTGAGTGAATATGCTCAAGGGCATAACCGGCAATCTGATCATCGACCTGGAGAAGCTCATCGATAATTTCCTCAATACCACTGATAACCTCAGCCTTCAGGTCCTTTGAGCTTGTAGAAATTTGTCTCGACATCATGGTAGCAGTCAAAGGTGGCTTTCCGACTGGTGAAGAAGTTCCTGGCGGGGTAGACATAGGTGACGGTGTTGCAGAAAGCAAATTGAACATGGACTGCTGTACAGGGACGCCTTCTCTAACCGCATACGACGTGTGAGATGTCATGAGTGGTGGTCGGCCCTGTGCTGGACGAGACGCAAAGAGGTCCTCGTTACTGCTCTCCATGTCTTCGATCGAGCTATTTCGTAATGGGCTGAATGAAGCATTGGCAGCTGCTCCTGGTTTCCCAAATCCTTGACCTGCGTTTTCGGGTCGAGGGGACCCTATCTGGCTGCTCGAGTCGGAATAGCCATCCTCTTGACGATCTTCTCTTGCCTCATCTCTAATCATTCCTAGCACACGCTTTACGATGTTTCCAACAACCACTTCTCGAGGTTGTGCTGCCATAAGTCTTTGCCCAACCTGCTGAATGCGCTCCACAAGCTTCCCTACGTCTGTCCATTTCGATTTGTTATTGGCGACAACCCTAAGGAGCAACTGCGCAGTAGCGATGGCGCATGGTCGAGAGTCTTTGATTTGTCGTCGTTTGAGAAGTGCGATCAGGTACTCGATGGATGACTCTAAAGGCTCGGTCTTAAGGCTTTGGATGAATGACTGAAGATTTGGCGCAGAGCCAGCTTGTCTTGGCGGCATGACGAATAATTTGAAGATGTATTCTTGCGTATTCAGGAAGAACGGTTTGGGGCTCTGTGTCGCAAGGTCGCAGATTGCAGATGAAGCGCGGAGTTGAGGTTATTCCTTCTGTACCTTGGTGGGGGAGTCAGCTTTTTTTTATGAATGACAGGTGGAATAATCTTGGGTGTGATGAAAATGGTCTAACCCTCTGAATTTGGCACCACACAAAAATTCGTAGACGAAAGTGCAGTATGAGTTGTCTCCGTGAGGTTTTTCGGATTTTGTTCTGGGTTGGAATATGGCGATTGCAAAAGTCACTGTAAGTATTTCACTCCGGGCCATATGCCAAAATGTTTCGCGATTCATTGGCAGGGATCTTTTCCATAGGTAGTCGGGCATCGGCCAAGTCAGGCCGGACGCCTTTAGCTTTAGGTAAGTCGAGAAGGTGTTGCTGCTCTCCCCACAATCCCCCAACAACAATACAAAATCGTCGTCTACACGCCTTACTGCCTTTCGAACCCGGAAATATTGCTCGATATCAACAAAGGATCACATTCCTCGAAACTCCTGTGCTTGCATTTTAACTGTTCGGCTATACATAAGCACTACCGATCCAGGCGACGTAGCAGCGCTCAACCTCCCAATCCGTACATCCCCCCACGCGCGCAACACTTGGGCCAACAAAGATATCTCGATAACAGTAGACTTTTGGAAGATTAGTTTCAGGTTTGGGAGACCAGCGACTCTGTTCAATTTTAGCGCACAGATAAAGCGGACAACCTTCATGGCTGGGATAGAAAGATGAACTCGCTGAATATCCTATCGGCCCGCGTGTCGCCGCCTCAGACACCAGTGTCGACTCGAAGAAATTCCTATGGATATGGCGAGGTTCTGGGCACGAAGGCTTCATATGAATCACGGCGAAGTGCCAGTGTCAGCGGACCGCAGGGCGATCTGGGGGAGACACCAGCTTTAGGAGACAATGCGCTGAATGATGGAGCGAGCAGCGCATACGACGAGAAGGTGCCCTTGATCTCAGGTGACAAAGGAACAGAGAGGAAGAGGCCATTCTGGTACACGATCCCACATTATATCGCGACGGCAATATTTGAGTCCATACGATGGGTACTATCGACATTAGCAGCACCTGGCGTCTATTTGATGTCATGCATGTACAATGAAAAGGGTGTGTTCTCGCCCTTTTCACAGATATACAAGCTGTTCACTTGGGGAAACTCTGGGCAATCATCGCGCTCTCGAATCAAGTCCCATGTGCCTTCAAGGATTAGTGGTAACAGTATAGACGAGAAGTCATCGAGTAAAGGTAGCCGACGACTTCGAACTTCGAGCTCCTCCTCTTCTGGACTCTCCTCGGAATCCGAGTCAGATCGTGGAGTGATCAATTCCGAAACCCAGAGCCTCGAAGTCCCAAGTCGACATACACGTTCGCGCTCCACCCAGAATTCTGATGAAATTGCACCAGCACGACGTTCCATTCGTATCAAGCTACATAACGAAGATTCTTTACGACAACGAAAACACAGAAAAACACCATCCACAAGCTCACAGAGCAATGGTACCGGAGGTGCCGATTCACAACTCATATCACCTGCAACATTGAAATCACCTACATCACCAGCTTCGTCCTTACTGCGCGACAAATACCCTCGGGCTCCAGCGCCACCGAGACCACTTATACCAAGACGCCAACCATCCTATTCTGCTGCTCAGGATTTTGGCAACGGGAGGATGGCACAGAAGACCCTCATCTTAGACTTGGACGAGACTCTAATTCACAGTATGGCAAAGGGTGGTCGAATGAGCACTGGCCATATGGTTGAGGTGAAACTGAATACCTATGTTGGTACTGGCGGAACCAGTCTTGGCCCGCAACATCCAATTCTCTATTATGTACACAAAAGACCTCACTGCGATGATTTTTTACGGCTTGTAAGTAGCCCTGCAATTTCGTAGATGACAACTGGGCTTACTTTTCCAGATTTGCAAGTGGTATAATTTGGTCATTTTCACGGCTTCAGTTCAGGAGTATGCGGACCCGGTTATAGATTGGCTGGAGCAGGAGAGGAAGTTCTTCTCGGGACGCTATTATCGACAGCACTGTACTTATCGGCATGGAGCGTTCATCAAGGATCTTAGTTCTGTCGAGCCAGATCTTAGCAAAGTCATGATTCTGGACAACAGCCCTCTCAGCTATATGTTTCATCAAGGTAAGTACTCCTGTTCGCTGAAACTGACTTGAGAGAAAATTGACCTTTCCCCTAGACAATGCGATACCAATCGAAGGATGGATTAACGATCCCACGGATAACGACTTGCTTCATCTAGTGCCCTTGCTGGAAGGGTTGCAGTATGTGACAGATGTACGGGCTTTCCTGGCTCTCAGGGGCGGCGAGGATGGGAAGCATATGACTTCTTGATTCACCAGGTGTTAGATGCCTTTACTTTTAATCCTATTTGTGAGATGAAATGCAAAGACCACGGACTCTTAAGGCGTGCGTAACTGTTCTGACACGAGCGCTTGCCATCGTTCTGAGAATTTCTTGCCCCATGCCATCCGAATTCACCGAATGGAAAGGAAAATGAAAGTGCTTGCTCATTTAGCATAACTATGTAGGATTGGAGCTGGCATGGCCATAAGTAGTAAGTAGTGGCTTTAATGTTGGCGCCACCTGCACGATCACTTTCACTACTGGCCCATGCTCCCTCTGGTTTTCACCTGTGTATCCATCCACATTTATGAAAGCAACCTCAGGCTGAAGCGCATCCGCGATCGCCAAACGATCTGCCTGCTTGCGCCACAGAGCTTCAGGTGCAAGAGAAGCTCGAATGAAAGTTCTTGCATCTGGCTGAGACAACAGCAGTTTAGTTACAAAGTTTACTCAGTACTATGTACACAGAATAGGTGATGAGAGAAGATGTCAGCAAAGACTTGCTTCAACAAAGAAAGGAAAGAAGGAGAAGACCACGAACATAAGTAATACGTACCGACGAATTCTCTCATCCCCCATGTTGAACGACCCACAGCAATTCCGGAGACATGTCCTTTTTTCGTCAGTGTACAAGTACTTGTAGATTCTTGACTTGACTTCAACGAAACTTCATTTCATCATTGCCACGCCCCAGACGCCCAAATATTGAATCTTCAGTCAAGTTTTGCATCGACCGGGACCCATAATTACATCAATCGCAATGTTTTTCTGGTTGCTCGTAGGCGTGCTCGATGAGATGATGGCATGGCATTTTTGGGAGGGATTGTGGAATACTGTGGGATACTGTGGGGCTTGTGTATTGATGAGTTCTCGATCTGTTGCGCGCCCTGACCACGACCACAACCGCCGTGAGGTAAATTTGTCGAATGACGTAAGGCTAGGTAAGGTAAACCTTGACCCCGGATCGCCTGAGGGCTAAGGTATCATCTGTGAACCCATGTCCAAGCTTGCTTGACAGCTGGGGAGAGCTTTGAGCAAGCATCAGCCACCGGCGATCGTATCAAGTCAAGACAGAACACGTTATAATTTGTATTTGTATTTGTATTTGTATTTGCGTTTGTATTTATGTTTATATCTGCATTTTGCAGGACATGTGAATCAATCATACATAAATTAAAGTAGAAAGTGGCAGATGAGCTTCACCCGAGAGAAACGGCCTTCTCATCACTTCAAGCTCATGCATAACCTCTTCATCGAAAATGGATGGATAGCTTCCACTCACGCCTTGGTCTGGTCTGGTCAGGACCCCTTACAACATGCTTGCTCAACACAGAAAGGCTCAATACTTTCTCTCGGACCTTGCAAGTGCGTGCCTTGGTTGTACTCTCGTCTCTCAGTCGCATGAGGTGCTCTGCTGCAGTTGGCCCGTCTCCCATAACAACATGATACGTCATGCGGCCAGCCACACCAAGCGACTCCACCAAAGCTAACAGACGTCCTTCTTAAAGAGCTGCTGTCCCTTCAATCTGCATTTCTCTTCTCTCCTACATCAATCCAATATACCAATCATCAAACCACCTCTTCAATCAAACTACCACCAAACCAACAACAACAATCATGTCTCTTCACTGTACGTGCATTTCCCCTCCAGAACGGCGACAATGGCCTCATTTGCTAGCGGGAGGGTCTGGTCATCATGACGTTGAGAATTTCATTATCTTCTATCAGAAATGGTAGCAATGAATCAAATGATCTCTTGACATAAGATCTTTCCAGCTGCTCCAGCCAATGGCGCCGTTCTGTCCCCCATTATCACTCTCCAGCTACTGACAGCCACCTTCTCCAGACCTCCCACCAGTTAAGCCATCGGCTATCGCCCTCGGCACTGTTTTCAACCACGCCGCTTCTCTTGCTATCCTTGGCCCAGTCTTCGGTGATGTCTACCACCGTGCCCAGGCTGCGAACTCCAAGGAGGAGTTCGTCAAGTCCAAGGAGGCTGCTTCCGCCGCTTCTGCTTGGGGTACCTCACTCGTCGGCTCGGCTGTTCAGTCCTACGGTGTTGGTGCTCTCATCAACGCTACCGGTACTCTCTCCTACAAGGGCGCTGCTTACCTCGGATCCTTGATCTTCATGGCCTCCTCTGCTCCATCCGTAAGCTCTACCAACCACAGTCTTAAGCACCTAGAATATCTCTAACAACATATTTAGTTCATTGCCCAGATCACCACTGAGAAGCGTCCACTCGACACTGTTGCAGTTGGTGCATTGGCCCGCGTTTTCGAGACTGTTGGTCTTTCTCTCTTCCTCACCTGGTGGGGAACCCACACCAACCCATTCCAGTAAGCGTCTCGCTGCATAGAATGAGTGGTGTTGAGAAGATGTTACGATGAATAAGAATTGGGAAAGGAACGGGGTTTACTTGCATCAAACTGTATTATTTGCGAACTTGGTCAGGCCACGACGTTATGTTTAACTAGTCGTGGTATACAGGTGTACTTGGCGGAATGAATCCAAAATAATAAGCCAAACCAAATGCATGATACTGTAAATTTGTGAGGTGACTGAATAGATGCTGAATTTCTGAATCTGTTCGGTTGCTCATTGAGCTCCATTCTTCGTTGAACTTATTTCGAGAAGATACAGGGGTGTATTCGTTGGGAATGCAACTCAACTCGAAGATTCCTGCTCCAGTGCACCAAATAATTTCGCTAAGCTTTGTACCTTACAGCGTTACATACTCATGGCAATATGTTCACGTCCGGCTTGCTGCAAGATAGACATTGGTTCAAAAGACACAGGCACCAGATCTTGTTATAAATTTCCGAGAAGAGCATTGGCCATACTCGAGCAAGGGTCGTTGACATTTGAACGGCCTTTGATTTCTCCCATGATCTATTTTTTGTACACAAGTCATCCAAGTCATAGACATGCAAGCCCGAAGGGTCTTAAGCCTTCTGGCTCTCATCCCTTTCCACCAACTCTCCGACTCCCAAATGCTTCCCTACCTTTACCTTTCTCAGTTTCTCCTTCTTCTCGGTATCTCCATTTCCTACACCGTCGTCCTTCTTACCAGCCTCACCCACGGCATCTCCCTCGTCTTTGTCTTCCACATCCTTCTCCTGCTCATCCCTGATCTTCTCCCTCAGAGAACTCAGGTCCTGCTTCATAGAATATGCGTCCTCGCCGTCAGCGTAGTACTTGGCCTCGACCTTCTCGTTCTTGAACCCCAAGGTGTCTTCGTAGAGGCTGCGAGCCGCATTGTTGGACACACGCACATGGAGCGATACATATTGCGCGCCGAATGTCTCGACCATAGCTCTCTCTGCATGACAAGTTAGCCAACGGCCTCCTCAAACCCTCAATCAGCCCACACCCCGCCACGCCCCCAATCCAATTGGGGCGCATATGCAGGACCGAGGACGTGCAAACGTACGAGACTGTCTCATCAACTTCTCCGCAATGCCCAGGCGGCGGTGCGTCCGCATGACACTCAGGCTGGTGATGTGGCCGTGCTGGATCCCGTCGGCCGGGTCCTCCTCCATCTTCGCGAGCACGTAGCCCACGACGCGCGGGTAATCGTAGGGGCTCTTCTTCGGCCGCGAGACGTCGACGGCGACGTATGAGAGCTGCGGCCATGACAGAGCATGGTACAGGTAGTACTTGAGGAAGTAGTTCTCCGGCAGGTTGGTGATGTTGGCGTGCTGGACGTGTGGGATGTCCGACGACTGCAAGAGTCTGATGTCCATGACGCCGGGTGATGTGTCTAGGTAGGTGTCGAGTTGAATAGGGCAGGTAACGAAGCTTGAGGACTGATGCAATGGGCCTTGTGCGCCTGTGGAAGTCTGAATTGGCAGCAGATAGTATGTGTTGTGGGCCCGGAATGTGTGTCGTGATTGGAGCGCGTCCGAGCTGTTCTATTGTTGTGCTTGATGCTCTGCGCAAATACTCATCATTTGCAGCGAGGGTGGATTTCGATGTACCGAGTCTGTGCGGAACCTCCCGTCATAGCGGGGCAATTTGTCGCGCATGCCAGTGTGAATATGTGCCCGCCGTGATATCATATCACATTTATGATGTTGACAAATACTACCCCGTTACAAATACAACGCCATTACAAATCGACCTGCCCCCTCGCTTTACTTGAGATTTAGTATAAATATACGTGAATGCCATTGATCAGTAAACTTTCCTGTTCTCCTTGCACCGCCAGATTATTACTTGGTTTCACTATCCTAGGCTATACACAATGGCATCTACACGTCCAGCATACGGAAGAACAGCGAGCCGCGGAGTATCAGCAGCACGACCTCTCGAGGGAAAGTTAGCTATTGTCACAGGAGCTTCCAGAGGTATGCAATAACCGTCGTCAATATTGCTGCGGTTTTGTTGCTGAGATTCATATTTACTGACATGACGACATAGGTATTGGGGCAGCAATCGTAGAGAACCTCGCATCGAAGGGTGCCTCCATTGTCCTGGGATACACATCAGACAAATCCAAGACACAGACTGAGGAGTTGGCCAAGGCTCTCGAAGCCGAGCATGAAATCACCACGCTGGTCGTTCAAGCAGACATGGGCGACGTGAAAGGCCCAGAATACTTGATCAAGACGGTGACGAACCATTTCAAGCACCCCAAGACCGGTGCATCGCAGATTGATATCATTATCAACAATGCGGGGATTTCGGAAAACAAGACAATTGAAGAGGTAACAGTCGAGCATTTTGACAGCCATTATCGTATCAATGTACTCGGCCCATTACTTCTCATAAAGGAAGCAAAGCCATATCTTCCAAACGATCGCAGCGGGCGCATCATCAACCTTTCATCCATCTCAGCAAGTATGGGTTTCCCACAGCAGTCTGTGTACGGAGGGACAAAAGCCGCTTTGAACGCCATGACGAGAACCTGGGCTAGAGAATTGGCGGAAAATGCTACTGTCAACAGCATCAATCCTGGACCGGTTGCCACAGACATGTGGAATGGGGTAACCGATGCTTTCAAGGCTGGCGTCAACCCACTGATGAAATTGACCCCTTTGAGTGCTATCAGAGAAGGCATTGATGATTCAGAGCTCGTGAAGGATGCGGAACTTACTGGTGGAAGGCCTGCATATCCATCTGAAGTTGCTGGTATTGTAGGCATGCTTACAAGTGCTGACAGTGGATGGTGCACTGGTCAAGTTGTTTGTGCCAATGGAGGTGCTATCTTTAACTAAACCGATCTGCCTAAATTGGTTTCTTGTGCTTCATAGAATTTTATTCTTGGTATCTACTTCTATCCCGCACACAGTGACGAGACATAACTTCCTCACCCGCACATTGCATAACCTAATACAAACCAGCTCCCGTACAAGATCCATGTTGAATGAAAACACATATCAAAATATCAAATGAATCCCGCTTATGGGGCGGCGGCTGGTGGTGGTGCCTGCTCCTCCGCAACCTTGCCTCTGAGTGGTAACTCTGTTGGAGTAGCAGCACCGCTGGCCTCACCACTTGCTTCAGCCTTTGCTGCTGCCTTCTTTGCCGCCTTTCTGGCCTTATCACGCTCCTTGTCGGCCTTCTTCTTTGCCTTTGCTTCTTCGTCGGCCAATCTGCTAGCCTGAGTACCTCCATACTTGGTTCTCCATTCGTCCTCCTTCTTCTCGTCAATTCTGGTGAAAAGATAGGCAGCCTTGCCAATTTTGTGACCGGATGCCAAAGTGCCTGGAGCCCATTTGTTAGGGATAGAAATGAGTGGAGCATTTAGCTGCTCAACAATAGAGGTTGCCGTCGATGGCATGAACGGAGATGTACACGAGGCAATAAGGTAAGAAAGGTTGAGCGCAAGACCAATAATAGCCTTGGTACGCTCTGGAGAGTTGGTGAGGTTGGTGTTATCAAGACGGCCAGCAAGAATAAGGTTGCCCTTAGCAGAGATCTCCATAAGTTTCTTGAGACCTGCTCGGAGTCTGACAGCCTCCATATCAGCGACGTATTCAGCAAGAAGTGCATTAACGTCGGCGATGAAGCCTGGGAAGTCGAAAGAATCATCAGTATAATCCGCTGAGAATTCGGGGATTGTGCCATCAAGCTTGGCGTTGACAAACTTGATAAGACGGTTGACAAAGTTCCCGAGGTTGGCGAGGAGTTCGCTGTTGTTGGCTGCGATGAAGGATTTCCATTCGAATTGGGTATCTCCAGTCTCAGGTCTGTTTGCCAAAAGGTAGTATCTCCAGACAGAAGGTGGAATGCCGGTATCCTTCACAGTGTCTCCGAAAACACCAACACCTCTCGACTTGGAGAACTTGCCGTTTTCGTAGTTCAAGTACTCGGTGGTGGAAAGATGGTTGAGCATGGTCCATTTATCACCGGTTCCAATTTGAGAGCCTGGGAAAATGACAGTGTGGAATGGGACATTGTCCTTGCCCATGAACTGGTATAGTTTGACGTTGTCAGGATCACGCCACCAGAGCTCCCAGTCCTTGGTGTAGTTTGCGGTGATAGATGGATAACCGATGCAGGCATCGAACCAGACGTACAAAACCTTCTTCTCATAACCTGGAAGTGGGATTGGGGTTCCCCATTTGAGATCACGAGTGATACTTCTGCCCTGGAGACCCTTCTCCAGCCATGATTGCGTGATACTGATACCATTTTGTGGCCAAGCTCCCTCCTTGCTGGACTTGTTGAACCACTTTTCAATCGCTGCTTGTGCCTTATCCAACAAGAGGAAGACGTGTGTGGTATCGCGTGGGACTGGAGTAGCTCCATCGATCTTGCAGTGAGGGTTTATGAGCTCGAAAGGATCCAAAAGACTTCCGCACTTGTCGCATTGATCACCGCGAGCATCGTCGTACTGGCACTTTGGGCATGTGCCCTCGACGAAACGATCAGCCAAGAATGATTCGTGCTTTTCGCAGTATGGCTGAGTAGTAGTTCTCTCCTCCATGTAGCCGTTGTTGTGCAATTTCGTGAAAATATCTTGTGCAATGATTGTCTGCTGTTCTGTCGTTGTTCGTCCAAAATAATCGAATCCGATCTCGAACCAGTCGTAAACATCCTTGTGCTTCTTGTGGAATTCGTCGCAAAGCTCCTTTGGAGTCTGTCCAGTTTCCAGTGCCTTCGTCTCTGTAGCAGTTCCATACTCATCTGTACCGCAGATGTACAGAGTCGGTCTGTCTCTCAGCTTACTGAATCTTGAAAAAACATCGGCACTGAGGACACTACCAACAACGTTACCCAAATGTGGAACATTGTTGACATAAGGAAGGGCACTTGTAATCAAAATGTTTTCCTTGCCCTTTTCGGGAAGGATGATCTTCGGGGCCGCCATTTTTGTATATAGATGAGGGAATTGAAGCTGTATCTTTCAAAGTCTAAGCGTTGGTGGGGTTTGACTCACAGCTGAATGGCGGGGCGCGAGGCTCGGAATCTTAGCGAGACAGAAGGCTAGGTGCGAAAACGGACTTTGTGCGACTCTTGACTGCTTACAAAACACAACCCTCAGAAATTTCAGCATGGAATCCGACCCTTTTGACGATATCCTTGGCCTAGAGGAGCAGTTTTACGATGAGGGCCATCAACTAGGAGTGACCGATGGCGCGAAAGCTGGGAGGATTGAAGGCAGAGTATTTGGTCTCGAGAAAGGCTTCGAAAAATACGTTGAAAGCGGGAGAGTGCATGGCCGAGCTACAGTATGGGCTGGACGTCTACCGAAAGCTTCTGCAAGTAAAAGTAAGGAACAAGTGGATGTGACATCTCCATCATTGAATACGAAGGAGATAAACCCAAGTCTTACGCCAGTTGCAAAGCTACCTACCCTTCCCGACAACTCGAGGATTGAGAAGCACATCCGTGTTCTTTACGCTCTTATGGAGCCTGCTACTCTTTCTACGGAAAACACAGAGGATGCTGTGTCCGACTTCGACGACCGCTTCAAGCGAGCCCAGGGCAAGATCAAGATAATTGAAAAGGTGCTTGGAGAAGAAAGCATAACGACTGGTAATGCAGATGGTAGTGCTGGGCAGCCAAACACGGCTGCTAAATCCAATGGTGACGGTGCGAACATCGAGGATGTGGATATCTTGAAAGCCAGGCACTGAGACTGGTATGGATTACTCGATGAACAGCCCTGTTCATAAAGCCACACTCCAAGTCCAGAGGCAAGGCGCAGTATCCAGGCAAAATCTTATCAAGAAAGTCCACGGACCATGTCCTGACTAGTGACTACAAGAAGTAAAGGCACGGCGATACTCAGAGCTCTTGAGCTTTCTCTGCCTTCTAATGCAATGCTTGGGGTCACGAGGGCAATATGTCACATTCCCAGCAACCACAAAGCTGACACAGTTGGGACCGATTGTGATGGGGCACTACCTGCGAAAGGACGATGCGCCTTGAAGACAGCTTAGTGATTGTGCAAGTGGACAAAGTGGCTTTGTACTTTTGCATAGCTTGCGAGCTGTACTAGCATGACAGATGGGAAATTATAAATCTTGTAGAGTGAGATCACTGAATCCAGATGATAGTGGCAAGGGTTGCGTTTCAATAATACTCATGTACTCTTGAAACTTCCTTTGTGTATGCGGTTGTCACTTAAGTATATACACTAAAGACTAGTATGCTTCAACTCTCTAAGCAAATCTCGGGTACTGCAAGGTTTACGATGTTGTTCAATGTGTTTTTATTTTTATACAGCCACATGGGGTTTTCAGACAATTAATTTGTATATAAGAGTAGCTTTTTCTTCCTTGTCGAGACAAATTTCATCACTTTGGATGGCTTGAATTTCAGACCATGGCTGTGAAATGAAGCAGCAGATTTTGCCCGTGCGAATTTTGAGGGGCATCAACCACCTGGGATGAAAGGGGACCTGGGATTGAGATTGACTTTCCTCCTTATTTATGTATCCCTACAAGCCAGCCGTTAAATCTGGGGCACAATCCTCCCGACGTCAGCCTTGCAAGGCCACTACTACCTAGGCCCACCCCTGCAGGTGACGTCGTGCCATATGCTCATCGCTGACGAAATGCTGTGAGGGTAATGGAGAATAAGGTCCGTAGAATATGCACCTTCCCATCATGGCTTCATTGTTAAAATGGCATCAAAGCCAATTTGTTCACTTCTTTCACAAAAATCTTTCTTGAACACTACTCTTGCGTCTTCAAAAATCATCAACAGAAACACCCACGCTATCACCAATACTTTGAGTTCTTTTTTTACTCCTTTAAAATCATTTATACAGACTCCAAAACACAGAATGGTTTCTACCGATTCATTGAAAGCTGAAAAGCTCTTCGACGTCAAAGACCATGTCTGTGTTGTTACAGGTGGAGGAACTGGAATTGGCTTAATGTATGTACTGATGTTATTGAGCAACTTAACTATTAATGAACTGACGTTATTATGAAGGTGTACACAAGCTCTTGCTGCCAATGGTGCCCGAGTCTATATCACCGGTCGCCGAATGGAAGCTCTCGAGAACGCAGCAAAGACACACAGCCCAGCCAATGGTGGAAAAATCATTCCGTAAGCTTCAATGCAATTAATTGAAAGCATTGGACTGACTAGTGCCTTAGAGTTGGACCGTGTGATGTTACCAAGAAGGAAGACCTTGAGAAGATTGTAACAGAGATCAATAAGAAGGAGAAGTACATTAACCTCCTCGTCACTGCCTCTGGGATCAGTGGACCAAAAACTATTCCCGACAACGAGAAGGCCTCTGAGCTTAAGGATAAGCTTTTCAGTGAGACCTTCGAAGATTGGAACAGCACATACAATACCGATGTTTCTTCCGTTTTCTTCACCACAGTTGCTTTCCTTCCACTCCTTCAAGCTGGAAAGGAGAGCCATGGCCACCTCTCTGCCTCTGTTATTGTTATCTCCTCGATGTCCGGCCTGATGTCCCATGCCCAAGGTCATTTCGCCTATAATGCTGCCAAGGGAGCCACTGTACACTTGTCAAAGCTCATGGCTTATGAGTTCAAGAAGGCAGGCATCAGAGTCAACAGCATTGCGCCAGGATATTTCCCATCCGAGATGACAACTGGAGAGAGTGATCATAATCAGAAGAGCCAGATGCCACAGGAGAAGATTGATGATAAAGGTCATGTTCCAATGGGCCGTGCTGGCAGCGACGAGGAAATGGCTCAAGCTTGTATTTTCCTTTGCAAGAATAAGTATGTCAATGGCGAGATTCTGGCTGTTGATGGTGGTGTGCTCCTCGATGTCCCTGCACGCTAAGTTCTGTAACGAGTCCAAAAAGCGTAGTTCAAAAAGCAGATGAATCTAGGCAATGGGTACGGGGAGTAAGGTGCATCAAATTGGCGTTTGCTATGGGTAGCTTAGTTACAGCATGATTGAGAAAGTTTTGATATGAACTCCTAATACTGTGCTTGTAATTTGAATCAGCTCAAGGTGGTAATGAAATGCCGTCACCATTGGTACCTCGTATTATAAAATGCCAACCTCTTGCGCTCTATCATGCTTTCACATAAGAATATCGGCAATAGATACTCGAGATGTAGGAATGGGGATTCATAAATTCATCACTCTTTGCAACCGACACTCTTTTGTCGTTGCTCTTTGTAGTAGCCTGTTTTCCTGATCTTCTGGCCATCATTGTTGTTCCTAAGCAGGCGGAAACACTTGAGATTTTAGCTAGTTCAGGTATCAGATTGGTTAAGAAAGACATACTGCTTTACTATCAGGTCATTTCTGCAGGGTTTCCTGGCGGTGCAGAGAGCAGCTATGACTCTTTTTGCTCTTTCTACTCTCCATTCCTTATTCCGAGTAACATGTGTCCCTAGGATCTCTCTGTCCTATCACTTCATCTACTTTCATCATGGGTTCGAATCAGTATAGCTTTGTAGACATCATCTGCCCTGAAATCCTCGACTTATACTTTTGGCCCCACTCTTGAAGCTCTCTAATGGCTGGCAGATGTGCATGTTGATCGCGTAGCTCCGCGGCATAGACCATGATTGCCCCTTTTCTTGATTTCTTGGGCTTTATTCGAGACCCTGAGTTCAGCTTTCGGAGCCGAGATTCATTCTTTGCTCAATGACTTTCACAATTTCGGGCCACTCTTTCATGCCTCCATCGCCAACATCTCCACAAGCCAGCTCCTTCTGTTGTGGTCTCAAAACCTCAACCCAACCATCACTGTCAACTCCCCACTCCACCTCCAGTACCTTGATATGTCTATTCGTAATCGGATGCCTCCACATGGCGGTATTCATGGCCGGCGCAACAATAATCCTTTTCTTCCCGCCCATAGCTACATTCCTCTCATCAATGAGCCCTGTTGTATCCCAAGCCCTGATTGTCGAAAGCAGTAGATTGTCGGAAAACCCTCCCACTATCTTCGCTAATGTGTTGGCGGACAACGGCGCTATCACAAGTATATCTGCCCAACGTCGAAGTTCTATATGAAGGATCCCACCGCCTCGAGTCCAGGGTTCCGACCATTCATCTTCATCGTGGTAGACCGCATCTACATTTGGAATATCGCGGAGGGAACCCCATGCTGGTTGCTCAGCGCTCTGACCCTGGAGGAATTGTCGTGATGAATCGGTTAGAAGCACACGAACTGAGAGGTCTGGATGCTTAGATAGTGCCTTAAGTATATTTGGGATTTTGATTGTCGCGACTGATCCCGAGGCTGCGAGAAGGAGATGCTTCTTGCCATCATTTTGGTGCTCGGCGGCTATCAGTGGACTTGAGTTTGAGACCATCATGAACCACTTTGCTGAAACTACCGTCTGAACTGTCTCCGGAGTGGAGAGAAGAAGATGCCGTGAATAAATAGTTGAGGTTGATTAAGAGCCAGTGGATTTCCAAGCATGTAGTTGTCAGCCTCGCCATCCGGTCATCTCTGATTCGTCAGCTGGTTCGATAGCATCTAAACTTCATAGCGACATCATCGAACATCCTTGGTGTACCATAGACACAAAAATTGTATTTATTTGCAAACATAAAAATGATGTTTGCTAGACCTGCGTTGGCATCGGTAAGTATACAGCATTCAATTCTCCAAGCTTTTTTTCAATCTAACAGCTCTTTCCCAGGCTTTCCGACAAGCAGCCCGGCCTGCTCCATTCGCCTCCAGATTTGTGACTCCTAGATTTTCTCCCATCGCTGTCAGATTTCTTTCCGACGAAGTCAGATCCGCTATCGATAAGGCTGTTGCAACTGCCCCCGTTGTACTTTTCATGAAGGGAACTCCAGACGCTCCTCAATGCGGTTTCTCGAGAGCGAGTATACAGATTTTGAGCATCCAAGGTGTGGATCCTGAAAAATTCACCGCGTTCAACGTTTTGGAGGATGATACTTTGAGATCTGGTATGTCGAAAACTATCATTCATTGATACGGCTCCATCTGTTGTATGGAAGGAATTTGACTAACAAGATCTCTAGGCATTAAGGAATACTCCGACTGGCCAACCATCCCACAATTATATGTCGACAAGGAGTTTGTTGGTGGATGCGATATCTTGGTTTCTATGCACCAGAACGGTGAATTAGCAAAGATGTTCGAGGAGAAGAAGGTTCTGGTCCCAGCGGAAGAGGGATCTCAGTAAATGGTGACTTTTAGTTTGAGCGATAGCTCGTAATGGCATGTATGAATAGGAAGTATGATCATTATGTTATACCCAGCTTTTATACAGTTTTGAATGCTGGTTTACTACTGCTTTAGCTGCTTGTATGTACCAGTCATTTCTCTTTCTCTGTTTTTTCTTGATCAATGTAGGACCATGTAGGAGTCAAGTGATATAGTGCCATATCCTCTTGATAGACATCAATGCAAGCCTACCAACCATTTTTCTGCTACTTATTAATGGTTGGCACATATACAGCAAGGCCAGAGTTATCAATGTTCCTACTGCTGCTATAAATATGAAGGAGACTGCCATGAAGCCAGCCATCGACAGCTATCACTGAGAAGCGATAACGCAAGAGAGCGTCAATGAGGCTTCCCATGAACAATATAAGTATGACTCCGACACATTCCTTTGCTAGTAATCTTTCTATGCCTTACCTAGCTTTTTCGTACAAGTGATTGATATCTCTTGCAACAGTTACGTTTGTGGAAAGAGCAAGGCCACTAAAAGCACGTGAGAAAAGTGCTTTCTGCAAGTTCCTCTGATATGCATACTTCAAGCTCTACATAAGCAACTCTGCAATCAACTATTTTTGCAGCCACCTTCCATCAATCATATTCTGCCGCGAATATTTTTTTGAGTCCTTAAAGTGGCATACGAATTTCAGCAACACCTCATATCATTATGGCGCGAGAGAAGCATCGGAGACGCGTTTCCGTAGACCTTGACTTTCATAAGTCGAGGGCGGGCAAACGCACATCGAAGCCAAACCAACCGTCTTACAAGAACCAGAAGACAATTTCCACTGGATCGATTTTGACCAAAATGCGCCGCAATGACCCAAAGCAATTCTCCCGTGCCATGAAAAAGACCAAGGAAGCTGACATCCTGGAGGATTATCGCGGTATGGCTATTTTTACAACCTCACAGTCCCAGAAGTATGAATGATATGCTAACACTGTGTTATAGATACAACTGAACACGCCGAGAACGCGATTTGGGAGGTTTACCCAGCTGCCTTGAAGCAAACGCGTGATGAGCTCGTAGCCGCAATCACCAGCGAGCAAGACAAAAACGAGAGTTTTAAGAGGGATTTGACGGACAACTTTTCCAAAGCTATTGCGACCTTCGCAACAGAGCAGACCCAGACTGAATACGAAAGGCGTGGCAAGAAATATCGCGAGAAAAAGGAGTTGGGCGAGACGGTTGGGAAGTTCCAGGATGTGCTCGAGGCGAGCAGGAAGCAGTTCAAGAAGGAGTGGGCGGACTGGAGCAGGATTCAGGAGCAGATTGTCAATCTAGGCGTCTCTGTTCTTGGACAAGAAGTGTTTGGGGGTCGTACCGGAGAGGTGAATGGAAAGTCGACATTTGTGGAGCAGATAGAATTGTTGGAGGCGGAACATAATGCCAACATGAAGGGGTTTAATAAAGAGATTTCGGCTCTTGGAATGGAGTTTGTTGATAAGCTTGTTGCTGCCGATACTGTAAGTTGAACATCCTGGGAATGGGCTCTAAACTGACAGCGACAGACTATTACACTTAGGTTCGAACAGCAACAAGCTGAGATCAGGAGATATATTCGAGATATGTCGTGAGGTTACTAGCACTTTTACACCATCGCTATGACTCCTTCTATTGCTATCTATGGCTATTAAATATTATGAGCTCTCTAATAGACATTTGCTGAACCCCTCAGCTTTCTTCAGAAAAATAAATATGTGCAATATCGTCTGATGCGTCGTTCTTGAGACAGTTTATGCAGCAATGTGTGAAACAGCATCGAATAGGAGCATAATAAGAGCCCAATAAATCATATACACTGCCTCAACGGAGGTTTGAGAGCGACTGGTCAAGGCAACTAACCACGCAACCGGTGTAAAGAACATCGTCACGAAAATTAGGCCATGAAACTTCTGGAGGATGGTGTAGTCGATCTTGGCGCCCTGGTGGTGAGATGTGTTCCTGGTCAAATACCACTACATCTATCAGCCCGTTGCCCAATTCTCAGCACATATCACCTACCGAGTTATAAAGGGTACATATGAAGATTGCAACAGCCAGCGTCCCAAACAACGACCACGCCAAAAGCATGGCCCTCTCATTGTCAAGATCCCACAACAAGCGCAGATACGTCCCCAGCATAACGAGAGGCATAGCAAACTTCAGCACCCATTGAAAGAGCGTGACTCCTCCTGACTGCCAACCCAGCACCGGATCCTGGGATTCATAACCTGGGAAGGACACATAGCCGGTGCTACTTCTCTCCTCAACGCCAGCAGCACATAAGTTGCCGCCTTCGAGATCAACGTCACCGCTGGGATCCCTCTTGATACTGGCCTCGGCCTCTTGCTGCCATCGCACCAGCTGCGCTCGGGATCGGTCGGGTCCGTTGGTGTGGATCTTCGTGACCAGCGGATTTGAGAAGGTCACTATTGCGCCGTAGCTTGGCGTGCGGCTCGTGGCTATCAGTGGTGTGGATATGGTTGCGGCTGGCATTGGGCCTGTCCATGCGCGGCTTGAGGCCTGTGGGCGTGCGGGGATCGAGGACTCGCGGGAGATCTCGTCTACAGTGGGATCATGATGGCCCTCGCAGTTTGCTGCTTCGCAGTGTGAGTAGGTCTCGGTTGCAGGATCGATCGAGAGGAGGTCGAGAAAGACAGGTACGATGACGGTGCATTCTCGTCGGTGCTGATCCGGTATGGGGCTCGAGGAGCGGTGCATAGGCTGGTGGTCAGACATCCTGGTGGCGATGAAAGTGAGGTTTATCGAGTGTTACTTTGAGGATTACATTGCAAGTGGAGAGGAGGGTGATGTGGCTGAAGAGATATTAGTGATTGTGCGAGTGAGGGGTCCCAAGACCTATTGTGCTAACTGTGTCAGTATGATATAACGATGAGTCTTTCCCTACCAGTACCTTAATGGTATATCACAAGTGTACCAACGTTGCAATATCACGGACGACAGTTCGTCTGACTAGGCGCTTCGGACCTTCCCTTCCCTCGCTACCATCCACTCTGCTTTGCGGAACACATTCTCATCAAGTGGGGGAAACACGAGACCACTGCCTGCAATCAAATCGTAAGAAAAACAAGATAAATATTATTAGCTATACTCATCATTCATAATAAATCTCATAGCCGCTCTGTGATGCAGATGCGTGCTCATCATGAAACCACATATCTCCCAATAAACCAGACAAGGCTCCGTAATACACCAGTGTCGTTCACATTACATTATATTAAACCTCCAAGCACGACTTTGCCGACATTGGCTACTTCGCTCTTGACTCCGCCTCTGCTGGTATCTTCAAACTCCTTAACGACGCCGCTAACAATGATCTTCCGGACTCTGGCGTCCGCCTTCGTAAATAGTTCTGCAATGTTGGGTGTGCACATGTTGGGTGAGCTTATAAGGCTCATTATTTTTGTATAGCAATCGATCAAAACGTCGCATAGGGTCGAAAACGTTTCGTAGAAGTCAGGATCGAATGGTAATGATGGTGTCATAAGATATGTGTACTCTTCTCCGGGAAATAAATCGTGCTCGCTGGAAGGGAAGTTGGATGTATTCGCCCCGCCAGAACCAATGCTTCCATTCATAGATTTTGTATCGTGTTCGCCAAGGCTACTCATTGGTAGCCCAATTTCTGCGGCTGAACTTTGCCTCCTCGCTTTGCTACTCGTGACCGCTGTAGCACGCTTGAACATTTGTGGCAGTCTAGCTCTTGACAAGGAAGACGTTGATGAGCCATCCGGTGGGTGTATCTGTTGGAAAGTATCAAACTCGGCGAGGAGAGAGTTGAGGTTACGAAGGAACTCCAACGGGTTTGCTGCGCTGATATCTATGACCATTGGGATGGAAAGTCCTAGTAGTAGATAATTTGTTGCGCGTCGTGCCAGTTTCCGAGAATCGAAATATGGCATTTTGTTTATATCTGATTTGTTGAAAAGCAACGTATTGAACCAATACACTCGACCCTCATGACTGTATAACAGATTAATCTTGGTACCTGTATTTGGAATTTCGTCTCAACTTACGCTTTCCTCAAATAATCCAGTGTGGAGATCCTCTTGGCAGCCATGTCTTGTATATGCTGATACGTGATATTCTCGAGTGTTGGACTTTGAGGTCCAAGATGAGCCCCCAATCCTGATGCTAAACCAGCATTTGCAGTTGAGAATCCCGAGGGGCTACGCCCAAGAGGGCCACTGGTAGTAGTGTCTGTTCGATTGAATTGAGTCGCAAGCATAGTGGAGAAAGGTGCGATAGAGCTTATCGACCCTGATCTCTCGTCGGATCTTTGCGCAGCCTCCGCACTTGCTGCCGCGATTTGTCTGAAGCTATCTGAAGAGAGAGGTCCCGAGACCGACGGCTGACGTGTAGACCCTGCAATCGATTTACTCCTCCCGGACGGATGATCCGCACTTTCTGCTGATTCCGGGCCCAGTCCTTGTATTGTAGTGCCAATGGATGGTGTTCTTCGTTTGGCTGAGCTACTTCGGGGTGATCTTTGAGAGAATGAAGGGGCGCGAGTGAAGTTGGGCGGCTTCGTCGTTGAGGTCGTGGCCGTGGTCGTGGTCGCTGTCGCAGGTTGAGTAGGGAAGGGGAAATCCGTGGGCACATCCGTTGGCGATTCGCCGCGAGTTGTTGGGCGGCCGGTTGTTGATGTTGGAGTTTTGCTGCCGCCGAAGATGCCCGTCTTGAAGAATATGCCACCAGCAGCAGCATTGTGAGAAGTCGAGGGTGTTGACTTGTGCATATTCAGGTGCAGCACGCTTTACCCTTGTGTGTTCTAAACAGGGGCCCGAGGGGTTTGAGAATGCGCAGGCCGCAGTCCGGGCCTAAGAGAACAAGCAGCCAGTTGAAATGGCCGAACAGCAGAAATACCGTTGCGCTGAAGGCCGAAGAGCGAGCAACGAAAGGCAAATTAACCCTCTAGAATGGCAGCGTGCTTCTGGTGCACTTCTCGGTGCTTGTGCCTCCAGATTTGACTCCCGAGTCCAAGCAGGTCCAAGCTGGATGGACGAAAGCGGTAGTGAGAGGTAATGAGAGGCGTTTTGGTAGTCCCGAAAGTTCCAAGGCGCAAGAAAAGGGTGTAGGACGCGAGTAATGGCGGCGCAAGAGTGTGAACAGAAGGAGAATTCTTTTTCTTTTGTCTTGTGGCTCTCGAGCTTCACCAACTCTCTTTTGGAATTGCTGATGCTAACGTGTGCCTTTCCTTCGACGGGTATAATCGCGTACCTGACTAAGGTATTTCGGATCCACGATTCGAAAGAATATGAGGATAGGTAAAGATAAAGGTAAAGGTAAAGATGGAGATGGAGATGGAGATGAAAAAGATGAAGAAGAAGGAGATGATGATGATCAGAGTCGCTCAGAAGTTGAGATCGCCTTTTGTGCTCTTTATCGTCGCGGGTTCCACCGTGTAAATCGCAGGGAAGTTATCGAGATTTCTTCTTTTCCTTTTCCCTTCTTTTCTTTGCTTCTCGTATCGTATCGTATCGTATAGTATCGTAGTATTGTATCGGTCCCCACAAGAGTCCGGCAAAACTTCAAGCAGAGGCAGAGTTCAATCCAGCTATATGTGCATGCCCAGGACCCTTTATTTGTCTGTTTTTTAATTATGGAGCCAGACATTCTACTTAGATACACAGACATGGTCAAAATAATATGGGTGGTCTTCAGTGCTACTTCAAATACGCGCGACGCTTCAGAGCCACTTGGACTGCGATGTGGCCATCCTGTCGCACACTACTGGGGAACATCGCATATTCGATGCGGTGCCGGTGAGGATTTCAATGTCGTCTCAGGGGTTTTACCTGCTGCTAAAGAGCACAAGAGCAGCGATCACCCAGGGATGTGCTTGGCCAGGAGGCCAGCAAAATGAAGAGACGTACAAGTACAAGTAGACTCTCACTCAGATTGAGGCACCAGGTGCCAGAGCAAAGAGGGGCATGAGGGGCAAGACGAGCGAAACAGCTACGACTTCGGGAGTGAGAGGAGAGGCGTTGACAAGTCGCCTATGGCTTTTCGACGAGAACAAAAATAGAGCACCCCGGAGTTGTGCCTGTGGGAGCTGTGAGAGCTGTGGAAGCTGTGGAAGTACTCGTAGGTACGGTTGAGTTGAAGTGAAAGTAGTAATTGAAGAGGCAATTCAAACAATTGAAAGATCTAACGTGCTCTGCTGCATCTTCTTCATGCGTTGTTTGCTTGTTTCGTCTATCACCCTACTCTGTGATATCTGCTTGGTTTTGCTTTGGTTTGTTTTGGTATGTTTTGTTTACCAAATGAAATGGCGGGCGGTGAGAGACAGTAGTAGGCGCCGAGGAAGGACCCCTCATCTCCATGCCCCTCCATTGACATCTCAGGCCGAGCCTAAGATTGCCACATCAGGCAGGTTAAGTAATAGTTAGGTATGGCGTACTCAGTAGGGAGTACGTGTGTTTTAATCTCAGTAGAATTGGTTTCTCCATGCTATGCCAAGTCGCATCTTCAGAATAGAGAGTAAAGAGCACACTAATAGATACTGTTGAAGATTGAAGAATTGCCCATGCAATTACCTGCCAGCAAAGCCAAGCGACCAGACATAAGCTCAGCTACTAGGTAAGGTGATACCTACTTCCATTGCTCCCATAGATTGCTCCCTACTGCTTCCTACAGCCACATCCATTTCCATACCTCATACGCATCCGCGCTCGCATCTCAAACTTTCCCAGGTTCCAATTCCCTCTCCGAAAAATGAGTGTCGAAATTTCCATTGTGGACGGTAGCAGTCCAGTCAGCATTGATGATGGTCGCATCTGGGTTGACGGTTGCTGGGACTTTTTCCACCATGGTATGCGATTCTGCCATACACCTTATCTTGTCATCTGCTAACAACTCCTAGGCCATGCAGGAGCAATGCTACAAGCACGCCAGCTGGGCACAGAACTGGTTGTCGGTGTACATTCGGACGAGGACATTCTCGATAACAAGGGACCGACCGTTATGAATCTGAAGGAGCGTATTGCCGCCGTCGACGCTTGCCGATGGGTCACCAAGTCCGTATCGCATGCGCCGTATGTCACCTCCTTGCCTTGGATTAGCCATTATGGATGCCAATACGTTGTGCATGGCGACGACATCACCTCAGACAGCAGTGGTGAGGACTGCTACAGATTCGTGAAGGCTGCAGGGCGATTCAAGGTAGTCAAGAGGACGCCCAGTATTTCAACAACAGATCTTGTCGGACGAATGCTTCTCTGCACTCGAACACATTTCATCAGATCCCTGACCAAACTGTTGGCGGGCGAGGAAGGCTCTGGGACGGAGGCAGAGAGGAAGGCTGATGGTGCTGCAATGACGGAAAGAATGAAGCTTTACGCTACCGATAAATCTGGACTCAAGCCAGGCGCTGATGTCTGGTTTTGGGGTGCCTCAAAGGCTGCCCGTGAAGAGCATACGGAAGAGGAGAAAGGTGCCTTCAGCGCCTTGGTACAAGGAACTATCCCTAAACCAGGCCAGAGGGTGGTCTACGTGGATGGCGGCTTCGATTTATTCTCCTCTGGACATATCGAGTTCTTGGTGCAGGTCATCAAGGCAGAAGAGAAGTTAGGTCGCGAAGAGGGTTGGTATTCTGAGGAAGCAATCCAAGAGAGACTGGGCAAAGGTGAAGACTATGGGCCTGTCTTTGTGGTGGCTGGCGTACATGATGATGAAGTTATCAACCACTGGAAAGGCGTCAACTATCCAATTATGAACATCTACGAACGAGGCCTATGTGTCCTGCAATGCAAGGTCAGCTACTCTCTGCTCAGCTTACAGGAACAAACGACTAATTTTTGTGCAGTATATTGATGCAGTGATCTTTGGCGCACCCTTTACACCAACACGCTCATACCTCACATCTCTCCCATGGGGAACACCTGATGCAGTCTACCATGGCCCAACATCGTTCATGCCATTGACATACGATCCATACACTGCACCTAAGGAAATGGGCATCTATAAGGAAATTGGCACTCATGACTTTGCCAATGTCAATGCTGGCGAGATTGTACAGCGCATCATGAAAAGCAGAGACATGTACGAAGAGAGACAGCGGGTGAAAGGAATGAAGGGAGTTGGCGAAGAGGCACAACGAAGGAGAGAGGAAATGGAAGAGGAGCAACGAGTCAAGGAGAGTGTTGCATGAGAGGATGATGGCCTTTGAAGTTAGCGAAGCACTCTGATAATGCGTTCTCCATGCGCAGATAGATACCCCAGGTATACGACGAGGAAGACAAAGGTCTGTTTAATACGAGAAATAGCATAGTAATTAATAGAAATACAACAAAATTGAGCTCGGTAAAGTCAATTATACTCTCAATGTGCTCAAAGGCTCTGTATCCCCCGATGCCACGAGGCATCAGATATAAGTTGATATACCGGGGGAACTGGATGGTTCTTCGAGGCTCTTACGCTTTTTTCTGGTAAGCGTGTAGGGCGCACTGCCCATGTAAGAATGCTTCACGTTCAAATATTGTCAGAAAGTAGCATGACTTTGTTGACAATCGCACGGAAGAGTGATGAGTATCAGAGTCGCCGATTCTGACGGTACTCTTGCTCAGCCTTGTGCCATCATCGCATGCGATTGCTGAAGCACAAGAATTTAGGTAACTTACCTATAGTCTGTCATTGAAGGAATCGAACCGGTGTTGTAGCGAGAGTCTACGGAGTATTCTAGTTGCAGCGCAGATTGAATCCCAAGATTCCACTGCATCAGTCACACAAAACGACGGGATGATGGAATGCCTGAGCCTAAGCCTGTCATTTGGTTTTCACTCGGTGACAGATGAAATGATACACTCACGTGAGCATACGCCCCGCTGACTGCTGACGGCTGACTGAAAGGAGACGGGGACTTCATCCCACGACGAGGCTGAGGCTGTTGGGTGCGGCAACGGCTCACCGTCCGCGAGGCGATGATAGCCGGTCCTATGCGTTATCTGTGGATTAAGGCCGAGTTCCGCACATTGATAAGGTAAGGTACCTTACGTTGATAATGGACAAGGCCTGGTGACGGATGTTAGGGACGAAAGAAAAAAAATTGTAAAAAATTGTTGGACCTGCATGAAGATTGTTGGATTTTCTTGACTTAACTTTGACAACCCCATTTGAGCAAATCTCTTGCAACGTGTTCAGGGATAAGCAGAAGGCTCATCTCACGCACTTTGATGACTTACTTTTGTACCTGCAGACTCGTAGTTGTTGTGGTTGATCGCCTTTGGTATGGTCGAGGGGGCGCTTAAGCGGCTGAGAATGGAGTATGTATCAACGAAGTGGACAAGGACTCTTCTCGTCCAAGCCGGAGCCTCCAGTTTTTTTCTGCTTACTACTTGTACAGGTACAATGCCTGCGCCATCGGCTTCTGATACCCGCACAGCAAAGACAAGAGAATACTAGCTCCCGACTGACGCTCCTCGCTCCCCCCGTTTTGCTCGGTGACTCAATGACTAAACCCTTCCAAGGATCAGACTAGACACGCCCTTCTGGATACAAAGTGTCTTCAGATTGTCCCCATTCCCCTCAATCTACTCGGTGACTCCTCTCTCATCAGATACAAATATCCTCCTCTCTCACTCATATTCATTCTTTCACCTCAATCCTCGCTCAAAATTCACTTGGTACTCCCAATCGTATCACTTACTTGCCTATACGAATACACCTTCATACAAAAACCACATAGAACTACCAAAGATGGCCCCTTCAGCTGTGTCCACCACCCCGGCCGAGGATGTTCAGAAGGTCACTGAGCTCAATGCCGCCGCCATTCAACAGAAGATCGCTGAGACTGCACCGGAGCAAACCAAGATCGTTGTCGAACACACTCTTGCTCCTCTCGATGCCTCGAAGCTCGTCTTCACCCCAAACCCCAACCCAAAGGCGGTCCCAGAACTCAACTCGGCAGGAATTTTCGCCGGAGGTCTCTGTACTGACCACATGATCACTTGCACCTGGAACGAGACCGAGGGATGGGCAGCTCCAGAATTGAGGGCATACGGCCCTCTTTCTATCATGCCAACCGCTTCCGTTCTCCACTACGCTACCGAGTGCTTCGAGGGAATGAAGGTCTACCGTGGATACGATGGCAAGCTTCGTCTTTTCCGCCCAGACTGCAACGCTCGCCGCATGCTCACTTCCGCTACACGCATTGCGCTCCCAGGCTTCGATCCAAAGGAGTTGGAGAAGCTCATCTTCGCCATGTTGGAGGTTGACGGCGCCAAGTGGCTGCCAAAGGACCGAGCAGGACAATTCCTCTACATCAGACCATCTATGATCGGCACGGCCGCGCGTCTCGGTCCTCAGCCACCCAACGAGGCCATGCTCTTCGTCCTCGCCAACTTCATGGCATCCATGGATGAGAACAAGGCCGGCATGAAGCTTCTTGCTTCCCAGGAGGATATGGTCCGCGCCTGGCCAGGTGGATTCGGATACGCCAAGGTCGGCGCCAACTACGGCCCAGCGCTCCTCGCCCAGGGTGAGGCCAGACGCCGCGGCTACGACCAGATTCTCTGGCTCTTCGGCGAGGACAGCCAGGTCACCGAGGCCGGCGCCAGCAACTTCTGCGTTGTCTGGAAGACCAAGGACGGCGAGCTGCAGCTCGTCACCGCACCCCTCAGCGACAAGGTGATCCTCGACGGTGTCACCCGTAGAAGTCTGTTGCAGCTGGCGCGCGAGAGACTCGCTGACAACAAGTACGGCCTTGCCCCAATTGAGGTCGTTGAGCGCAAATACACCATGCAGGAGGTCAAGGAGGCCATCCAGGAGGGTCGCATGATCGAGGCTTTCGCCTGCGGCACTGCTTTCTTCGTCGCCCCTGTCTCTGAGATCAACTTCCGCAACGAGAGCCTTAAGATCCCTATGGCTGCTGGTCACACTGGAGAGTACGCTGATCTCCTCAAGACTTGGTTGAAGAACATCATGTACGGCAAGGAGCAGCACGAGTGGGGTGTTGTCATCAACGAGAGAGAGACTTAGATGTCTCGTTTTTTTCATGTCTAAAAAGTTCCATACGATTTTTTTCAGGTGTTTGGGAGTTTCATACCACGGGGGCCAAATTTACTAGGGTAGATGGGATAGACGTCGGTCGATTGTATACCTAGAAATCTAACACTTTGAACAACAATGTCAAGACCGCGATCTCTTCTGTCATTGCATAGACAGCAAGCATTGAGATGAGTGCTGATGAGTACTGTGTGACGTACGGTTCTATCATACATATAATTGTGATAGCATGGGGTATCTTGTGACGAGCTCTCAGCGTAGAATCCATTCGTATTTTATGATACCTGCCGGTTACAATGTCTACCAAACCTTTGCCTCATATCGAAATCAGATTCCTTAACTAATGTATCAAAACCAAAATATCATACAAGAGTGTTACCGATCTAGAAGCTAGAACCTCGAAATGCAAGTGAGACTTCTGCTATGATCATGCTGAAGCTTGTGTGCCTACTCGTCTACTCCAGACCCACAAAACGAAAAGAAAATTTGAGTTGAAGATGTTTATCAGATACCATAACGCATTGGTGGTCAACATCGAAGTAAACGCTTTTTACACGCAACCTCTCAGTGCTTGACTCTATTTTGGTAATCATCATATAAACATCCTCTCAACTCAATGTTAGAATCCAGCTCCTTCGACAGAGCTTCCGAGCCTTTCATCGTTGGCTGGCAGCTGCCTTTCCACAAAAAGGTAGAGTGTGTGCGAACCATCCTCAGATGAAAGTCTCTGCTTTCTATAAGCTATAGACCCAAAAGTGTTGGACTCCTCGTCTCAAGAATAAGCCCCATCGAGTTACCACATCTGTCCGTAAGGGAGACATGGCAATCGCATAACTTTCAATCTCGACGAAAACACCTTCAAATGCCCAGGCCTTATCTTCTCCTCGGGCTGTACTCTCCACCTCCCAAAGCATCGCGATCAAAGGATAGCTCAAACAAAGCGTAAGTGTCGCGGACTCGTATCTTCATCCATGAGGTACCCATACACCATGCCCAAGCGGCCTCCAATCGCTCAACCCCAGTGCAAACGGCAAAAGAGTTCCGATGTAGGTAGACAAGAAGACAGAAGAAGTAAGCCGCGTGGTGCTTCTATGGCGGCGCGTTTCCGCAATCCCTCGTAGATAGAGGGGTGTCCGGGGACTTTCTCCCAAAGCATAGATGAACCCTTGCGAGATTCGAGAGTGAATGAACACTCTCTGTGTGTAAGCTTCGAATGCGATTCTTTGAACGAGGAGTGAAGAGGGAAGGAAGTGGAAGTGGCAGTGTGCGGAAGTTTTGTAGAAGAATGTATGCGCTAGTGCCGGTAAGGTCTTGGCGCGGTGACCGGGATGCGCTTTTGGTGCCTCTGGCGCGTTATGTGAGGTAGACAACATTTCTTGAGAGAGCTGCCTACGCTTACCTGGAGCTGCCGCAACACATAAAGATCCCGACCAACGCTTACAGATACGGCCTTCGAGTCTCGAATCTGCCCGATATATAGAAAGTCACGAACACATAGCGCTTTCGACGCTCTAGCTAGCTAGCTACCTTGCTCAATATGTCGACTCTTTTCGGCTCGAGCTCCGCGAACCAGTCCAATACTCTCGGCGACTTGTCCAAGGATATCGCTCTTCAATCGCCGCCAGACGACAGTGTCTCCGACCTGTCTTTCTCTCCAGTTTCTGAGCATCTTGCTGTTGCATCATGGGATAAGAAAGTGAGAATCTACGAGATCAACCAGACTGGAGGATCTGAGGGAAAGGCATTTTTCGAACATGAAGCTCCTGTCTTCAGTTGTCATTGGTCCAAGGTACGTGTTTTTACAAACAATAGCTTCACCATTATCCAGGCTCACAAGCATCTAGGATGGTAAGAGAGTAGTTGGAGGAGGAGCAGACAAGGCAGCTCGTGTGCTCGATCTCACAACCGGCCAAAACACCTCAACCCAAGTTGCGGCACACGATGCGCCCATTAGAGTAGTCCGATTCTTCGATGCTCCACAGGCAAATGAGCAGATGCTTGTTACCGGTTCATGGGACAAGACAATCAAATACTGGGATTTGCGACAGCCGGCCGCTGTAGCTACTGTGCAATGCCAGGAACGCGTGTATAGCATGGACGTGAAGGACAAGCTGCTTGTAGTTGGTACCGCCGACAGATATATCAACATCATCAACTTGAATGACCCAGGAAAGATCTACAAGACTCTTCAAAGTCCACTCAAGTGGCAGACCAGAGTTGTCAGCTGCTTTTCGGACGCTTCTGGTTTTGCAGTTGGAAGCATTGAGGGTAGATGCGCAATTCAATATGTGGAGGAGAAGGACGCAAGGTAAGTTGCTTCACACCTGAGATTGTAAAGATACTAACATGTCCAGTTCCAACTTCTCATTCAAGTGTCACCGTGATCCTCCTTCTGCCAACATGACGGACGTTTACGCTGTCAATGCCATCTCCTTTCACCCTGTACACGGCACCTTCAGTACCGCCGGTGCTGATGGTACTTTCCATTTCTGGGACAAGGATGCCAAGCACAGACTCAAGGGATACCCAAAGACGGGCGGTACAATTTCCTCTACAGCATTCAATCGCAATGGCAACATTTTTGCATATGCCGTCAGCTATGATTGGTCTAAGGGCTACGCTACCAACACACCACAGTACCCAAACAAGGTCATGATGCACCCGGTCAATGGTGACGAGTGCAAGCCAAGACCTACGGTTAAGAAACGATAAATTCAGCAATTCGACATGGCTGGATATTGCATTCGAGTTGTGGATAGCATTATGGGCATCATGAGCAAGATAGGGTGGGTCGTCTGGGAAAACGGGGATGGAGTTAAGGCGAATACCATTTGTGCTAGCGTTGATAATAGTAGATACGAAATTCAAAAGCATCAAGTCTAAAGAATAGTTGAAGAATCACGATATTGAGCTGTTAAGTAACCATGTGTGTATCCAGCAAAAGCTATGGAGAAGGTAAGATGTCAAGTGTTCACAGAATGCGATATGCAAGTGGTGGTCAATAACCTCATGCGTGCAGAGCTCGTCAGAGCTGCCAGCAACCGCTTTATACCGGGCAAACCACCTCATGACTTCAGCTAACGCATCCAAACAGTAACCAGTCACTCTCGAGCTCAAACTGGTTAAGTTGGGTTTGGAAATCGATCTTTCTTAGACCTTGATAATACAACTGAAATAGTTATCACTTTTTATCTAGTGTGATATCGCTCTTGAAGTGGCCATCGTCTATAAAGACAATACATGGTTATATAGCTTCTTAGGCAAAGAATCTTCAATCTCTGAGGAGAATCTATGTTTGTTCTTTGAAGAAAGGAATCTAGGGGTAGTTGAGGTACGATTGTTGTTGTCGTCGCTGTTTGTAGAGCCAACATCTTTTATAAAGTCAACATTGTTCATAGTGAAATCGATCTAATTCTAAAACCTTCTTTGCATAGACTGGACAGGACAGCTATATAGGAACTTCTTTATATGTAGAACGTAGATATACTTATAGTATTGTCTATAGCTCTATACACTTCCTTGCTAGGTAGGATCAAAACTACTTCTAAGCTGGCTATTATAAGGCTTGTTATCAACTTGGTACAATTTGAATAATAAAATAGTTATATAGTCAAACTCTCACTCTTCAACTAGTACTAGCGACAAGTCTAGGGCGCCTAAGAGACAGTTAGGGATATAGACAGTAGTAGGAGGGCCTTACTTTAGGAAAATAGAGTATCAAAATTTAATTTAGACTCTATTGCCTCAACTATGAGTTAAGTACTTTTTGGGCAATTTCAAGACAACGAAGATGGAGATATATTGGATTGTGCTAAAGTAAGCGTGGGCAAAGAGAAATTTTATGCACCACCTAATCTTAATCTTATAAAATGAGAACTGCAATTCTTTCTACTGAATTGCCTCCTTAGAAGGTAGCACAGAGTCTGTGGCTAGATCAAAGAGCAAGGTATCAAGTTCTTGGGGTCAGAGGCTTATATATATGTAGCCTTGATCATAACCAACTATTGGGGAACACATAAAAATACAAATTATCTTGGAGTCGATTATCTGATTTATCCCAGAGGTTGTCAACTCGATAACTGTTATCGATGACAAGACGTTCATGAACAATAGCTATGTTATTGTTGACGATATAAAGTTAGAACAACGTCAAGTAATATATAACAAATACCTCAATTACTTAACTTTTCACAGCGTTAAACCAAGATACATATGCAGATGTTTTCACAGTGCTAAAATCTAAGCAGCTTTTAGTAAACATGTAGGCACCTGTTTCCACCCTTTAGAGACTTCAACCAGTATGTGCTTGGAGTATTCCAAAGTTTAGTCCTAACATCAAGGTAGCTATAAGCATGGAGAAGGATTATGTCTGAGACTGAATCTTGAGTATACTCGCTACCTACCTACCATGACAGTTCCCTTCGTCCATCATATTCACATGTACCGGACATATATACAATACACTGCATGGCATCTATGAGAAACACCAATTGATGTACCAAATTATCCTTCTTGGTCTGCAGCAACAGATCTGTGAAGGAAGCGGCTGGTGATGGTAAATTGCGAACACTCACGGAGTCAAAAGAACTGGCGAAGACGCCACATACATACTCCATGGTCCAGAAAACAGGAATTTGGAATTTGCTGATCCTGCAAATATAAATGGCTGAATATGGGTAGCCTATCTAATTCTTTGGGCGCTGACTTGTAACCCGACGGCAAGGCGATGATGTTTCATTTATGCTTCATGTCATAAAGAAGTGTATTTTGCGGCATAAACCCAACCCAACCCGGCCTGCGCAAGGGCGCCTCTCTTTCACAAAGGATCCCCGAGTCTAGATATTGAGAGTTGAGGCAAAGATGCCTCTTCGAATGCGGATTGATGTCTGAGCAAAGGCATGAGATGGAAATGGAGTGGGATTTGGGGGTCATTGAGTTTCCCGGCTCCACTTGGGGGGATGATGTTCGACGGGGTCCAGGAGTCCGAAGTGTTTGTCGCTTCGTCCCTGACCCTGACCCCTCGGTCGGTTTGAGGTCTCATCAAATTTATCACAAGTATATATGTACATACATGCTTGTAAGTACTTAGTAGTATGTAATACATCGAGGGGCAATGAGACCTTCCAGTGAGTGGGAATCCCAGGCCAAGACATGAGCGATCTCTCCGCAAAATGGACTGGGAGCACAGATGACGATGGACGATGAATGATGAGTGAAGTGATGATTGTCATCTTTATGTAGCCAACATTTCCACTTTTGTGGGAGAACCGTGGCAGAGAAGGATGAGAAGCTTCTACGAATAGATTAGTGAGGGGAGAGGGAGGGAGGGAGGGAGAGACATAATTAATAATTAATAATTAATAATACTTAATACTTGTACTTGTACTTGTACTTGTACATCGGTATTATGGCAACAGGATGGAGTCGAACAGCTCCCTATTCCAGTCACCGGTAGCCCATCGGAGTGTATGCGTGCTTTAGGTAGGAGACGCCCTATTGACCACCCGTTTCGGTTTGTATTATCAATATCTGAAGGGGCCCAGGACAAGGGATGTCTTTGTATGTATCGGGTATGCGTCTGGTAGTATTTTATTAGACCGAATAAATAAATTAATAAATATATATATATATATATATATATGAATATGAACAGATATATGTATACAAACAGAGTACAAAATAAATAAGTACATCAATGGTTGGAGTCAAGTAGGGAAATAATAAAACAAGGGCTATAATAACAATAACAATAACAACAACAACGATCTTTTATTTCTCTCCCTTTATCTCCATATCTTCAAGGACTATTTATTCAGAGACATGTAGACATAGAGACATACTAGAGTAAGGATACGAGTATTCACCATCTACTACGGTACTGCTTCTTATTACTTTCTACTTTCTACTTTCTACTTTCTACTTTCTACTTCTTCTTATTACTTCTTGCAACTGTGTTCCTGTGGAGCGGCCGCATAAATCCCATCACTGACACTCATCCGACCTGCACCGACGAGTGCCTGTGCCTAAGCCACATATACATAACTACCTTGTACTTCATTTGTACATATTCGCCTTGACACTGCTTCCACTCTCCCTAATCATCAGTCTCCATATTCAACGCCGCGCGGAAGGCTAAACATCAGGATCCCTGATTATCCTTCCTAGTTTCCTAGTGGAACAGCCTGGCTCCTGTGGAACCACAGAATCACTGAACCATCTCAGCTCCAAAAGCATTCAAGACTGCTGCAGACAACGACATATGAGTTCCAGTTCACGATAGTCCTCTCGCTCTCGCGACATCGCTACCCACAGAAGTCGTTCACTATGCGACTCTTCCCTTCCACTCGAGATGGATTACCATCACCGTCAGTCATCAGCACTGCGACAACGGCATTATGGGGCTTACTCTCGATTTCCACGTTACCATCCACGGCGACGGCCCAATCCACGGGAAAGACGGCCGCGGATTACTTTGTGCACTCGTTGCCAGGCGCTCCGGATGGCCCATTATTGAAGATGCATGCTGGGTAAGATGGTCAAACTTTCCATGTGCGTTCAGTGACTGACCATTGTTATAGTCACGTTGAAGTCGACGAACCGCATCACGGAAACCTCTTCTTCTGGCATTTTCAAAACCGACATATCGCCAACAGACAACGTACCGTTATTTGGCTGAACGGTGGCCCGGGTTGCAGCTCGGAAGATGGCGCACTCATGGAGATCGGCCCTTATAGACTGAAGGATGCCGAGAATTTGGAATACAATGATGGTTCTTGGGACGAATTTGCGAACATCATGTTTGTTGATAACCCTGTTGGGACTGGGTTCAGTTATGTGGATTCCGACAGTTATCTTCATGAGTTACCCGAGATGGCCGCTCAGTTCGTCGTGTTCCTGGAGAAATGGTTTGCCATGTTTCCCGAATATGAGCATGATGATGTACGTAAATTCATTTGTATTCAGGAAACCCGCATATAAGGGATCGGAGGCTAATATTCATACTACAGCTCTATCTCGCAGGAGAGTCCTACGCTGGTCAGCATATTCCATATATTGCCAAGGCAATTCTTGATCGCAACAAGGCTGGTGCGAAGCACCAATGGCAACTCAAGGGAATGTTGATTGGCAATGGATGGATCTCACCCGTCGAGCAATACTTGTCATACCTTCCATTCGCCTATGAGAATGGACTTGTCAAGAAAGGCAGTGATGTTGCAGCCAAACTCGAATCTCAGGAGGCCATTTGCATCAAGGCAATGGACGAGAACAATGGGAATGAGCATGTGGATACTCCTCAATGTGAGGCAATTTTGCAGGAAATGTTACAATTGACGCAAGTTAAGAACAAGAACGGCAAGATGGAATGTTACAACATGTACGACGTCAGACTCATGGACACCTACCCAAGCTGTGGCATGAACTGGCCTCCGGATCTTACAGATGTTACTCCATATCTTCGACGAAAGGAGGTTGTAGATGCTTTGCATATCTCTCCTGGAAAGACCACCGGCTGGACTGAATGCAACGGGGCTGTAAGTGGCTCATTCAATGCCAAGAACTCAAAGCCGTCCATCCAACTTCTTCCTGACCTCCTTGCTGAAGTTCCAACGGTTCTTTTCTCTGGTGCAAAAGATCTCATCTGCAACCACATCGGGACGGAGGAGTTGATTCACAACATGAAATGGAACGGCGGAAAGGGATTCGAAGTTACTCCAGGAGTATGGGCTCCACGCCGTGATTGGACCTTTGAGGGTGAGCCAGCAGGAATCTACCAAGAAGCTCGCAATCTTACCTACGTCCTCTTCTACAATTCCTCGCACATGGTCCCATTCGATTACGCCCGTCGCACTCGCGACATGCTCGACCGCTTCATGAACGTCGACATTGCCAGCATCGGCGGCCAGCCATCGGACAGCCGCATCGACGGCGAGAAGGGTCTCGAGACGTCGGTCGGCGGCCACCCCAACAGCACGGCTGCCGAAGCCGCCGAGGCATCCAAGCTCGAGGCGGCGAAGTGGCACGCGTACTACAAGTCGGGCGAGGTGGCGCTGATCGTCGTCATCATCGTCGCCGGCATCTGGGGCTGGTTCATCTGGCGCGACCGCCGTCGTCGCGAGGGCTATTCCGGCGTCTTCGGCGGCAACGGCAGTATGATGAGCCTCGGTCTCGCCGGCGGCCGCGACCACTCCCGCGGCCTCGAGAGTTTCCGGAGTAAGCGGAGCGCTCGCGACGTCGAGGCCGCTGACTTTGATGAGAGTGAACTGGATGACCTGCATGTGGAGACGCCGACGGCTGCCGAGGGCAATTATTCCGTCGGCAGTGCGAGCGACGACGATATTGCGACGAAGAAACCGGGGAGGAAGTAGACTTTGTGAATGGAATGGTATCGTATCGAATTGGCAAATGCAATTTTATTCTTTTGTGTAGCATGAGTATGAGCGATTGGGGCGTTTGGATTATGTAGATGGGGGGCGGCGGGCGGGCGGGTGAATTACTATTGCACTTTGGCGTGTTTGCACTTCGCCAGCCAACATTCTGCATTGCCTGTGACTACCTACCTTGTTTCGGGGTCGCTGAGCGGTGAGGGTATCATGAGTTGTTGGGTCATAGAGACTGATGGGGAAAATCCAGGGTTTTCTTTTTTTGTCTATTATCTTTGCACATCCGTGGCGAGCTATCGGGGGCTTTGGCAATAAGTAATGAGACAGGACTGCCGACTACCAAGCCCACAAAATCGAGCTGCCCACTTTCCCTGTGATTCCATCCCCCTTCTCCTGGAGCTTTTGCTGGGTGTATCCAGTCGAGGCCCCTTCTAACTCCATCATACTCGGACGTAACATCTTGCATTTGTGTGAACGTAGTCGATCACAAGGTCAAGTCTCCGGCCAAGATTTACCAACTCGTCAGACGTGAACACCTTACAAGAGGTCCCCGAATCCCCGCTGGCTATCCGTCTTCAACAGCTCCAACATGCCCTACGAACAGAGTCAGCACCCTCCCTCCCCATCCACAAGACGAGCCGAGGACTCACATCCGGCATGACGAGACTGCCATCGGGCCGTTTCACATAGCGGAAGGGCATCTCGATGCTCTCGTTCTTGTTGACATAGATCTCGGGGTAGTCCGAGTAGGGGATCTTCTCGAGCGGCACTGGCATCGCCCACCTTCAATCAGCAAGCCGTCTTCTCCACACTGGTGCACGCGGCCGCGGTCGCAGCAACTCACCCTTCTCCATGACCACCATGCGCGTCGTCCGCACGGCCGTGTCCGTCGTCATCTGCACAGGCCCGAGGCGCCGGCCCTCGAACCCCTTCTTGCGCAGCTCGGCCGTCCTGTCTGCGCCTCTTAGCACGCCGCCTCATGGAACATGCGCACATGTGCGCGGCAGCACAAAGCCGAGCGCAACAGCATACGACATGGCAAGCTGGGACGGGATGGGACGGGACGGGACTTACCTCTGGGCGGCTCGTCGCCCAAGATGCCGCCGAACAGGAACACGTCGAAGGCGTCGCCGTCGGCCGGGCTGAGCTCCTTTGTGGCCTGCGGGTCCAGCAGGCACACGCGGTGCTTGGTGGCCGCGTACAGCTCCTCCACGCCCCTGGTGTCGGAGCGGAAGCCCGGGGCGTGGGCGAGCGCGTCGGGGATCACCAGCGTCGGCGGAATGGACGACAGGCAGAAGGAGGCGCCGGCGTCATGTGACTCCTTGGCGACGCAGATGTACTCCAGCTCGGAGGAGTCGCCCAGCTCGTCGTCCAGGTGCTCGACGATGAAGGTCTTGGCCGGGGCTGCCATTGGATGGTGAGTTCTGGGGGAGGATTGTGGTGGTTTGGTGGTTTGGTGATGTGGTGATATACTTTTGTTTGATGTCTCGGTACTTGAGATGGGTGGTACCGTGGGTTATGAGCAACCAATGGATTATGGCCTGTGGGGGGGGGGGGGGAGGTTTTAGCTATCTTCTCTTGCTGTGGAGGAGGACTGCGGGGTATTCAGTGGGATGGAGAGGAGATGAGATGAGATGAGAGGAGAGGAGAAGGTGCAGATGCTGGTGGGTTGCTGCTTTTTCTCGTTCCTCTCTTGGGATGAAGATCTGCTTTTCACTAGCAGCAGCACGGAAGCAGAGCTATGGCTTCAGAGATTCTTTGGTCGAAGCGCAGGGTCTTGTGACGAGCGGCAGTGAAAGCAATTCGCTCACGGCTTCTTGTGGATAATTAAAATCTACGCATCTAGTAAGAATTGCGAGAATGGAAACGGGAGAATGCCGGGGGGTTTGGTCAATCATTCAATCCTACAGTACGAGTCATGGAATGAATGGGCTGAGTGAGTAGAGCACCGAGGAGGATATGGACAAAATGGAAATGATCGGAGACAGAGACAGAGATGAGTGAGAGATGAGAGATGAGAGAATATGATGCTGCTTTTGCTACTTACATGTACGGACCGTGGTGATTGTGACCCTGAATAAGAATATTAATATTGATGAGTCCAATGATGATAAATATGAGAATCGAATGAAGATTGAGAGAAGAGAAGAGAAGAGAAGAGAAGATTGAGAGAAAATTGAGGTTCAACCATCACAGGTGTGCCTTACCTGACAGGCAATCATGGCATGTGAGGTGAGATAGGTAATGCTTCGTAGAATACTACTAAGTATGTACGTAGTAGTTACTTATTATTACTACTTATGTAATAGATGTATTCATTTACATTCAATGTTCGTACTCATTATTTCATATAAATTGTGGTCATATTACTTTCCCCTCCACCGGCATCATGAGAATTACACAAGAACAACATGAAAATTAGGCACTTGCTTGCTTCTGAATCCTCATCATGGTAATGATTCATGCGAGGAATGGAGATGGCCTTTTCACCCTCAAACGAGCATCATCGAGTAAGATTTCCATTGCCGCTCTTCATACATCTGATCTTCGTCTTCCATTCGTTGCATGGCTGGAAAGAGGCACATATCCAGGATATTCATCCACTCATTGCTGTTCACTCTGTTGGAGCGTTGTTACGAATTGGTCATGGGTACCTATAGGTATTCTACAAGTATGTATTGTAGAGTACCATGGTTAGTCGTTGATAGCGCCGTAGATACCTGACGAGAGAAATCCTCTGTGATACATGATAGGTGCGAGCAATGAGGTCAGAGAAGATGCCCAAAGGGAATCAAATGAACGGTATATCAGATCCATGATTCCTTGTTACCCCTTGGTGACTTGGTGACTTGATGACTTGATGACTTGATGGATCGATGAGAAATGAACAAGTGAAAAAGTGAAAAAGTGAAAAAAATGAAAAGACAAAAGCACATATTCGTCATTGAGCAATGTCTGTTGCTGCCCAGCGCCTCCATGAACATCATCATCCAATCATTGCAATTGAGGGACTCACTTGGTATTTATTGTATCCATCGAGAGTGGCCATGCTGCTTTGAGAAACGCTTAGTCGTGAAGTGACTGACTGCTGCACATTACAAGTATTCCCCTACCACTCCTCCACAACGACAAAGCTCCAGCACCAGCACCAGCACCAGCACCAGCACCAGCTCCTCCTCCAGAGCTCACAAATATTTCCCGGCCCCGCGACAAAAGACGCACGACGCACGACGCACGCGAACGACAAACGACAAACGACAAACGGCAAACGACGTCTATCAAGGACCACCAGATCCAAAATTCAAATTCAAATTCAAATCCCAATCCACTCCACAAACACCTCGACACATAACAACCCTCACATCGTCCACCAAACCAACCTATCAACCCTCAATCCGTCACCATGAACCCTCACCAGAAGAACAAGGTCGATATCAGCGTAAGTAGCTTTCCAACGTCACAGCACTGCCCATACCCATGCCCAAAACACCCACCCCGCCGATAGCACGCCGACGACGTCAACACAGGCCCCCGCAGAGCCCACAAGACAAAGCAGCACGCATCCACTGACCGCAATCGCAGACCCTCTCCCCGGAGGAGCAGAAGCTGTTCCGGCTGTACGGCAAGCTGCCCAACAAGTCGGACCACCTGGCCAAGCACCTGAAGGAGCGCAAGTACTTCGACAGCGGCGACTACGCGCTGTCCAAGGCCGGCAAGGCCAGCAGCGTCGACACGGGCTCTGTGGGCTCCGAGCACCCGCTGCCCGAGAACATCCCGCACCTCAGCAGCCCCGGCATCGCCGGCGCCGCCTCGCAGGGCGGCTCCGGCAACGGCAACGTCATGACCAGCGGCCCTGCCGGCGGCATCTCAGGCTCCCCCGTCAAGGAGAGCTCCTACTTGAACCGCGAGACCAGCATCGATGAGGCCGATAAGGACAAGGTCGATCGTGCGTTGGAGGCTGTTAGTCCCCCGCCTGCTACCGGTGGGGTTCCGATCAGACAGTAGACCTTGTCTTTGTGTGTTCACCTGTGGAAAGAGAAAGAGAGACAGGGAGAGGGAGCGAGAGAGAGAGAGAGAGAGAGAGAGAGAGAGAGAGAGAGAGAGAGAGAGAGAGAGAGAGAGAGAGAGAGAGAGAGAAGAGGAAGTGCGAGGGCACAACGGATGTGGGCAGATTACAATGGCGGTTGTTTATGAACTTTGGGCAATGGCGTTTGCGGGATCAAGGGGTATTTGCTCCTCTGTTGTGCTGATTTTCGGGTCTTTCACTGTATATGCTTCTCTTTCCTTACTGCACTAAAAGACTTGCACGTCACTGGCAAGCGGGAATTGCAAAGATATTGAAAACCCAGACAAGCCCTTTCAATCTTGAACGATTCGATGGAATGTGATTTCAGATGTGGAAATTTTTTCATCTCATTACTACGTATGAGTATTCCATGTAACTTTTGTACGCCATGGAAACAGGACTTCTACCTGTGACAGAGCTCTATATCTGTGGTTGCAATGTCATTCAACGTTCATCCAACATCATCTCCTCTCCACGGTCATCTATCTACATATCCAATGCCTTGACAGCCATGGCCTTGGCACCATCGAAAGACTTGCTACCACCAATGAATCCGGCAGCGTGAACAAAGACACCACCTGGGACGCCGGTAATCTCATCCAAACTCTCATCTCTGAATCCTCTCCAGGCCTCTGGCAATGGCTTTCTGCTCTGGAACGAGTCGCCAGAGTCTGGAACGCACTGAATTCTCCACTTGGAATCTGGTCTTGTGCTCTCTGGATAAAGAACATACAAGACCTTGGATTCACCACTCTCACCATCATCCGACTCCAAGGTGTACAAGTGATCCTTCCATGGGACAGATTGACCCTCAAAGACAAGTATTCTGCCAGCAGGGTCGTACTCCGACCTCTTGGCGTAAGCCTTATGTACAATCTCTCTCGCTGGCAACCAAGACTTAGCAAAGTACTTGAGGGCTCTAGCGAACTCCTCGCCCATCTTCTCACTGGCGAGCAAGAACTTCTCATCCTCAGCAGCCTGTGCCTCCTTTGGATCTTCTGGCCGTGGGTCATTCCAGTTGGGGTTCAAGCGGCTGACCATAGCCCCGAGAGTGAAGCCGCCGTTGGAGAAGCGCTTCTCGAGACCAGCCGCCGCAACGGCCGCCGGGTCGTAGGCCGAGATACCGTTGTCGTGCGCATCGAGCGCCTCGATGAAGCTGCCGTAGATCTTCTCCCAGATCACATTGACCTCGGCGGCCTCCTCGGACACGCCCAGCGTCTGTGCGATGATCGGCTTGCCGAAGTGCATGTACACGAGGCCCGCCGACGACAGCTTGGTCGAGCGGTTGGGGAACGTCGTGTCGAAGGTGCGCTGGTGGTGGTCGTAGCGGTGCACCGACGCGTCGTACTCGCCGCCCACGTCCACGACGGTGTGGCACGTGGCCAGGAGCGCTGGGTCGCGCGTGCGGATCAGCGTGGAGTTGTTGTAGGCCGGGAGCATGCGGAGGAGGTAGACGGCGAGGGCTTCGTCGGCGTGGAAATGGCCATTGTGCGTTCCAATGCTGAGGGGCTCGGTCTTGAGTCTCTTTGCTGCGGTTTCTGCCATTTTGAATAGACCACCGAGCATGTGGTTGAGAGGATGAGTTTTGGGTATACGGGATTTGTGCTTTGTCGAAAACAGCGACGATCGACTGAAGAATGAATGAATGAGCTAGATCGATCTGAGGCGCACACTTCACCACTTGGCTCGACAACTGCTATCGATAAAAAAAAGTGCACAAGTAGTAGCGAAGAGTTGTGCACCAATCGTTTTGTCATCCAGCACTGGATTCAGACAGGCACAAGGCACGGGACCTAGGACCCCAGGCACACGTGATGATGCCTGGCCACGCCTGATTATGATCCAAGTACCTTGATTATCATGGCCATGAGACTCATCCTTCATCCTCTTCCTCTTCCTCCTCCTTGATATTCCTAGTTGCATACACAAATGACCTCCAGAGTATTCATGTTCATATCCATATCTCACGCCTCAATTTCCTTTCATTTGTGGAAAGCCTCTTGAATCTTGACACAAATCCATTCTCATACACAACTCATATTACAGCCCTGTGAAGCGCCGGAGAAGACTGGCATCATTGGCAGAAAGCTCCCCATACCCACCTTGCCTAATACCTACGATACCTTGTAAGGTATTCAAGAGTATCCTTAGCCACGAACCCGGTCAAAGGAGACGACAATAAGAACACCACAATAACAAAAGTACAGAGAAAGAAAAGGCTTCACGTTCATTCATATTCTTGGAGAAGCTCACCTTTCACGACAAAACCACAGCATATCTCTTCCTGACCGCAACGACTTGCTTCTGTCTTCCATAACTTGAATCCAATCTCGAATTTCTACAAGTACGCTGGTGGACAGGGTCATTGTTTCCGAAAAAGCATCCAATATCAAGGCCAGTACGCGATCATCGCTCTCATTGGCAGCACAACGGCAACATTCTTCCTACCTGGCAACATCTGACTTCATCTGACTTCATTTGACTTCAGATGACTCCAGGAACCATCACACGCATCTGACGCATTTTGGTACCTCGAAATAATAATCATCACGACCTTCACTCCCCGCAAGTGACCCCTCAAAGAAGGAAAAGAAAGTCATTCTCTACCTTACCTAGTGTCAGACGAGCCATTCACTCTCACCGCCCGTCTACCTTATTACCTAGGTACCTACCTACCTACCTACCTTACATTACATTACCTTTCACGTGCACGTACCGATAAGGCGCGCACAAAAGTAATTTCCCAGCGCACCTGCCTTGGAAACAGATTGTCCATCTCGAAAGCAGCACCGCGACACGCGCCTGACAAGAAGATTGGTCCCTCTGCCTCATCATCCTCACCAGCTCCTCGCCCTCTACGCGCCGCCTCCGCAAGAGCAGAACCCTTCTCAAATCGAGCTGGGCGCGCTTCTAGGCACGCCCGGCGTTCTTCTCGCCCATGTGGATCGTACGCGTCGTCTCGTCCACCATCTTCCTCCTCTCCATTATCCTCTCGATTCCGATAGCATTCGATGTTGGGGGGAGAGATTGTGGATTGGCCTACTCGCTGTCCCTGTTCTATTTCTACTTCCTCTTCTCGTGTCTGAAGCTCGCAACTCCCGATAATTCACGTTTACGATGGGCTTTGGTACACGTTGTGGGATTGGCGCAATGGGTGTTACTGCCTGGGTTTTTGATCTGGAGCATGAATCGCTTCGCGGTTGATGCAAACAACAGTGGAGGCTGGGTCAAGAGAACCTTTGATGGGAAGAGGGCCGAGGCTGCGACCTTGAGGGAGTGGATCTTTGGGGTCGATGGACTGTTGGAGTTATTGACGGTTAGGAGTTGGGATACCCTGCTCAGATATTCAACGCCTTTATTTCAGCTCGCCGAGGGCTTCTGCAGTCTGTTAGTGATTCAAGCTGCCGGACAAATAACCAGATGGCTAGTGAATCGTGGTGGTCGCAGCGATAGTTGGATGGTATGTCGGCGCCTTCTTCCTTGATTTTGAGTGCGGACGTTAGTTTTACAAGAATCTTGGGCTGACCTCTGTTGCTCTCCTAGATTGGCCTGCTTGTCCTTTCAGCCTCCATAATCTCAAGTTCTGTTTACTTCTTATGGAGGATCACCAATTTCCCAGAGATTGGCAACATCGATGCAACACTTATTGGGGTTACAGTAACTTGCGCCGTGTTTCTTTGTGCGTGGGGTATTGGCAGTGGAAGAGGAAACCCCGTCGAGAGCTCTCTGCTTTTTGCCTATGTCGTTCTGTGTATTTACCAGATCTTTACCGACTACCTCCCATCCCCAGACTCTACAGCTGCCAATACACCACCGACGCAGCCTGACTTTCCACCATTCCCTCCTATCATCATGGCTTCATACTCCACCCTAGTATACATGCTATCGACACTTCCATCGGCCATCCATTCGGGATTCACCTTTTTCTATGCCGCTTTCCAGACAATTACCGCTTCGGTCATCATCTCACTCGCATACCGTCTATTTGTCTTCTATGCCGCCACTAGAATTATTCCGGCCGTTCGTGAGTCCGGTGCTCGTGCATTATCTCAAGAGCCAAGCCTGGACGACGATGATGGCGCAGGAAAGTTGCTTGGTCTACTCAGTTGGTTTAGTCCTTCGATACTGGTGGCGGTGTACACCAGTCTGCTCATGCAACACTTTTCGACAACGTCCGGAGAAGGCAATCCAGATGGCGCGTGGTGGACGTTACAAGGTGGGGATGCCGGCGGGAACATCTGGCGCTGGATCAATGTCACCGGCACCATGGGCTTATACGCACTCGAGTTGTACTTGGGCAAAGAGGATATGGATAGCAGCCTCACTGGTCATTGGAAAACGGAGTGATAATTTCCGGATCCACTAATGAGGCCACGGTCCTCTGATCATTCGACAGAGATCACGAGACCTGGATACGTCGAAAACATACGGAGTGGGATGTAGATAAGGAAGCTTATGCCGCTTCGCCGTGGAGGAGGAGGAGTTGGGAGAAGGCAGACCCTGATACACGATGAGATATTTAAGCATGCTTGGAAGTTTGAGCGGGGTGGGAAATGTTACACTCGGCGAGAATTAAAAAAAGAGACGTACGGCGGAATAGTGGAGGCTTGACGGACGGGGGAAGGATCTATCATGGCACTTTGCGCGGAGTTCAGGAACGCTCAGGCACATTTTGTTATTGGATTTGTACATAGGAGAGACTGTGCTTTATATTGGCGCGCAGCATCTTGGCTTTGCTGTTGGGGGTGGGGAGGGGGAGTGGGGAGGAGGGATACCCGTCTGAGACTCTTGGTGATCCATACCAAGAAAGCTAGAAGTACAAAATGCAACGCAAGAAACTTCAAAAAAAAAAGTGAGCACGTACAGAGTAAAGCGCTCCCGCAATGCCCTGTAGCTACATAGCTAGGTGTTATTGTTACTTTACAGCGTCTCAGTGACCTCAACCTCAACCTTGAAAGGCGGAGAAATGACGTTCGATACAACAATCATTCTTCCAACTTGATGCGGAGATGGCAGCAATTACTGCAGGACCATATTTGCAGAGCAGAGCAGGAATCAGAACAACTTATCGTAAGTGATTACCACACATCCAAATACATAGAGACCCATATGTACAAGTAATTACAGTGAGGCTGCTCGGCAGCACCCACCCTCCTTCACCTCAGCCTTGGCATTGAGGTACAAGTACGATGTTCACGGCCAAGGCCAAGATTAAGGGCTCGGCGGTCCGCGTGCACGCCGTCCCCGAGCGCCGGCTGATCTCCATCGATAAGATCAGGACCCACTGGGTGATGAGAGCGGGCAAGAGTCGAGTCAGTGGGCAATGAGTGGGCAGTGGGTGGGTGGGTGGGTGGATGGATGGGTTATCAGGGTGGTGTGGGGGTTGAGGGTCTTGCCTGGCTGGGCTGGCTGGCTGGCTGGGCTGGCTGGAGGGTTAGGAGTTATGTAATTGAGAGTTGAGAGTTGGGGATTGAGGATTCGGTGGTGAGGGGTTGAAGGTTGAGGGTTGGGCTCGGAGACGTCTTTATCATACTCTCGCTCCGTATCGTACTCCGCTGTTCCGGAGTCGGGCATCGAGAGAGAGAAATATATATACGAGGGTGTTGATCTGGTACGGAGTCTGCTGTTCATGAGTAGATGTACAAGTAGAATTAGATTAGAAATGGTTTCGGGTTTGGAGCTGCCATTGTGAGAGGAAGAAGAGGAGGAAGAAGAAGATGTTGAGGTGAGAGATGGCGAGAGCGAGAACGAGGTCGGTTGGGGATGTCCGGAGGAGGGATTTACCTTTGTGATTGATGTAGAATATGAACTCAACCCGCATGGCAACGGGCCATTCCGCATATTTTGTGCTGTGTTCGGCGAATGGGATGGAGTGGAATGCGCTGAGGATTGGAATCGGAGGGTTTCGTTTGTATGAATGATATGAATGAATGGCATGATTGGTGATGAGATGATTGGTGATGGTGATGGTGATGGTGATGTTGATGCTGATGATGCTGATGATGATTGGTGTTGAGTCGTGGTATGTGGCGTGTCTGTTCAGAGTTGAACTCAATACTGTACTATGTACTGTTCATGTCGTGCTGTTTCTTATTCTAGGTGACCGCTTTTTCCTTGGGGGCGTGGAGTTGTTTGATGCTTCTTCCTGGACTCCTGGATATTACTTGTAGTAGATGCAATGCACGTTGTGTGATGGATTCTACATGGCATTGGCTTGATCATGACACTGGTTCGACTCAAGTGGACTTGGAGTGATCCCCCGGCAGTTATAAATATATGAATATCTGATTCTGTGAACATTTGATTATGTGAATAGAGTAGTGAGAAGATGCTGCCTCAACCATGTGACTTGTTGATGTTGATGACATTCCAACGACTCTGGTTTGCGGCAGTGCAATTGGATCAACACTCGCGTGACAGGGGAGACATGCCCATCTCTTACCCCATTGGGCTTAGCATGTATGTGAATTAAAGTATGAGCTCACTACTCCTCACTACTCCTCATCTCCTCCATCCGTGCTCTCTCACTCACTCTGACACTCTCAACTTGACTACCTACATCCTAGATATTGCCCATCCATGTGTATTACTACTACTATCTCTCCTCCCCCCCCCCCCCCGCTTCAAAGAGTGGTTGTTTAACTTGAACTGTTTTCGCCTTTCATTCGTGGCTTTTCCTCTGTTCTTCTGATGTGTTTTTATTATACTATAAGTATACTATGTAAGTATTTACAAGTAGAATCCCTGTCGACCTGCACTGTGCAAGACTAGTAGACTCTAATGAGTTGTTGAGGTGCACCAGAGAACCAGTCAGCATCAAGAGCGAAGATGAAGCATTATTTATATTCTACTTGGAATATTCTATTCATACTTTATGTGCTGTGCAAGTATTCTACGTACATAGTAGTATTGGAATATATGGATATTGAAGTCAAGCTCTTATCGGTACTATTCCCCACACCTCATACGATTGATTAGACTACACTTGAATTGACTTGAGTACTCTACTTGTACATAGTAGAATGGATTGGATTGGATTGGATTGGATAAAGTGACACGAAACTTACACATCCACACTTCTCACTTGTCACTCACACTCAACCAGTCTCACCCGCAAGACCTTCCCTTCTGTCTCTTCTCTCCTCCTCTCCTCTCCTCTCCTCTCCTCCTCTCCTCCTCTCCTCCTCTCCTCTTCCTATATACATCATCCCCTTCTCTAGATTGACTCTCCTTCCATCTCCCGTGTCCCCGTGCCCCCATTCCCACATCTACTCGCTCTACGTAGTACTTACTTACTCCATTACTCCGTAACTGTATCCCTCTCTCTCTCCATATCTACTCTACTTATCTAAACATCCCCCCACCCCCCCTTTACCTTCTCCATATCTACCATATCTACCATATCTACTATACCTTACCTCACCATACCTCACCCTACCTCACCCTACCTCACCCTACCTCCATCATAGCTATATTTCTATATATACACATATAACATTCATATAAATCATTGACTTACCCTCCCATCCTTTACAACCTTTCCAGTCCTGTCCATATCACTCTCTATCATCACCAAGCCACTCCCACTGCTCTCATACATCAGCCCACCCAATCCATCTCAATCTCTCAACATCACAACCACCGCCCAATCATCCCAAAACTCCAATCAACATGACCAGAGTCACCGGTACCGTCCCCAGGCTCAGCAATGCCTTCCGTAGCATCAGCACCTCCGCATCCAAATCCCACCCATCCTCCCTCCTCGAATCCTCCGCCCGTGTAACAACCCATCTCCCAAGCCGCCTATCAGACCTGAAGCACGAATGTCAACTCCGCAAGCTGGACACCGCCGGTAGCAAGCAAGAGGTAAGCCCCCCCCCCAAAACACCCCAACCAAACCAGACTAACTCATTCACCCAGCTCATCGCCCGCCTCACCCAGACCCGCGACCACAGCACAACCCGCGGCCACCGCCCCTCCCCCTCCCCAGCCCCAACCCACATCTTCCGCCCCCTGATGCAAGGTTTCCGCACCTCGGCCCCAGCCGCCTTCCTGCACGACCCGTCAACCATGGACTTCTTCTTCCTGCCGGCATCGGCATCCGCGAGCTCGGCCGACGTCGAACTCTCATCGCCGCGCCTGCGCGTGCCGCTGCTGCCCGACAACTACGCGCCCGACCGGTCGCAGCACGCCGTCGAGGCGGCCGACGAGGCGGTGCCGCGGCCCGAGATCAGCATCGTGGCCGCGCACCCCGAGCGCGTTGCGCCGGCGGCGATGACGGAGGTCGTGGGCAACGCGGGCCTCGAGGAGGGCGTCGAGAGCTGGATCCGCCTGTTCAATGGCGGCGTGCAGGCGCAGCGCGAGCCGGGTGTTGTGCAGGAGGTCCTCGGTGGCATGTGGCAGGATATGTTTGGCGGGAAGAGCGTTGTTGCTTAAAGGTCGGGGTGCACGGTCGGGATGAGTGAGTGGGTGGATGTTTGACGGGGTGGCGTTTGGGAGCGTTGTGTTGTGTTGTGGATTGTCGTGCGGATGGATGGATGGATTGATAGGCTGACTGCGATGTGCCTCTTTTCCTTCTGGTCGATCGCTTGTGCAGCTTTGGGATTTTATCGTCGTTTTGCTACTAGATTTTTCTTTTTTGGGCGATCTTTACTTACCGTCTAAGGGATTATGAAAACATGATTGTTGGGAAATTCATCATTGGCTTCACTTGGTTTGCTGATGTCGTCGTTGAATGAACACTTGATGTGTGTTGGCGTACTGAACGTCTCACTGGCGCCAATGATCTCATCGTCAATCGAACACTCGACTCGTGCTCTACTGGTCGTATGTTCCTTATTTATCTGATAGTACACGAACTTTCATTGACTGTTCCGCTAAGCATCAACAGACTGAATCGGTGAAGAAGTTTTGGCATTTGTATGTTTCCCTCATTTGCACGGTGTTAGTATATGACTTCAATTACATGCGGGCAGAATGACCAGTCGATATATTAGACATGTTCTGATATTCGTATGTTTCTTTCCATTCTTGAGGCATTACTATACATGAACGGTGTTAATAAATGACTCAAAATACATACATACAAACTAAACGAACAATGTATTAGACATGTGTTGATGTTGATATTCGTATGTTTCTTCTCATTTATAAAGTATTGTGCTATACATGACTGTCCAATTGCATACCGTCAGACTGTTGAACGACAATTGACTACCCATTTTCTCTCCAAAACCCGAGCCTCGACCATGTCGGTCGTTATACCAGCTCAACTCCATGAACGCCGCACCCAGAACCATCGTCCAGAATCATGACTACCCCGCATGCCCATGCCCATATCTACAACTGTACATCATTGTTCAGGAGCCTGACCTCCTCGCCGGGCTTGAAGGCCGGCATCCCGATGTACGGACACCCATCGCAGCGGAATGCATCGCCCAGGCTGCAATTCCCACAGCTTCCAACCTTGCCCTGGACGGTGAAATCCACCTCGGCCAGGTCGTCGGCCTCCAGCTTCAGCGTCTTCAGCTGTTGCTCTGCCGTGTCGCGTGCCTTTGCATCCTCCGCTTCGATCTGCTGTGCCAGTCCGCACGTGCAATCCTTACATGCGCGACGACGCTTGCCTGCTCTAGGGGCACACTCGGGAGCTATGGGAATTAGAAGTTGTAAAAGTAGATTGGTATCGTAGAAAGGGAGACATACGAATATTGACAGGTCTCATAAGATCCTCCTCCGTAAGCAGCGTATCCTCATCGATCAAGTCATCGTCATCGTCCTCGCCCGTGATGATAGGCGCATCCAAATCATCGCTGAAATCCACAAATCCCACACCCGTAACGCCGGCCGATTTATTCTGGCTGATATCCACACTCTTCCTCTTACCTAGGCGCAGAGGCACCGATCCATCTGCATTGACAGCCGCCACCATAGGAGCCACAGAAGCCACGGGAGCCGCCTCCTCCTTCTTCTTCTTCCCGAACCGTAATGGCACGGCCTCACTGGCACTGTAATCCGGCTTAGACATTCCGCCCGCAGCCGCTGGCATCAGACCAGCCAGAATACTCTCCGTCCGCTCGGCACTGCTAATCTCGCTGCCAAACGTGCCATCCTGTGACTGCAGCCTCCCGCCGGCCTTGAGGGCCTGTACGACCATGGCGAACACCTCGCGATTCAGCAGTTGGGTCGATTCGCGGCGGCTGCCGTCCACATCCGTGAGGATCAGCGCCAGGTCGTAGATCGAGAGCGGCAGCGATACGAGGCCGGCTGATAGGCGGTCCAGCATTTGGAGGTCGGTCACTGTGCGGTCGTGGCTGGAGAGCACATCGCGGAGTTTTTCTTCGTGCGATGACAGCGATGGCGGGGCGAGGAGCAGGGTTCGTGAAGTGTAGATGTCTGATTGTGGTGTCGTGGTCATCGCATTGAAGTCAGAGACGTTGTCAAGGGTCACTGCGGGCGCCATGAGTGGCGAACAAGGCGAGGAATCTTCTTTCGAGAAGGGTGGATTTCGGAGGGTAAAGGCCGACAAAGAAGCAGTGTTTTTTTTCTTCTTTCTTTCCTTTTCCGGTGTTCAGGGAGAGGAAATCGGCGCTGATTCAGGTTGTTTGTTTCTTCGTGGATGATATTGCAGGTATGTGAAGTGAAGGCTTGGTCTTTTTTTTTCAGGGCTGGAAGGGAACAAGAGCCAGTACAAGTACAAGTCCAAAAAGATTGGGCAGTTGTGCAATTGGTCATCAATCTCAGCGGAAGGTTCCATTATCGGCCTCTCTCCCCACCTATGTGCCCCTTCAACCCTCTCAACCCTCTCAACCCCTTCACAACCCCGCCATGCAATCAAAAATTCACGACCGGGGTCTGTGGACGACCGTTCGTGGCCTGCACATTAGAAATCAACGGAGAGATGAGGCTGAACTACGTAACTGCTGGTTGATTTGGTTTGCTTGAAGATGCGACGAACAGCTTCCCCGGCGAATTGGTTGTTTTCATTTACTACAGTATTGAGTTGATGAGTTGATGAGTTGAAGAGTTGATCTTCACTTGTTGGTCGATGCCAAATGCCTGAAGTCCTCTCTGGCCCCGAGAGAGGAGCCAGGAGTACTGGATGAGTCATCTCATTGGCTCGACCACGTCCCTGTCCCTGATGGCTTTGTGCCTGAGGAGCGAGGATGTGCATCAGCATCATCATCGTCATCATCATCCACAGTAACCTTTGCTGTGTGCGTAAGGGAGTTGGTGAGTGAGTGAATGAATAAGAGAGAGAATAAATACGAGTCCAAGTAAACCGCCTACAGACCGCAAGCAGAACACTTTACATTACCTGCACACTTCATACCATATCATCAACCATGTCATCATCGCCTTCACAAGAATGGTACAAGGATGACTTTCTCATCTCAACATCACCAAAGCTTCTCCAACCAGATGCCATCAATACGGCCTTTGCCTCGGACTCCATGTACTGGTGCACAGCAATGCCCAGGGAGGACATGAAGAAGATGCTCGAAAAATCCCTATGCTTTGGCCTCTATGCTCTGCCCAAAACCTCGGCAGAACTCGCTGGTAAGAGTGCTCAGCTTCGAAGCTCCTTGGCAGTGCATGATTCTGACTCTCGAACCCACAGGTCAACAGAGCCCTCCGCAGATTGGATTGGCCAGAGTCATCACGGACGAGGTCACCTTTGCCTATCTGACTGATGTCTATGTGCTGGATCAGTATCAGAAGAAGGGCCTGGGAAAGTGGCTCATTGATTGTGTCAGTGAGACGGTTGATAGCTGGCCGGCACTGAGGAGGATCATGTTGATCACCGGTGAAGGGCCTGGCGTCGAGTTCTACAGACAGAGACTTGGTATGGAGGTCTTCGAACAGGGCAAGGGCGGTTTGATGGTGCTTGGCAAGAGGGGGAAGAATTATCATATGAAGGATTGATAGCGAGTAATGATTGCCGATGGAGGAATGATAGAGTGAGTATATGATTTAGTAAGTTATATGAGTGAGTATAATGAGTATAAATGAGCACAAATAGCAAACAACGGACGGTTCAGATGTTCTTCTTCGACTCGATGTGCGTATCGTATGTAGGTATATATATATCTTGATGATCGATCGGAGCCAATCTCTCTCTTAATTAGGCAGTTTTAAATAACCCAAATGCCTACAGGTAAACAAGTCATGAATCTGCAGAAATAAGGCAAGGTAGTCCTGTCCCTTATGCATCATGTGCATAAGAGGGATATTGATAAACAATGTAATCAGAATTGGTTGTACTTACATAATTGTATGCAGCCTCCTCTCCCTATTTAAGAGCACTGCTTCCAGCCAGTCCATCGAGCACTCCGACCATGCACACGTGACACAACTCACGGGACAGTACGTGTACTTACTTGTACCGAGTAGGTGCCTGACTTTAACGGTCATGATTGGAAGCATTGACGAAACATGCATGTCGACGCTAAAGAGGAAGCCAGGCCACCCCCGCATTTTAGCCTGGCGATCGATAATGACAGGCCATCGCGGGGTCGAGGTGTGACGAAGGAGAGAGGGAGAGGGAGAGGGAGAGGGAGAGGGAGAGAGAACGGTAGATAGGAAAGGGGCCAGTAGCAATGGTATCAATATTTTGCTGCACTGAGCTGAGGAACGTATCAAGATAATGATCATGAGAAAGGAGGTCTCTGAATAAATAAACGTGCATGTATCATGTACATGTACGAATGTCGTGACAAGAATGACACCACATCGGGACCTTTCTTTCTCGTGAATGAGAATCGGATGATACAACAAGATCGGTCAGTCACGGCACCCGCCCGGCAGTCAAACACATTACTCAATGCACATCAACAGGAGATGGTCAGGTGAACATGTGCTCATCGCTCATTGAATTGCTCATAATCATAATCATCACCATCACCCACCTAAGTAAGTATCATCTATCTATTGTGGAGCCGGGACATCGGTGTCGAGTCGAGGAGGCTCATTCAAGATACGCAATAGGTAGAGTAGTAAGAGTTATCATACTCAATACGTACATAGTACTGCTACGTACTACGTACTACGTAGAGGTTCCATACAATTCCTTTCATCATGGCTCCTCCCCTCCCCTCCCCCACCTAGTAGTAGCTACCCGTGACCCGTGACCCGCGACACCAGACTGGTGCTCGCGTGCCAGGACCAAGCTTACCTACCTACTTACCCTCATATGCCGGAGCTTCTTCAGACCTCAACCTCCTCATTCTTCGAATAACAAACAAAGTCTACTTCACATACACTCTCACGTAACAATCTTCGTCTTCCTTCTCAAACCAATCACCAATCACCAAAAAACAACATATACCAATCCAATCAGTAAGTCCCATCTATAATCTGAATCATGAGAGCTTTTGATAGCTTCTCATCCTGCGTTTGTCATCATATCCCATCACATCCCACAAGTAGAATAACTTCATATCGTCTCAATAGCCCAATGGAGTCAATTACGATCTTTCCTATTGTCGAATATCAACTGACCTTCACTTTAAAGTGACCAGATCCCACAAGCAAAACGACCGTGACCACGCCGGCCTGGCCGATGGCACGGCCGCTCCATCAGAGCATCTCCCCAAGTTCTTCGGCAAGTCAGGCCACGCCGATGCTGATCCCAAGAAGTCCAAGAAGAACGGTGCAGGAAAGGGAGGATGGTAAGCCGTATCCAATCTTGCTCACATCATTCCTACAACGATATCCCTGAAATCCTCGAGCTTCATTCATACTCATTAATACAAAGCTTCAATGGCTGATATCTTCTGAAATACAGGGGCGTCTCGGGCGAGGAAATTGAGGACACTCAGGGCTTCACCATGGCCAACGCACGCCGCCGCTCCAACAGCAGCACCTACGCCGCCGGTCTCAAGGACTTCAAGACAAAGTTCGAGCAGATTGACGCCGAGCCAGTCTTTGAGGAGGAGTTGCACGGCCCTTCCGCTGAGGAGACTGCTGATTTCAAGAGAGTCATGACCACCGACAGTGAGGAGAGTAACGGTAGTGTCGATGAGGAGGACAAGGCTAGAAAGATGTAGCTGGTTCCTGACGTTATTCCGCTGGCCGGTGCACGTTTGGCTTATTGCTTCTTTGCTGGAACTGCCGGTCAGTGGTGGAATTATGAGTGATGAGATTTGCTTGCAAGTGTATTATGACAGGCCTGGTAGCTTAGGTCAATGGCAATGAAAAGATGCCCTGTATAATGCTTTGTCTCCAATTGATATGATGCTTTAGATATGTACGACCTGAAGGCTCTTGGGATGGCAGCTCATGAATTGGCTTCGGCTCTACAGTGACCTTTATACTCTAGTACTATCAATGTCTGATGCACTTCATAATCACCTGTATAGTCAAAGCTATATGGCCATTGACATCCAGGTTTTGTATTAAGAAACACTGAGGAGCAAACATCCAAGTCACATCCCAGACTCGACGTCCCCTCAATACCTTTGTATCACACTGCAGAGCAGCCATATCCCACCACACCTTCACCTGCACATCCAAACATCAAGTTGCCAAAACATACCCTATAAATAAGAATGAGCAGCGAAATCATGAGCACGCTCAAACGACCCATACCTACCAGCTCGATGCCCTTACCATTACTACCACTGCCACTTCTCAATTACTACGCAACCATATCACCGCAGACACCCACCACCCAATCCCACCGAGCTGCATACGTCAACCCCTGTCACCGATGAAGTGCGAGGAAGACAGCTGTGGCTCGGCATTGAGAAGTCGTGGTTCGAGTTACGTGCACGGCAACGACTTGATGGCGGCCCGAAATCCTAGTTTGCGTCGGGCGGGTGGTCATGCTTGAAGCTCGGCGATACCGGGACGCTTGAGTAGGTACACGGAATGGTTGCCGGGATGATGCGGTCAATGCTTGTGGATGAGGGGATTCTCAAAGATGTGCCGGTTGGTTACTGATGGCGTAACACCACGCTCAAGCAAGTCACAGGAAGCATGGAAAGGCAGTGCGAGGGCTGACACAGCACAGAACAAAACAAAACATCGTAAACGCCCCAAGGATTGCTGTCCGGGGAAGCTAAGCTCTCATAAGCGCCTTTCAATATACATATCAACACCGATCCCCGCTGCAGGAGGTATCTACACACTCAAGCCTTGTAGAGCGTATCCAAGAAGCCACTAGCGAGCTCCACGACGACGCTCTTGTTCGGCAGGCTTCCCGCGACACCATAGAGCGCCGCACTATCACCCATACTCTTGCCCTTGGCACCCTTGCCCTCCACGATGCGGACCCTCTCCTTCTCCTTCTCGGCCTCAATGACAGCCTCTAAGTCCGCCACCAGCTTCTCCCACACCTTGACGATGGGAAGCGTGACGGCGACGTGGATGGCAGGCGGGTTCTGCAGCGCATTGAGATGCCAGCCCTTGGCGGACATGGCGTCGGCGATGTCGTAGATGTTGAGCGTCTTGGAGGTGAAAGCGACGACGGAGACGAGCGGGTGGCCGAGGACTTCGACGTCCGACGAGAGGCCTGGGTTGGTGTGGATGGCCGAGATGATGTTCTTGGTGGCGCCGACAATCGAGTGGCACGCGCTGATGTAGCCCGCCTCGCCCACATTCATCAGACTGGCCCAGCAGCCGGCGATGAGAGCCCCCGGTCGGGATCCCGCGATGGATGGGGAGGCGTAGACGCCGCCTGACCAGTCGGGCGAAATGAAGTATTGATATGTTCGGAGGGCTGCGGTGCGGTAGAGGACGGTGGAGTTACCCTTTGGTGCAAATCCGTACTTGTGGGTGTCGCAGCTGATGCTTGTCACCCCCTTCAATCGGAAATCGAAAAGCTCTGTCTCGTACCCGGCCTTCTCGAGGAAGGGCACGAGGAAAGAACCGAGGCAGCAGTCAACATGTAGAGGAATCTTGCGCTTTACGGCAAGTTTGGAAAGGGCGGAAATATCATCAATGATGCCGTGTGGGAAGTTAGGGGCAGAGCCAACGAGGAGGACTGTGTTGCTGTTGATAAGTCGAGCTACGCTTGATGCATGAACTTGATAAGATGGTGCTGGGCAGGCTACAAGATGAATCTTGATTCCAAAGTATTCGCCAGCCTTGCGGAATGCAGTGTGGGCAGTTTCTGGGAGGATCCTATATAATCATTAACACCGAGAACAGTATAACATACGTGGAAAACTCACATCTCAGGTTCTCTGACACCCCTCTCTGCATAAGCCTTGTTCCTTGCGCTCAGACAAGCCATAAGGATACTCTCAGTACCACCACTGGTAGTAACACCAGCGCCACCAATAGGAGCATTGAACATAGCCAACACCATAGCCACAATCTCAGCCTCCATCTTCCTTACCCCAGGGAACACATCCGGATGAATAGGATTAGCAACAGTGAACTTTCCAAAGGCTTCAGTTTGTAAGCGTATCAGCTCATCGCCACCGTGGTAAACAGCACCGCTCACGAACCCATCCTCCCAGCGGGTATGATCCATCGTCGCAAGAGTCTCAAGCTCCTGACGAACAGTCTCCTCCGACCACCCCTCCTTCGGAAGGTTCAGATGTCGAACAACACCCGGCCCAGAGGGCACGAGCTTGCTCTGAAGCTTTGTGACGGCCTCATTGACCTGCTTCTGCACTTGCGATCTGACGCCCGGGGCGCGCAGGAAATAGCCGTAAAGCGTGCGACGGATGGCAATATAGGTATCGATGACGGTACCGATGGGCCCGCGGCCCTTCAATTTCAAGAAAGCCTTCCTGGACCATCGGAGCAGGAAGAGGAAGAAAACGATGTTGCGGAGGCTATGGAAATATCAGTACTGTATATGGCGCCACTTATAGAATGGTGCATGGACGTACAGGTCGATGTTGAGAGACAACAATTGGCCACTGGCGCCGGCTCTCTTCGCCGTGAAGCTGTTGCGCAGACTCACCGGCATTCTCGAGCTGCCTGGCATATTTACGACGTCGGCGAAGGGTGGAAGTATGTTCGTCGTGCTGCAGGTAGATGATCTCTCGATGTGACGGCTGCACGATGCCATTCGGAAGAGCCTCGGCAATCGCATTTGACCCTCCGTGCAACTGAGTGAATCACATGCGACCTGCGCAACAGGTGGTTGATCCTTGTCCTTGTAGACATCGGTGTTAATTTCAACATCTTCTGGAATATCGTAAATATATTTACTAGAGTTGCTTCCTTTCTACGTGTCCAGCTAGGGACCTTTCTATCATTTTTTATTGAAGCGGAGATTCTAACCATTGCTAGTGCCAGAGGTGTGTTCACCTCGACGTTAGACCTTACTTGAAAAACGTAGGAGGTCCTGTTCCTGCATAATTTGATAGAGCGGGCCATCAATTTGCGAAGCACGATAATTTCAACCTACAGATACCCAAGCAGGAATAATTTCAAGATAAGACACATGAGTTAGAAAGTATGATAGATTCTTGCTGTATCTCCCTTACTCCTTTTGGCTTTGGCTTTGGCTTCCGCTGCGAATCGCGCTCCTTGTTCAGCAAAAAAATAAATAAGAAATCCCTTGCTTCAACTTATCATGCCCATATCTAGGGCAACTGTCACCCCCACTCACCCTCAGGACACCTCTCCCTCAGCAAGCGGTGGAATGCAGTTTCTCGTCCAAATGGCACAATACCACGCGCACCGGCGCTGCCCAGACTCGTTGCCGTCGGCTTCCAGATGAGCCTCAGAAACTTTGAGATATTCGGCCCATCTTGAATGATCAGTATTAGTCAGGAATGCGCACCGAAGATGGCATATTTGAGAAAACAGTACCATATCAGTACTGTGAGGGTATTTGAAGTATTATACAACAGCGCAAATAGTCGCATCATTCAGATGAAAACAAACTCCCAATGGTAGCAGATGATTCCGCGTTGATCCCGCCACTCATGCAACAGTGTAGACAAATGCATTTATGTCTTTGTGCCAGATTTGCGTTATACGCCATGAACGCCGCCCACCGCCTTCTCTATTCGTAGATCATCAGAGTTCCCTTGGCTGATAAGCCCCTCCGTGGTCTTCCATTCGCACTGATCGTACACACCACCCGCGAGAATCGTCTATCGTGAGGCACGGAAGACAGTCTGCCATTGTCGAGAAAACACTTCGGCCTCTGCCTCGCAAGTATTTTGACCTGCCAAATCGCACGTTGGGAATCGAACAACAAGATCTCCATCTTTGTAACGGGACTGATCGTTGTCGCCATTGCCGTAGGCGTTCAGGTATCGCTGTGGTACGATAGCCAACTTGGAGAGAATTGTAGGGTGCCATTGGACAATGTGCTCCTATCAGTTGTTAGCAATCACTGGATCTCTTCCGCCAGGTGTCACTTACAAGAGCATGCGTATCAGCCTTCTGGAAATTGTAGCTTCTGTATAGAGGATCGAACCAGGTGTCGAGGAAGAATTTAGCCCACTCTCCAGTTCGAAGAATAAAACTTCCAGTATCCAAGCCTTCCTTGTTCTGACAGATCACAAGATCAATCTGGCTACCTTTGAGGCCCTCGAAAGTCCTGATCACGCTGTCAGGAGGAACAATAGGAACGTCCTTCTGCATGATCAACTCCAGTCGTGAAGGCTCCATAATGTTGTCATAGATTCCACGATCTGGGTTCATTATGAGGGAGTTCTGGTTAAGAACCCACACATATTTGCTAGCAGGCCACTTTGCCATCGCGTGTCGTGCAGCTATAACTTTGGCCCATGATGTTGGGGCTCCATTAAGATCGTAATCGGTGGAATTTGCGAAAAAAGAAGCATATCCTATTCATGCGTCAGTAGACCATTTCCTAGATCTTTGGAATTGCTTCACAAACCGTTTCTTCTGGCATATTCAATTCGGTTCTGCATGATATTCTCAATGTACTCCTTGCTATACCCGTCCCGGTCCAACACCGTCACAATGACAGCCTCCGTAGGATCGCCAACCTGTACATGGTCCGGTCCTCCGAAGAGTTTCGAGATGATATAGAAGAGGGCGGTAACAGACAGCGCGATAATTGCCAATGTCTTCATTCGGCTCCGGCGGAGGTGCGTCGAATAAGATGTTCCGCGATGCGCATACGGAGGCGGGTTCGAGGTCTTCCTCGGTGGAAATGCGAAATGCATCGTGTGAAGAGAGGATGGACCAAGCCAGCAGAGCTCCCCCAATTGTATGATGGCTATGGGGTTGGAGAGAAAGAGAAGACGGCCAGCAAAAGGTGTAAAGATTATGGTTGTTGTGAAGCCCTTTCCGTTGACTTAGATTGCTCAAGCTGGCCTCTCGTGGAGCTGCACCACTGACAGACACTTGGCGCAAGCAGGCTGCGGCTAGGGAACTTACAGGGCCGGGGATGGGTTCGCCGAGGGTAGATACTGTAAATTGGCGTGGGATGTGTTCAAAAGCTGAGGGCAGATGGGGAGCAGACGACGAGGACAAGAGAAGGACGATCCAGTTCCTTGACAGGGAAAAGAAGTAAGTATTGGTATGAAGTGATCATGAAAGGGAGAGAAGAGTTTTGAGGTGGGAAAATCTCTTGTCCAGGGACGGATATTTTCTGGCACTTTTGCAGTGTGGTGTAGTGTAATGTAATGTAATACAAGTAGAATAGCCAGGTAGGTACTGTGGTTTGTGTGCGCCGGTGTTCTTTCACGCTCTTCCACGCTCTCTCTCCAAGGTAAGTAGGATACTCTATTGTACTCACTCACTCATCCACTCACTCATCCACTCACTCTCACTCATCCACTCACTCATCCACAGTTGATAGAGTTTGGACCACTCACCCTACTCGGCACCTTAAAATGGCGCTTTCCTGGAAGGCGAGGCCATCGGGTGAGGAGTCTTGGGCGAAATAAGGTAAGTACAGCATCTTCAGTGCGTGAAATGAGCTTGATGTGGGAAATGGGGGCGGACAAGAGCCACAGGAATATCCGTCCGTATCGCCTCATATTCCGGATGCAAGTACAAGTACTTTTACATACAACAAATACATACCTACTGTGTACTGTCTGGGCCCCTGATATCTACAGATACAAGTATCTCTAAAGGACCTAGGCAAGCTACAAGTATGTACATACGTATCAAGAACTACTGCCCACTCCGTAAGTGCAATGTCTCTTGAAAAGCCGAATGGACTACAGTACCTATGATATGTACGGAGCGAATAGAGTAATCCGTATGGTATTCGAGTTATTCGAGGTAAGCTGAAAAGCCCCCAGACACATTTGCAAAGGACGAAGTCTGTCCATCAGTCTCCACCCACACAACACAAAAATCGTTAAAACACCCGTTACGGCGTCACCGGTGACAGCTCAAGCCGTTTACCAAGCCCAGGGAGATCATCTCAACGGCAAGGAGCAGAGGCGATGGCCGTTGTGCGCCTGTGAACCGCCATTCTGGGAACATCCTTCCTATGAATACTTGTACACAATCTGGCAAGCTTTGCGGATGTGTGAATGTACATACATGGCTACTTTGTAGGAATGTAACAAGGTGCTCCATAAGTATCCATGAGCTGACAAGTCTTTCAATTCCTGCCTTGTCCTACACAGCGCCTACTACAAGTAAATACAAGGACGTATTACGTTGGCTGACACTTTTAACCTTACCTAGTATTAGGTGCTCTTGCACAGAAACATCCTCATACCAAATCCCACCTCTTACCTACAGACCCTTGGTCTGAGCTTACGCAGATTGAGATTGAATTCATCACGGACGTTGTCCTCGTATCCGGCTGATGCATCTTAATTATCCTTGTGCAACTGGTGAGTCTCGGTCGTTCTAGAATAAAGTACCCGGTGAACTCCAATCCCGCGATAGCCTCAATAACTCTGTATTCCACACGAACTCACACTTGCATTTATTCTTGTTAAATGACAGTCCGAACTACAGCGGATACGTATGCGACTCCGGTTTCATGTACCTATGCTACTTACCTATCTGCCTTCTCTCTACTAGTATATCACAGTTAATGTAATCATAGCCTTCTTTATATGCCACAGTTAATGTGACTGAACCACATCCTACCTACTACAACACAGTTAATGTGTTATTTTATATACCGTCCTATTTTCGCTGAATCGCCAGGCATATATCAAACCCCATCTATTCCAGAATCCTCAATCGTTATTTAATCCAGAGCACTCAACTTTGTCTCCTCCAAAAGCTTTGCCAGACCATGCTTATCCTCTCCAAACTCAGTGACCACCCAAAGGCAGAATTTCTCCCACTCAATCGACCATTGTTGCATCCTCTGAGCTCTGACGCCCTCCCCTAGCGAAGCCTCTTTGACACCCTTCATCCATTCTGCAGCAGTCTGATCCTCAAACGCAGCCCAGCGGACACTGTTCTCTGCGAGAGAACCGAGTCCAGCAAGACCAAGATTATCCCATCCTTGAAGAGCTTGCCAGAAATCATGTGTCATACCGGCGGTGTCCTGGCCAAGAATTCCAGGGTCGTCGTTGCAAAGAGAGCAGGCTACACCACGTGAGAGGAGAGCCGGAAGTGGATGCGACATGACAGATGCACAGAGACGGAGCACCTCATTAGAGATCGGGCAACTCTCTACCATAATCTTCTTTTCTTTGACCATGTCAATGAGAAGAGGGTGCTTGTAAAGTGAGAAGCCATGGCCAATTCTTCGTGTGCCAAGCAAAACCGCATCGAAAAGGTTCTCATCAGTGTCGGTACCGTCTCCTAAAGTCTCTCCTGCGTGGAAGAAAAATGGCATCTCAACACCCTCCTGGGCACACTGCTTTCGGAACCAGAACAACTCAGGGAGTAGGTCCTTGAGTGGGCGTCCAGGGTCTTCCTGTCCAACAAGATCGTATCCGGCGATCAAATGAGGATAGGCAACCTTCATTGTGAGACAAGCGTCCATATCCTCGATGATCGATCGGGTGTCAAGGGCACGAATACCAGTCCAGATCAAACGTGCTCCCCAAAAGTCTTTGCCGGCTTCAGTAGCCTTAAACTTTTGGATCTCTTCCTCAAAGCATTTGAACCACGAGTCGTTCCCCTCTTCGGGAGTCTCCCGACCCTCTAGGTAGAAGTGGGTGACCATCGTTGCTCGCAGGTCGATCCAGTTGACACCATCTTCATGGAGCTGAGTGAACATTCTCTGCATAAAAGCTCGGAATATAGGCTCATAGCGGATGATGCTATCCAGAACCATAAACACTGACGAGAATTTGCGCCACACAGCGTCGAGGCCATGATGGTGTTCTATGGACTCGGAGTTGGTAATAGTGAATCGATCTTTCAGCCAAGCAACGAACCCCGCTCTGCCTCCATCTGGGAATGCCTCAGCGGCGATTTTGACAGCGACTGGCGTCATAGATTCGTAGGCGGGGGTATAAATTGAATGTTCTGGTATATGGTCCTGTTTCAAATAGCGGAACTTGATCGATCCAACTTCTAGAGCTTGCGGTGTCGAAAGATCCGTCTTGCAGTAGAGATGCATACCCGGAGTATTCAGCATGGTTTCAATGACCCAGTTCATATCCACCATAGCATCGAAATGTGCGTGGAGCAGAGCCCCCTTTGGTAACTTTCTAACAATTTTCCATAGCTTTGTCTGCTCCATACGATCTTTTGCTAAGTTGAACATCATTCCTGGATAAACGTTCTTGCCGGTCTCCTGCGCAAGGTGATCTTCGAAGTCGGATGTCCATATCGTACGTTGTTCTTCGTCTCGAATGCGATCGACGATGTAACAAGCTTCTCGCGCCAATGGTGACATGGAATCTCGGAAGGCAGCATCTGAAATGCATTAGTTTTGGGCTTAAAATTCCCATCTGTTGACGTACCACTTCTCTGGCTCTTCTCCTGCCCAATTAACTTCTCGCGCCCGCTTATGTATTGCTGCAAGAAAGGCTCTTCCAAAGCTGGCACGCTTTCCTTAATCTCCTCCCAGTCGTCATCGGGCAGTCTTGTGTTCCTCGCCAATTCTCTCACACGAGGCGATATGTTTGGCATTTTGACGATTGAACGGTTGAGTGGAGGGAGTGTGGTTGCGAATTGAGTTCGAGGCTAGATTTCTCTTAAGTACACTCGTAAACAGATTGTAACGTCTCTAAGATCCCTGTTATATTAGATGACTGCTATCAGTGGATCAGACTCAAGACCCTGAAAGACCAACTGTACGTAGTAGGAATGGCCGTAGTGACTGTGTTTAGTGAAGCAAGATGGGGAAATTGTCGGGACCTCCTGGGATCTTGAAGCAGCTCTGCAGAATGACTCGGCAAGGATTATCGATAAGTAACGAATTGGCCTCCTGCCTCACGAGATGCACGAGATGATGTCGCTTGTTGTGACGAAGATGACTGAGACGTTACCACCGGAAGACGCCGACAATCGATCGTAGGGGAACAGTCTCGAATTCGCAGCTGCCAGAAAGATTCAAGTCCTCATGTTGATTGGTCCAAGGTTAAAGATTTTGCGATGTCTACATGATCACCATACTGGTTTGAGTTGATAGAGTGTGTTAGCAGCATGGCTTTTCTACACAAGTAAACGAAGCAGCTTTCAAAAATACTGTATCTTGGCAACATCCACCCTGGACAAGGATCCAAATTCATACCTTAGATGAGTGCTTGCCAAAGAACTATGGACTGAGCTCTTGGTCAGAGTTATATCAGTTATTTGTATAGCCGCAGTCAGACTCATAGAAGTATTTGCTTCTAGAATTTAGGGCAGGTATGTCAGTCATTTCAAGTATCCAACCCTGGAAAGAATGCTAATACATGAACACCCTGAAGAGTGGGTTGATATATTTGAGTGGATGCTGTGATTCAAGTGCTCTATCTCAAAATTGCAACCACCATAACTCTCTTGAGGAAATCCATGTAATGCCAACTGAGAGGACTGAACAGTATAATGATTTCACGAGGTTCCTATTGTAAACAACTCAAAATTGAAGTGATTCTGATCAGGTAGTTACTTACAGCCCGAAGCAGGCTAACAGGCTTCCACCGCTACGACTCACGGTCTACCCCACGCCTCGGGAAGGATTTCGAAATATGCCAGTGTTGATTGGCTGGCTATTGCCTCGGCTTCTACCCCGGATTGGTATGCACATGGGTCTGAGGATATGTAAGTCGTACCAGTCAAATACTTGACAACTTCAACTAAACAACCTCTTATTCTATTCTCTTCTAACTGTCCTTGTTTCTGGTCAAAATGCCTCATAAGACTCTCACTCGTGCCGAAGTGGCCAAGAACAACACCGAAGAATCCCTTTGGATGATCATCGACCACAAAGTCTACGATGTAACGGATTTTCTAGATGCTCATCCGGGTGGGGAGTCGGTTCTCAAACAAGTTGCCGGGACTGATGCAACCGAAGCATTCTACAATCTCCATCGTCAAGAGGTCCTACAAAAGTACCAAAGTCTGTGTGTCGGCACTCTTGACGGCGAGAAGTCCGAAGTCTTGCCCCAGAATCCTGGCGATTTGAGTGTAGTTCCTTATGGGGAACCTACATGGCTGACTCCACAATTCAAGAGCCCATACTACAAAGATAGTCACAGAGCTTTGCAGAAGGCCATGCGGAAATTTGTGGACGAGTACGTCTACCCTGAAGCGCAAGAATGCGAAAAGACTGGTCGACACATTTCCCAAGAGATGATTGATCGTATGAGCAAGCTGGGAATCCTACACATGCGTATTGGACCAGGGAAACACATGCATGGCGTTGATCTTATGGATGGTGTCATGAAGGGAGATGATTTCGACTACTTTCACGACATGATTGTAGGGCAGGAAATGACTCGCGCCAATGCCAGAGGGTTTCAGGATGGCAACATGGCTGGAATGACTATCTCTCTTACTGCTGTGATGCAATTTGCGAACGACGATAAGCTTCGAAACAAAATTTCTGGAGAAGTTCTTAGTGGAAAGAAGAAGATCTGCTTGGCTATCACCGAGGCTTTCGCAGGATCCGATGTTGCTGGCATTCGAACCACTGCGAAGAAGACACCAGATGGAAAGCATTATATTGTCAGCGGAACCAAGAAATGGATTACAAATGGCACATGGTGTGATTATTTTGTCACAGGTGTAAAGACTGAAAAAGGTATAAGCGTGGTCCTGATTGAAAGGGGTGAGGGAGTTGAGACCTCTCCTATCAAGACCTCTTATTCTCCAGCCGCTGGCACCGCTTTCGTGACCTTTGATGAGGTCAAGGTTCCGGTCGAGCACTTATTGGGAGAAGAGCACAAAGGTATCCACGTAATTTTGAGTAATTTCAACCGTAAGTTTGTCTTCTTCTCTTTCTCAAGTGTCTTTGCTAACGTATACGCGTTTGTCATAGATGAACGTTGGATGATGAGTTTGAGTGTGATCCGCATGTGCCGTGTAGTTACAGAAGAGTGCATGAAATGGTCAAATCAGAGAATCGTCTTTGGCAAGAAGCTCATCGAGCAACCAGTCATTCGACAGAAGTCAGTTGAGCTTCTTGACCTTTGTATTTTGAGGCATGTATGCTGACATCGAGATAAGGCTTGCAAAGATGATTGCGATATGTGAATCGAACCAAGCATGGCTTGAGAATGTCACTTATCAAATGACCCTGATGCCATATAAACAACAGTCAACGCATCTTGCAGGACCAATTGGTCTGTTGAAGATGTATGCCACTCGAGGTGCGCATGAGTGTGCCGATGAATCTGTACAAATATTTGGTGGCAGAGCTCTTACTCAATCTGGAATGGGAAGAGTCATCGAGATGTTCCATCGTACATAGTGAGTCTCTGTGCCGTTCTATAACAACTGTTTATGTACTGAAATTAATTGCAGTAAATTCGACGCAATCTTGGGAGGTGCTGAGGAGGTTCTTGGCGATCTTGGTGTGAGACAAGCATTCAAGAACATGCCCAAGAGCATGTTGTAGATGGGCAGCTTGGCTCTTGATATCAACATAGTGATGTAACATAGAGGGTAGAAGGGAGTACTTTGAGAATGTATCAATTCAATAACATTCATGGAGATGTTACAGTATCATAAGAACGTTGTTTGAATGTCGGAATACAGTTCGATTGATTGCCTATTTTACAAGATGTTACATATTGAGTCTTATGTTTTCCTTCTCCAAGGCAGCTGCAGCCTCTATAGGCACAGGTACATTATCCACAGTTTCTTCTTCTTTGACGTCTTCAATCTTGTCAAGTACCGCATCGTCCTCATCCTTCTTAATGATCTCCTTCTTCAGTTTACGTCCTACAGTTACCTTCGCCTTATCCGCAGCCTTGCAAAGGCCTTGCATGCCCAGTTCGCATTGCCCGCACTTCCTCCCAACCGGTGCACAGATTGTCTGTCCAAATCCAACAAGCAGCCAATTGATTTCGTGCCACAGTTCCTTCGGAAGCCAGGCCTGCAGCGCAAGTCTTGTTTCCTCTGGGTTCTTGGTCTTATGCCATCCCCAAAGGTTCGTAATGCGATGAACATGTACGTCAACACCGATGCCTTCGTCTCTCCCCCAGGCAGCGCTGAGGCACAAGTATCCCATCTTTGGCCCGACACCTGGAAGAGCTACCAAACCTTCGATGGTGTCGGGGATGTCTGAGTTCCATTGATCCCGCAAGATTTCGGCAGTGGCTTTGATAAATCGCGTCTTGTTGTTATGAAAGCCTACTGCCCAGATGATCTCATTCAGAAGCTTGGGATCCACGGCAAGTATATTCTCTATATTCAGGCCTTTGGGAGCACCCTCTTGGTAGGCTGGTAGCTCCTTCTGTAACCGATCCATAGTCAGGGCATTTATGGTGTCTTTTGTCTGAGATGAAAGCATTAGGGATGTGAGAGTATGGTATCTCTTGTCCCTTGGCGTGACATCTTCTTGAGTCCCGTTGTATGTTCTATAAGTAGTAGAGTCAGTGAACTTTCGCAACCAGAGATCGAGTGTTATGTCCTAGGTCTCTGACACAAAGCAAAGGTTCAGGAGCACCTACTCGCAACCCATAGTATCCACGGCGGCATTTCGAGCGCTGCCTGTCTTCCGCATTGCCATGACAGTATCATAGACTATTCGCCAGTCATTCGGCGGATGAATCTCAACCTCCCCCGTCTCGTCATTCTTGACTTTTCGTGCAGGCTTTCGAACTTTACGCTCTTTGATCGGCGACGGTGAGAACTTCACATTTTCCTCGATTTCCGTTTTGACTTCGACTTTTACCTGCGGCCGTTGCGATGCGCGTTTTTGAGGTGTGCTAGAGCTCTCATGCTTTCGTTTGCGTGAGGACTCTCTAGGTGCAATTGCATCTTCGATATCGGGCGACTTGTTGGTTTCACCTTTTGTGTTGGAGTCATCGGCATTAAGGGCAAATCGAGCTAAGGATGAGCGGGTAGTTCGACGCGGCGAGAATGGAGTGGCGCTGAGGATTCTAGAAGTATCCTGGGAGATTCGTGAGGTTCTCATGGTTGCTGCTTTGTGTCGTCCGAGTAGTTTTGACGGACCACGAATGAGGTCCGAAGATGTAATGACATCAATGGCATCATGCACACTGCAATCCTTAGACTTTGAGGAGATATCATGACTACGTACTCGACGGAACCCAACTTCTGGTAGAACCCCTGTTAGATGCGGATCGTCCCGACTTAACATACATACTTCGCTAGCCTATGTCGATAAGGACCACTGATGTTAAGATGATTTCCAATTCCTCAAAAACAATTTTTTCCACAAATATATATTATCCGATGCCCTCATGTCCCCGCGTCTTCTATAGCCTGTAAGTGACATATCTTGTTGAGTCTTTTTGAAATGTATATTATCAAATCTTCTATAATTGCAGCGGCGCAGATGGAGTTTGAGAAATGCTTCAGTACAGGCATCATTAGCCTCAAGCCTCATTGCTTTGTCCCACTTTTGGCCATCGGACACTTCCGTACATAAGCTGCGATCCAGAGTTACACTTCCACAAGTCTTGCTTTTTTTTTACCTCGATATCTTCAAAGGCCAAATACCGGGCGCCATGTGCCAGACTCTGACCATACATTTATCAACACGTTCTTTCTACACCCCCAATTCTACTACATCCCTCCATATCAAATAGCCCTGTACTGTTGTTGATTTTGTTGATTTTTGCCTCAAGGACTTAGGTACCATATGATATATCCAGCCCCCTTAGAAGAACACAATACATGCTCGCTCTCATTCTTACACTACGCTTTTATACAGGATTTCTCCTAAAATATATCGTAACTTTTCTATTTTTCGTCAATACAGCAGCGCTCTACATGAACTGTCTAAGCTTATTACTATGGTAAAGCCTACATCTTCAATGGATTCAGAATAGAGGCTGATATAGTTTAGAAGCAAAGGGTTCAACAACCGCGAGACATGCCTCATATTGGTATTGTTGGCGCAGGTGCATCTGGTCTACGTTGTGCAGAAGTTTTGATTCAACAGGGTTTTAAAGTCACCATTCTCGAAGGTCGGGACAGACTTGGAGGTAGGATGTGCCAGCATAGACTTCCGTCAGGTCAACTGGTAGATCTTGGTCCAAACTGGATTCATGGCTCAGTAGACAACCCAATCTTGGACATGGCCAAGCAGCTTGGTAGCATTACCCACGTCTGGGAAGAGACTCCAGCTGTGTATGATGAAACGGGCATAGCACTTTCCAGTGCAGAGTCTATGGAAATGTCCGAGTCAATGTGGGGGATAGTACTTGAGGCATTTCAATATTCCAACAGAAATACCTCAACTATCGACCCCGAGGAAAGTCTCTACGACTTTTTCCTTGCCAAAGTGCAAGAGAAATATCCTCCACCAAAAGTAGATTCTGATACAAAGGCATTTGCCGTTGCAGAGGCTGAACAAGCACGAAAACGAAAGATAGTTCTACAAATTGCCACTCTTTGGGGTGCCTTTGTTGGTGCTCCTGTTTATACACAAACTCTAAAGTATTTCTGGCTTGAGGAGTGTATAGATGGAGGCAAGTCTAAGTCCATGTCCCCCATGCAGAATGTGTATTTCTTTAAACTGTTGCATCATGTAACATAGGAGCTGACATGGTGCAGAAAATCTGTTTTGCGCAGATACATACGAGAAGATACTTGCCCAAATCGCTAAGACTGCAGTAGCAGAGGCAGAGATACGCTACTCCACTGAAGTCCAAAAGATCATTTCAGCGTCCCAAGAAGGTCAGCTTGAACAGGTGACAGTTGAGACTACAAACGGGGATCAGTTCAAATTTGATGAAGTTGTCATGACCGCGCCACTTGGATGGCTGCAGAAACACCCAGAAGCCTTCGTGCCTGGCCTTCCAAATCGACTGTCAGAGGCCATCAATTCTATCGGTTATGGATGTCTTGAAAAAGTATACATAACCTTCCCAAAGGCCTTCTGGCAGGACGGATCTGAACCAAGTAAGCAAGCCAGCCAAGGGACCATCGCACTTGATGGCGCCAAGGAGGGTTATGTCAGGAACCAACCCATCGGCTTCGCACAATGTCTTCCCCCCACATACGCCAGCAACAACCCCGAACGCTGGGGCCAGGAAATCGTCAATCTCGCTAGCCTTCCCGGTCCCTGTGCCCAGCCAACGCTTCTCTTCTACATCTTCGGCGACCAATCAAGAGCCCAGTCCGCCGAGCTCGCGAAGCTGGAAACCGACGCCGACCGCGAGCGCTATTTGCACGACTTCTACACGCCATACTACAGCGTCCTCCCAAACTACACCTCCCGCGACCCGGACTGCCGGCCCTCGAGCATCTACGCCACGGACTGGCTCAGAGACGACCTCGCCGGCAACGGGAGCTACAGCAACTTCCAGACGGGCCTGGCGCACGGCGACGAGGACATCCTGGCCATGCGGGAGGGCGTGCCGGGCCGGGGCCTGTGGTTCGCCGGCGAGCACACGGCGCCCTTCGTGGCGCTGGGGACCGTCACGGGCGCGTACTGGAGCGGCGAGCTGGTTGGGAAGAAGATCGCCGCGGCGTACGGGGTGGGCGACGAGAATGGGGGCATCGCCGTTGGCACTGGCGTCGAGGGGCCGGATGGGAGGGGGAAGGAGGTCAATGTGCGGGGGTTTGCGGATCAGGGGTTGGGGGTGTAGAGGGGTATGCCTAGATTCTTATGGATAGACTAATGGGTGGCTTCTGCTCTTTGTGGCCATACGGAAGGTCTATGGGCTGTGGATGCTCGTGGTAATTATGCTGTGGGATGGATATCAAGGAGAAGGGTAGCACTTGATCGAGTTCATCGAGTATGAAACGAGCATCTTCTTCTGTCTGACGAAGACAATTTAGAACCGAGGCATTCATTCAATCAATCGCCAGTCATTCATGCCCACCACTTCGTAGAGCAACGAGTGATGAAAAATAACTTGTTCAATAAACCTCTCCATAGCCATGAAACCAAGATGAGCCAACCCATGAAAAGCAGCCTGTACTAGCCAGATACAGAAGATGAGCCATAGCCAGCACACAAACTCATACACGAAAGCAAGTAAAACCAAAACCACATCAATGAACACCGATGACATGCATCGCGAAAGGTCGTGGTCGATCAGTGCCGTCGAACATGTATGTATTTGATATCCACGATATTGTCGATGAAATAATACATCACGTACACACAAACACAAACACGTCACATCAAATGGCACAGGAATATAAAGGATCATTCCTCGGGAATATCATTCATCTAAAAGTACATATTTCATAATCACAGCCAGCCGCGAAGTCGCTGGCAAAGCCTAGCGGAGATACACGAGTGTAAGGGATTGAGAAGAATCGCAAGAACAGATGAAGAGGGCGCGTCCACCCCCAATCATTCAAGCCCTACGATCTCCTCTCACCTCTCGGTCTCCTCCCGAACGCCCCACGTGCACTCCCGCTTCCTCTCCAGGCAGCCGCGGGCCTCTCGATTTTCTGTTCAAAGAGACTGCGGCGCTTCAACGGAGCAGCAAGGGTGGCATTTTGTTGATCCCACGCTAAAAACCCATCACTATCATCAAAAGAGCCAACAAAAGAAAGCCTAAATTTCTCCATCATAAAATCGCCATCGGGGGATGACGAAGACGACTGGTTGAGACAAGGTGATGATCCTTCATCATTGACTTCCATGTTTATGAATCCGTTCCTGAGGTATTCCCTCTCCAGGCATTGAGTGGCCCAGAGTAGCGTCATCATTGACCCCACATCAAACGACAACTTACTAGGACTTCTACGCACAGACGATTCCACAGCTACGCCAACCTTACCCTCAACGCAGTCGTTGCTCGCGCACAACTGATCAGACGCTGACCGCATTGCTCCCAACGTCGCATCCATGAGTGGACGCGCCAAATGGGGGCTGCAGGCTAGCAGTCTTCTCAGCAAGCGGATTCTCAGACTGAATCTCGGGCGCGGGAGGCTGGGTTGTGTAGTCGTTGAGGTAGTCATCGAAGTCGAGTTGCGCGTCAGTGGCGCCGTAGTTGTGACTATCCAGATAATCAAATTGAGAATCGAAGGAATCGCTGGAAGTGACTGCCCCGTTCGTAGAGAAATCGTGAGGCGTGTCAAAGGCTCTAGGATATTCGAGGAACACACTGATATCATTGTGATGAAGAGGCTGAGGGCCAGCGGAAAAGTCCAGGGCCTTTGCTCCTCCGACTGACACGGCAGGTCGGAATTGGCGCACAACATCGCGGCAGGATGTTGTGTCATGTCAGAGGAGCTGGCGTTGGAGAAATCCACTGGTCTCATTTCGGGTGAGGGTGAGATGGAAGCGGGGTTGATGGTCTTTTGTGGGGTGGAGAGTTGTTCGATGTCGCGGAATCCGCTGAGTTCGGGGGCGAGGGTGCCCTCTAGGGGTGAGTTTGCGCGTGGGATGTCGGTGCGGCTAGATACCGGTGCGCTATTGAAGGCTGGAGCACTACCATTTGACATGGTCTCCATCCTTTGTTGAAGTTCATGATACTTCTGCTCCATGTCTTGGAGTCGAAGCTGGAGATCTCTATTTCGGCGTTCGATGTCTTGCTTTTCCGCCTCCAGAGCCTCTACCTCTTGTCTCTTGCGCTCACGAGAAGACTGTGCTGCACGACGATTGCGGAGAACTCGCTCCACTCGCCGTTGCTCCTTCTCGTCTTCAGTCTTTGCTCGTTTGCGCGGTGGAAGATTCGTCTTGGGTTCTGGGAGTTGTTGACCCCAGGATTTCCTCTTCTTGACCGGTTTCTTTTCCGATGATGATGGTGTCGGTTGTGGGGTACCAGACACGCTATGTTCGAAGTCGTCATCGTTGAATGACTGTGGGGTCATGACCTCTTGCGGGTTCATCGTCGTCGGGGGAAAGAGAGGAAAGTTGCTGCCAGGTGTTGATACGAAAGAGTCGGCCACGCTGTCGGCAGGGCTCAACTCGTAATGCTCAAACTTGACTTTTGGGGAGTCCATATTTTCGGGTTGAGTATTATGAGGGGTTTGTGTTGTGTATTGTTGTTTTCGTTGTTGTTTTCGTTGTTGTTGGGTTTGTGATGAGCCAAAATCGACTTACTTGTGGGTTGAGGTGCACAAGTTATGGTTATGAAGGAGTTATGATATGGCTGTTGGAGCTTAGTTGCCTCAGTATGAAGGAGCTGATGACGGGTACATGGTGACTCATGTGAAGGCAGCAATGAATGAATGTGGGAAAGGTGAAGGCGGAGTCTTAAGGGGGGGGGAGCCAATGAGAGGACGAGGAGACAGATGGGGAAGAGATGTTGATACTGTGTCCTCTTGAAGGTAGAGGATAGTTGAGGAGAGGAGAGGAGTTGTGTGTTGAAGTGTGAGTGGTGAGTGGTGAGTATGAGGATGGATGACTGGCCCTTTATGAAGTGAACACGGTTTCCCTCCGAGGACGAAGTGGCTGCCTGAGTGAGGCACGCACTCTGATGATTGCCCTGTATTCTGTATTCGTACCTCAACTGGCACGGTAGGCTAAACTCAGCTGCCCCCTTGGGGGTTCTACCAAAGCTAGGAGCCTGCTAGCGTGGAGTTTGGAGGAGGACTAGGGGGCATGCAGGGGTGCAAGCGACCCGGCTGGTCGTACCAAATTTAGGGAGGCGACAGGGAAGTGTGTAGTGGGAGGTAAGAGGTAAGAGGTAAGAGGTAAGAAGTAAGAAGTGAGAGGCAAGGTGAGGTGAATTACGAATTATAAACTATTTTTATTATTGTTTATTGGATATTGGATATTGGAGATTGGAGGATATGATTTCCATATTGAGGAGATGATGATGATGATAAGTTAATCGACAAAGTCAACAGAATAGGCAGTAGTAAGAGTCTTGTACGTAGCAGCACAGTAAGCCGAGATAGATGCCAGGAGCAGAAAGTATTAGAATGGATAGGAATCAGGAAGACAAAAGAGGAGTGCGGATGATAAACACGATAATAAACACAAGAGAACTGATAGCATATCCCTTACTCATCACCTTCGACTTGCAGTTTAATGATAGACAATGATAATGCCCCAATCACCTGTTTATAGTCAAGGCTGTGAAGGAATATTCCTACCTACCAGTACAACACTCTTGGCCATGGTAGATAGTTAGGGCTTATGTGCTTTGGTGCTTTGGTGCTTTGGTATCACCATCACCATTATCGGCATTACATTAATATTACTCTGGAACATTGAGCTGAGGTGATTGTACACAAGTTTTGTGTGTGTGTGTGTGTGTGTGTGTGTGTCTGTTGTAACGAATAACATTTCGAATTCCTCCGTGCATCAAGCAAGTGTGCCACAGTGGGCTTTAAAGGGTGAGCGTGGTCTATGTACATATGAATAGAGTAGTGCTTAGTCTTGAATCTTGAGTGGTGGTAAAGGTGATGGCTGAAGATGAAGTGAGACGTTGATTTGGTGTAGGATCAATAGGATCAATGGGATGAGTGGAAGAATAGAAGAATAGATGAATAGATGAATGCAGGCTGGCAATATTCTGCATGTCTGTACATATGTAAAGAGAGAAATATCCTAGATGGGCAATGGATATTATCCCATGTGGACAAGATAAGCCTGAGTCTGAGCCTGTACTTGTAAATATGTAGGTGGGCATGTGTGTACATATTGAATACATATTGAATACATTCATGGGTCATTCACATACAGATACTATCAAATAATACGACTCTACCCATCTACCTACTTTATCCGTCTACAGTAATATCAAGAGACAAGACCCTTACTATCAGATCAATCTATCCTCTACACACAGATTCCCCCATAAGCTTCTGGAAGAAGAGATATGATATTCGAGCTCGGGAATTTAGATTCCAATTCCAATTCCAATTCCAATTCCAATACCAGTACCAATTCCAATACCAATTCGACACTCCCAACTCCCAAATCATCATTTCCCGAGCGGAAGAATGGCTATTACTTTCTATCTGCAAGTGAGTAGATGGTCAACTCAGCCTAGACCCACCGAGATTCATATGGGAAGTCGAGCACATTACCGAGTAGACAAGTTGTAGCAGACAGATTAAAGACGAGACCTCCACAAGAAACAAGAGAAGCTCATTATTGACTTGTGAATGGCTGGATATACATTTAATTATTAATAATTAATAATTAATAATTAATACTTCTCTTGATTTACAAGTACAACTATCCCCTCGACTCCACGCACGTACGCACGCGCATGCTCCGAACACGCACAACTCAACTCGACTCAATACAAGTCAAGTCAAACCACAATATGGGAAACCAAAATCATCAGTAACCTCAATTGACTTTTCCACTCAACCCCTCCATCCCGCAAACAGCATCGAAACAAATATAAATAAACAAATACGTAAAGAATAAAAACAGCCTCACAGGATATCTTACCCACCTCGACTCCAAAACTTCTTCACCTTCTTGCGTCTTTCCCACATTGTTCCTCCATCTCAAACAATCCCCTCCTCCCCCCCCCCGGCTCGGCTCTTCATATTTCATATGTATCAACCAGCCCCCCCCGTCAACTCCATCAACTCTCTCCTGAGCGAGCACGATGCGTATCTCGATGAGGAAAGTTCCAGAAGACCCATTCGCTTCGTAAATTAAGACATTCTTTTCCCTACCTGACCTTCTCCATATTCTATCGAACTACTTGTATAGATATGTACTTGTCACTACACAACTTTGTACTCAGATCCCCCCCTCCCCCCTTGGGCAAAAGCGGGCGTGTGGTAATGCAAGGCGCACTTTTATGGGTCCGGCTGCACACCGTAGAGTTGGTAGTCAGGTACATGCTGGACTTGTAAGGTATGTATTACCTAGGTACTTGTACAAGTACAGTATTCACCGTTCGTGGACTTGGAGGACCATTGCATTTGTTGCATGATGTTGATGTTGATGGATATGGATATGGAGATGGATGGGGATGGAGATGGGGATGGAGCTTGCATTCGAGCGGCGTAACGGTGAGCAACAGCTCTATCTTGAGGCTACGGAGTATTCACATCCTAGGTACCATACTGTACCTTACCTTACCTTACCTTGCCGTTGTATCTACTTGTACTTGTAAATAAGTACATACTACTACACGATCACCAGCAAGAGACTTGCATCTTCATGTTGATGTGCATATCCTGATATTCACCAAGCCAAGACCACAATCATAATCACAATCACAACAATATCCATCTCGACTCCATCTCCATCACCAACGCCAACAAATCTCACCCGCCGAGCTTCGCCGCGCCTCGGCCTCGTCTCCAAAACTCGCTCACTCTTGGAATACGTTATTCGGACATGAGACTCTCACATCTGACCGTGCAGCACGAGCGTCGTATTCCAATATTCCAATCCCACAGCCAACCACCAGACCCAATCGATTGATTCCCCTACAGTGTTCTACAAGGACATGTTGTGCAGTCCATAGGATTTCTGCTGTATCCTAGCTACAGCCCCCACAGCCCAAATTCCAGAGCGGTGCATCTTCACACCCTCACATCACAGCTCATACTTAGGTACCTATGCACGCGCACAAGCACAAGCACAAGTACAAGCACAAGTACAAGCCTTCGCTCGAGAGCTGCGTCAGCCTCAGTCCCTGACTCCGAAGCGGAAGCGGAAGTGGAAGCGGAGCCTGCCTCTGCGACTCGGCGAGGGACAGAGGGGCAGAGAGGGTCGGTGTCGGTGTCGGTGTCGGTGTCGGTGGTGTCATGGAATGGAATGTGGCGCGCATGAGTCAAAGCAGAGAGGCTGAAGGTCGAAGGTTGAAGGGGCGGGAAGCTACGAGCATTGTAGCGAGTGCTGGGCCCCGAGGCCGGCGTGTGTAAGTAAGTAAGTCGAGTCTCGTCGTGTGAGTTCAGTGTGAATGAGAGCGGCTATTAATTATGGATAGTTACACTACTTACCACTACATAGTACTCGAAATGATGGAGGAGCAGAAGGGTCGAGGGGCTCTCAAGACAAAGAGACGTTCGATCTACAGGACGTGCTGGAGAATCCGTGTACTACCGACGTCGATGGCTTGATGCGCCGGTCATGTTTCTACGGGATCATCGACACGATCGAGTATTTAGAGCAGCGTCTCCGTAGAAGTCAAGTCGACGATGAATGGTGAGTACTACCCAAGTATTCTGTTCTAACCAAGAGCCCAAGACTCAAGACGAATCAGAATACTTACCCAACACGTTCTATCCAGGTAGGCCGCACAATGGATCTTTTCTTTTCTGTCTATTCACATTCTACCTATCCTATCCTATCCTGTCCGTCCCATTCGCTCTGAAAACAGCTCGAGAGGAAGTCGTACCATGCCATCGAAGGTCCATATTCAGCTCCAAGTCACCCGTTACACACGATTCCCTCCACATCAGCACGTGAAATAATCCACATGTTCATGGTCCATGGTCTTTTGTCTTTTGTCCTTCGTCCTTGTATCAATAAACTCTACCTACCTACCTACCCCACCACCAGCAATGCAAACAGCCAAACATCCCTCTCGACAGCGGTGTATGAAGTATGAAGGATAAAGTATCAAGTATCAAAGCCCTCACATCTCACCTCACCTCACTTCACCTCAGTCAGCCCAGCCCAGCTCACCGTACCGTACCGTTCATCGCATTGAACGGTCAATCCACCAGTTCACGTCTGCATCGGCGTCTGTGTCTTGTGTCTGTGTCCATGTCCATGTCCATGTCCACGTCCACGTCTGCGTCTGTGTGCGACGCAACTCATGCAACTCATGCAACTCATGCAACTCCAAGACCTCGAATTAGAATGCCGTATCGGATCATGGTCCTACGTAGTACAGTCTACTTGCACAGTCTACATACTTACCGCCGTGACAGGACCAACAGTGAATGAGTGAGTTACTGGGAAGATGTGCAGTGGTGCCGGTGGGGTTTGGGGTTGGAGCTTAAGAGCTTGGGAGCGTGGGGCTTGGAACTTGGAACTTGGAGCTTGGAGCTTGGAGCCTGGGAGCTTGGATCCCTTATGCCGTGAATAGGGGGGATAAGACAATTGAGGGGAGGGGGATGGATGTTGCAAGTTTCGTCGCAAACATCTGCACAGTACTTGCAAGTAGTACAGTGGCGCCGGTGGAAACGAAACGGAAGGGAATGATGGACGGACTGGCCGCTGGGACCATGTTGTGAGGCGCGGTACAAGTACGTACCTCTAGTGGTAGTGGTACAAAGATGAGGTCGTGAATTGAATTGCGACTGACTGAGACGGAGTATCGACGTACGTACAATCCAAGGACGACACACATACGCAGTATCGTACAAGTCGTACTCGTACCCCACTGTTTCGTAAGGTAATAATGTCATGGAGTGTTGTGGGAAGTGCTTATCTGATGAGATTCGATGGAGAATGGATTGCCGCAGGAATGGCCATGTAGAGAAGAGAGAAGGCATCGAATCTGAAGATGCAGACGAGACCTCCCTCCTCGATACCTTACTCCATCATATCGACATGTCGACGTTGAAATGGAGTTGAAATGAAGTTGAAATATGAGTTTGGCCCTTCCTTACCTCCCCCTTCGCCAATCGCCAATCCCAAACGCAAATTCCAATTGAATTCCCCAATCTATCACAAAACCAATTCCTTCAAACATCAACCATCACAATATCGAACCCCCTCCCTCTCTCCCTCTCTCCCTCTCTCCCTCTCTCCCTTTCTCCCTTACATACACAGTAAACCCTCACCTCACCTCCCTCATCCCAAGTCCAAGTCCAAGTCCAAGTCCAAGTCCAACCTCAATCCCAATCCCATCCAGCCCACACGCAGCATCCCAGAATCCAAAATCCAAAATCCACACCAGAGGCAAAGGGAGCCTCACCCCAAGAATGTACAATACCTCGCACTCTCCTCTCCTCGCCTTCGCCTCGACCCACCCCCCTTGCCGTATCCAAGCGAGGCGATCGCCGGCCCCTCAGAGGCTGAAACCGGCTCCACCGTGCTCGCCATGCCGCGGCTTTCTGGAACGTACAAGTCCATAAAGAAGGACAAGTAGTGGGGCGGGGCGGGGTGGAGTGGGGTGGCCCGGTGGGAATTGGGAATCGCAAGGCCTGTGTCGGTTGGAGTTGTGGGTTGACGGGTGCATGGGTGGGGATCACGTGCTTGGTGGGATGGTTGGAGTGGGATGTTGTGCAGAGGATTTGAGATTTTGGGTTTGGATGGGAGCGGTGGAGGTTGAGCTTGAACTTGAGCTTGAGCTTGAGTTTGGAAATTGAGGGCAGGGGAATGGACGGTGAGGATGCGGGGTTGATGAGAGGAGTGAGGTGAGTGAGGACTGGGAACGGGAACGGGAACGGGAACGGGAATGGGAATGGGGTTGGCCGTGGGAGAGGGGAGGGATTTGATGCTTGTTGTTGTGAGGGCTTGAGGTGAATGTTTGTCCTGTTTCAACAACGTACTTCACCAACTTCGTCTTTTCCGGTATCGCCGCATGGCCTCTTCTCATATCGTCAGCATGCTCTTCCCCGGTTGAGTATCGATTCTCTCGACGTATGAAGCATTTTGCGTTCGAGAGATCTTCATGTTTTTTCAAGGATTTCAGCAATGAGAAGAGGAAGGGAAATGCAAGGAACGAAGAAAGGCGAGTAATGAAAAATAAAAACTGATGTATTGCTAATTGTTCTTCTATGTCGCTCTTCACCCTTCTACTTCAACGAAAAGGAAACACATCTCTTCCACTGGTTCATGCTAGTAATCCGGAGCTCTAGTTCTTCCAATATCGTATATAAGACTCGAATATCAGCTCAGCTCAGTCTAGAAGCCGAAGCAAACTTCAACTTCTCAGAACAGCATCACTTCCCTACGCCAGTCCAATGGGCTATAGCGAGCTCAGAGCTGCGTGAGTGAGTGACTACAGGTATAAGCATGGGAACGAACGATGGCGATGACTGTTCATCTGCAGATGAATCTTCTATCTAGAGTCGCTATTGTAGTCATCTGCTGGTAGATTGGAAATATGGCCTACGAGGAAGATATCGTTGGCCGTGGTCTTGACGGACAGCATTGAACAACGGATTGACTTGATGGCTTGGCTATGGCTCTACGATTGCTCAACTTGTAATCGCATCAGGAAAGAAACGGACGGTTTGTGTGATGGGAACCATTTATGGTGGAAGGTATGTAGGTATTTTTTATTAGCTGTTATTTCCCTGTTCGAATCGAGTTGATTTCTTATATATACTACATACTACATTATGATATACTGTCTTTTCCTTCTGCTGTGCTATAGTGCTGGAGATCTCTTCTTGTACTCTGGAATACTATCGTCTATAACACATCCTTTTGGGAATCATATTTTAAAAATTATATACAGAGTTCTAAGATAAATTTCTGATTCAATGGTGAATTTTGTGGGCAAGGTAAGCTCATATATCTCATTTGTCCAATCTTGCTCGATTCACCCCTCAGTTTTTGAAGCTTCACTCCCAAGTAGTCAAACTATTTCTCTACATGAAAAATCACAGATCATGTACAAGAGGATGCCAAACAAATCGACTGCAATGGTGATAAGAGATGAAGTAGGGCAAATCGTTACTAATTTCAAGTGCTTCTATTACCCGCGGCAGCCACACTGCAGCTACGTATCAATTTCACCGAAACCATTCTGCTCGACCATGGCCACATAAGAAGTATAGCATGCTTGATGGCAGCAAAGTACGTCAAGTGGCTGAAGGGCTTGCGGGTTGAACATCATTGATAATTTCACCTGACAGCGAGGCCGCCCCTGACAATGACGACGACGACGTATTGCAGTATCTCGTGCCACTCATAGGAAGCACATCACAACTGACTGATGATTTTTGGAGCACTGATGTGTTTGCGATTCTGCGGCTATGAGAGTTGCAGTCTGGCGCAGATACACATCATTGAGACAGAACAAGGGATGCTATAGAGAATTCCCACACACAAAAATCCCCTATTGATAATATCTACTCCACACTTTTGACCATGGCAAGTACACTGCCTCTAGTGTTGTTGACGGTTCTTGTATTTATCTTTAGTATTTCTTTTGTTGACGTCTGCTACATGATTCCAAAGGGCAACCGATAGCCCAAGAGCAATGCTCTTCAATATACGAACTCGAAATGAGCTATGAGTTAGATAACATATTCGATAAGTCACATATCGCGGGGCTCCATCGGTTACCAGTAGGTACTGCCACAATGAGACAAGAGTTTGAAATGTCTGATCCGATTGAGATTCATATATGCGTTGCAAAGCAAGGGACTATCAGAAACGCTCACAAGCCCATCCAAGTATCATCAAACCTCCAATCAAACGCCGTGCATAAAAAACCCCATGCCAAGTTCTTTGTCCTCCTTTGTTCAAGATCTCAAAGCTCTGAGTCTTTCACCCAACCCATCTTCTTCAACCTCACTCGGTCCAGCTCTGACAGGTGCAGCAGCGACCGGCTTTGCCCCCTCCATCTCCTGGTTGAGTTCCACACCTGCCTCATCCGCTACCTGATTCATCAACCTATCCACATCCTCCTGTGGAGTTCCAACTGCGGTAGCTTGCGAGGTCGCGTTTTCATAATAACCTGTCGCGACATCAAGGTCCTCGAACTGGGTTTCGAATCGATCCATAACTGCTGAGATCTTTTTTCATTAGCTGACGTATTCTCAAGCCCTAATTTCGTAAAAACAAGACATATCCTTGGGCTTATCCGTAGTCAGGGTTTATTTAGACATACCTTCTCCAGATCCATAGCCTTCATAGCACCATCCATCCCCTTCACCACATTCGCCATACTTCCCGTAACCTGTCTCATCGTTACAGCGGTCTGAACTCGTGATGCCACCGCATCAATGCGGCTGCCTAATCGTAGGAGATTGAGTCGTTCGTTCTGTTTGCGGATGGCATTCTGGGCATAAATCTTCGCAATATCGCTGTGACCTTGTTGGATTGCCTGTTTGGTGTCAACAAGAATCTATATAGCTAGCCTACACAGCGTGCGATAGTTTTCACCGACCTTCTTGAGCTTATCTTTCTCGGACTTCTCGTCTTTCCCGGCTTTTGCTGCTTGGCGGTTGAGTTGTTTTGCTGTAAACTGAAGGGAAATCAGCAACTTTCTCATCTCGGATACTGCGAGGAGCGAAGAGATCGCGCCTTGAGGAAAGATTGGGGCACTTGAGGCTATGGTGGGGTAGATGGAACCCCGCGATGAGAGCTTACCTTCAGGTTGAAAAGAGCTTTCTCAAGTCCCGACATCGTGAAGATATTTGAAGGAAGGTGTAAATAAGGTTATGGATTCTCTGATAGCAATTCCTGTGAAATAGGTTGTCGTCGCTCCGATCGTAACCGTGATATGTCTTGGGATAAGGTTGACTGCGGGCGGCTGCTAGCCTTGTCCTATCCCGAACTTGTCGGAGTGACGCTGCATACGGTGACTTCAGGGACCACTAATGCACATATATTACTAGCCCAAAGCTCTCCATCTTATCGTCAACATCGATGAAATCCATATGCTCTTTTCAGTGTGTATTGATATTTTTCATTTCAATAGCAATACTACTCTTCATGAGTTCGAATTACAGCGTATTTGAAAGAATGCCGCCGAAGCCTAAGCTCAATGTTCATAGCTTTCCGCGTCCTCCTCGATGCGAGAAGACCCCAAGACATCTGCAGGTGAAATGGGGAGGCCAAACTATTGCTGATACCAAGGATGCATATTGGGTTCTTGAGACTACTCACCCACCGAGTACGTCTAAAAATATTCACAAAAACTTGCAGTACAAAAAACAATCATACAGCCTTGGTCACTCGTTCAAGTTTCTCAGGCTCTTAACTAATAGTCCATAGCATATTATCTTCCCAAATCGTCACTCTCTATCGCACTTGATCCTACACCACGCGGTTCCTTCTGCGAATGGAAAGGTAGTGCAACGTATTATTCCATCAAGAACCCATCCACAGGCACTGAAGTCAAGGATCGGATTTGGTCTTATGAGCAACCCACTTCTGGATTCACAGACATCAAAGGTTACGTTTCGTTTTATGCAGGGCCATGGGACTGTTATGTCGATGACGAGAAGGTTGAGCCTCAACCGGGCGACTTTTATGGTGGCTGGGTAACCAGTGATGTCGAAGGGCCTCTCAAAGGGGGACCGGGGACTTGGGGATGGTGAGATTCAAATCTCAAAAGGGTTTCGTCGGTCATCATGACTAACCTTATCATCTCACTCAACTGTATAGTTGTGTTGTGACCTAGCCAGAAGATTAGCTACCTTTTCAAGTTTATTTTTTATTTTTCAAAAAGAAATTGAAAAAACTAAAAGAGAGTATATTATGGTGGTGGCTCTCCTGTTTTGGGATTGCATCGAGTCGCTACCATGGTATGTCGTCTATGGGATCATGCTCGTCTAAGCCACATCTTGAATATGACAAATGTGCCATCAACTATATTTCTTCTCGTTTTACTTTCACAAAGTTTAATAAAATTGTTCCTTCAACTTTCCATCTAAAGCTGCTGTCGCAGAAGCTGTCTTTCAAGAGACTCACAACATCTCCTCTCTTTCGAAGCCAACACGCAACTCCACAGACGCAATGGACGTCGGCACATTCGACTTCCCAGTTCGGACACTGGAACCTGTCACACAAATCGTGACACTTAACGCCAACCTCGAGGCCGTCCAAACATACACAGTCACCAAGCCCTCACCCCAAGTCTATGTGCTTATGAAATATCATGGCCCCGAAGGACCTCCTCCTCCTCCTCCTCCAAATAACGCTCCCGACCCCCAGCCAGTCCCCGAATCTCTCGCGGGCGGTTTCGCCGCATCTCTATTAGATGGCAAGAACCCAAGAGGCCTGTCCCCCGAGCAGCAACGCGCGGGCTTCACTGAAGCACACACCTCCTCTCCTACAGCTCAAGAGGCTACTACAGCAACGGCGTTTCCAGCACCGGGAAGTTCAAACCTTCTGCCAGCTATGACGGAGGCTATTTTCAATTCTGATGCAATGTCGGCGTACACTACACCTTTCCGGCCCTTGTTGGCAGTCAACCCATCAGCGGTCCCAGATACCTTCTCGACTGTCATCGTCATTCCATCGTCCGACTCAAACAGCTCGAGTATCAGTATCGTTGTTGATCGATCTTGATTAGAACGGTAAACAGCCTTTGGTTAGAGCATAGAACGTTAAGGTGTTTGGAGTGGCCGTGTTGAGCTTTTGTGGTCGAATGCGGAGTCTTCGGAATTTCTTGACTTGTTGTACTTCTGTTGTTCTATGGGATAACTTTTATCGGTCAATCTGCGCCAAATCAACAGATATGCGTGGAATCCATATGTACATGTGAATTTTTTTATAGAGTTTTGGGGCGTTCATGTTATTTGATACCAAATGATTGGTTGTGGATTTATAACCCGGTTATTATTCTATATGTTTCCAAATCCTCGCATTGATCAACTGAGATGGGACATTCCAAGCGCAAGGGATATGTTATGTATTTGAATGTGAGTTCCAATATTGTTGACATTTTAAACCTTCATCAAAAACTTTGGTCGCAAACCATCTACTTTCCCAAAATTGGCTATTTGGAGTATGTACCTCCATGTTCATATAATGGCCGCTACTAGAACACAAGACATATAGTTATGTCAAGATATCAGCAATAGCCGACTCTCTCACATTCAAAGGCTTTCCAAATGGGCCATAGGAATGGTTACAGGCTTCACTTATCACTCTTCATGCATTTAAGTAGCTGTGGAGCAGATCCTGCTTCTCTCTTCAACCACTTACACATCCATGAGTCCCGCTGTACACACTATGTGTCGAATCGATACCAGTGTTCGTAATAATATAGTCACTTGATTTGCCTGTAAAACTATTATATGGTGGTAGAGGATAATCTGTTTAGTGCAGCTTTGCTTGTTCCACTTGATATGGCTGTTCCAAATTCAACAATATACCTTGCTGCGTTTGTGCAATGCTGGAATTAGGAACATTCTCTATTGGTGCTATTACTCGTCAAGATTATCAACTTCGAACTGATGCCGGGGATTGAATATATATACATGCCATCTAGCATTGCAGCACATCCTGGTTGCTTTGATCCATCACTTCTCCAGATTCATCCGTTCTTTTAACATTTATGCGCCATTTTAACTGGATGCATGCGTATATATAACAACTAGGTGAGAAGTTTTGATACGTTAAAGGTCATAGTAAATTGTATCAACTAAGCTGCTCGTCACTTCATGCTAACAAAGACTTCTAACAGCGGACAGGATCTCTCACATGATTACATAATAACGGTACGGACTACTGCTTGGTGTTGATTCAGGAGTCGAGTGAAGGCGTAGTGGCTAAATGACCTGCTTATCAACATACCTACAGTGTGGCACTTGAAGAAAGTTCTCGACTCGTCCGAATGCTGTCAGCAGCATAGGTTGTGTTTGGGTTTCTGATACCTCGCATAAGTGTTCTTGTATTGCCGCTTATACCATTACCAAGAGATCAAAGAGGCAACAGTTGCCCCCAAGTCCCCAAAAGAATCAAGAGTATTGTGGGATACAAAAAAAAAATACAAAAAAAAAAGTGTATATAAAAATGCAAAAAGAGTAGCGGGTCACAATCATACTATTACTTTTGATTGATCACTGTACCAGAAAACCCCGAAGGATTTTGCTGAAGTTCCTGGGAGTTGAACTCTCGACCCTTCGCGCTTTTGCATTTAATGAAGGTTCTCGCTGATGCAGACGTTCCACTCGACCATTGGACTGAAACCCGGGAACTTGTTGATGTAAGGTCGCTTGTTTGGTTTATATGATTGTCTGTGGTGGTGGGAGACTGTTTAGGTCATAAGCTGAAAGTGAGTGGCTGCTACATATTGGGAGCTGTGGTACATCAAGCGCCCTCCAAAAACCTCGCGATCCTCTCATCCATAAACGTCACATCCTCAGGATTTGCTCCACCACCTGCAATATGCCCCCAAACGGACTCGATGATCTCCAACTCACCGTTCTCCAAGTTCTGCACCTCCTCAACACTATCCTCCCATGCAAAGTACTGATCCGTCCTACACGGCATAACCAACGCCCTACATTTCATCTCCCTCAACTTCATCTGCACAGACACCTCCCCATCCCCGATATCGCCATGCTGCCACATGCGAGCCAGCACCAGCAGGTCATTCGCATCCCAACTCTCGCTCCCCTTTCCCCGCGCCTCCAGCCAGGCCTCCAGACTCTCGGCCCCTACAGCCTGCCACAGCTCCTTTCGGAACCACGCACCGCTAGTTAGCCATGCAGCATAGGCCCGGCCAAAGGCATGTAGCCCACGCACCGGTTGGATGTTCTTGGCCGCGTAGGTGTTGTCGGCGTAGTCGATTGAAGTGCTCAAGGCACTGATGGGGCCTTCGAGAAAGGCGATGTTATGGGCGCTTGTCTTGGCGGATGAGCAGATTGGGATGATGGCGCGGACAAAGGGTAGCTTGGTAAGGGCATGCATCGCTGCCCAGTGGTAGGCTCTGTTACCAGTCAGTAAGGGTCCGATTCATGGGATGGCGGGAGGAAGACGTACTGTTGACCACCCATACTGAAGCCAATTACGGCTGCTAGTTCCTTGATACCAAGGGAGGCGGCTAGAGCGTACTGTGAGTTAATGCAGTCGGCGTATCGGAGGCCTTTTGTATTGACTGAGGAGGGCCAGTTGGGGTCGTTGGATGGAGAGGCGGATTCACCATTGCCTAGCATGGCTACTACTATGACTTGGTAACTCTTCAGAGCAGACGTCGAAAAGTTAAGAGTTGTATTGATTTTACCGCCAAAGCATGTTGGTATCTACAATTCGTGTTAGTATCTGTAGTAGACAATACAATCGTGAAGTGCAACAATGGAAACCATATTCATCTGGCTGATGATGATGGAATCCACCCCCACCCTTACGTAGGGCAGAACATTGAGGAAAAAATCCAAGTATACCAACACCGTATCTTTCTTCCCTTCATTGAACACCCTGTATGCCACCTTGATCCTATGTGTCTCATCTGCACCATTGACGAATTTGAAATCAGGTATTTCAAGATATTGTACACCAGTACCATCGTATGTGCCGGTGGGAGCCATATTCACCTGCTGACTTCATATATATTGGAAAAGGTAGGTTTGATCAAGGTGAAACGGCTACAACAGAGTGAGTATGACAGATAGAGTCCCGAATATAGATGCAATTATTTAAGGGTAATGGGAGAAAAGATGCGTCTTCAGATGAGATCTAAGCTTTATGATAGATATCTCGTGACTCGTTCACAGATAAGGAAGGAGTGGGGTCGGCCGAGGCGATGTACATGATCACGCACGCGCCATGAATACCCTTCACGACTGTTTGTGAAGATAGAAACAGGCATCACCGGTTTATTAATCCACTGGTGAATGAATATTGCTATAAACGAAGATTTAGAAAGGGCGGCTGGGGTTGGAATGGGCTACTGTATTTAGTAATATGAGGGGTTTGTATAAATCACTCAAGAACATTTATCGACAGCTCAAAATCACGTTCATGCAAGAGAAATACATTAATGCTTGTGATGTGGATAATATTTACTACGTATCAGAGCTCGTGGGCAACGGCGTCAGGCCTACAGCATCGCAATAAACTACTTCATCACCTCCATTCCTCCACCTCGCCTCTCCTTCATTGAGATGAGTGCCCCCGTGCACCCTCTTGTGCCTTCTGCACCATGCTCTCATGCTAGACACAGGCTCATACCGAAGTACAAGCCATGCGTACATGAACTTGACAATAAAATACATGCTAGATGTCCCATCATACGACAGAGACATACATGAATTGAGGTAATTAACCGCACATAAAATCTCCTCTTGTCACGACCTCGCCGATTACACGCACATGGCGGTAGCGGTGGGCGTCAAGCAAGAGGGGCCGAAGATTCGGCTTCGTGAGAGATGTAGGACCAGCCTACTCTCAAACCAAACGAACAAAGCTAGCGCGTACGAACTAGGGATGATGGACGGCTGCTCTCTCTCTAAAAAGACACAAATATAGACTCAGGTCTTCATTCATCGACGGACAACGATACCCTGGCGACGGGTAGCAGTTGGGACGTAATCCTCCTCGCCAGAAGAACAACAAGACGAAGAATCGTCACTGTAGCCACAGCGGGTTCCTCCACAGTCGAGCTTGACGCGGTCACCCTTGCGAGTGATACCGTAACGCTCGCATGTGCACTCCGAAGAGGTGCCAGATGAGTAGTCTGACATGGAAGAAGCGGAGGATGGCGAGGACGAGTCGGAGCGGGATGAAAGGGAAGATCCCACAGACGATGGTGGGCTGCTGGCAAGGTCGTAGTCGTAGTCCCCCACGGTGGTAGCGCTGAAGCGCGAGGTGAGCTCCTCCACAGTTGGGCAGGCATAGTCGCCCTCCAAAATGTACTTGGTGGCGTGTGGAGTGATGGGCTTGGGAGACTTGATTTGGCTGACGGACAATGGGCGACCTTTTGGGATGTCGACAGTCAAGCTATCACGACGGGAGCTGTGCTTGGAGGATCTGCTTGAGGACTTGGGCGATGACATGCTTGACATCTCAGTAGGAACATCGAGAATGTTCAAGACGCGGCCAGTGGTTGGCTCGGTTGTGGAGTCTTGGGATGGGTCGTGGGATACGTGGTAACCATCGATGATGTAGTAGTACCAGTATCTTTGACCTGGAATCAAAGTCTCACCCTGGAATCTGAAGGTGCCCTTCCACTTTCCTGACTTGGAGGTCTTGTCCTTGGCAAGTGGAAGTTGACCGGCGTAGTTATCCCAGGAACCGAGGAGATGAGTGGTCTTTACACTTGAGGAAGTGCGGAGAGAGAAGGATAATTGAATAGCGGCCATTTCTGCGATATGAATTATTCGGAAGGACGAAATTTATTTAGTACTGTTGTAAAAATATCTCGAGCAAAGAAGAGCTAGTAATTTTGGGGTATTGGGGTATTGGGGTATTGAGGAGTCGATTATGGTGAGATTGTATTAAGTTCAAGTTGACCGGCAACTTTAGGGAATAATTATTAGAAGGTAAAAATTGGGGATTAGAGCACAGCTCTGTTAACAAAAAAACAAAAAAGGGGGAGATAAAAAAGGGGAGGAGAGGATTAGGATACTAGCTCTTGAGGATTGAGTGCTTGCTGAGGAGAGAAGAAGAAAGGGAAAAGGGAGAGGACTTGTGGTTGCCTTTATGGACTTGCTATTTTTGATCGTGAGGGGAAATAGCTTGATGGAAGAGCCATGACATGGCCACTTTTCTGAATGGTCGACATGCAAGACTGGATGCATCTCGATGCAGCTGACTTGATCTTCTGCAAGTCCCGGCGCGTATTGGCTGCGGTACACATTGGCAGTGGCCAATGAGAAGGCCGGCGACTAAATCCCAGCAACAAACAACCAACGAGCATGTCTGTGCGAAGAGACGCACCTGGGCGGGCACATTCGCTTGGCGGAGGCCTGTAAATACCAGTCCAATCACAACAGAAGAGAGCGATTCCGGCCATTTGTGATGATGATCTGAAAGGTTTAACGGGGGGAGGATGATGGAGCACAATCGATAGTTCCTAGAGATCCCCGGGCTGCCGGGGAGGGATGCCATGCAGTCATGGCCCACATGCGGATGGCCCGTCTACTGTACAAGTACAAGTACAAGTAGCATGATGGCATTCGTGATCGTGATTGGTCTTTTTCCGTTTCCTTTCCAACGAGGTCAACATGTGCCCGCCAGGAAAGCATCTCATTGTGTATGTATGCATATGCACGGCAAGGAGAGCTGAGCACGAAGATAGGCAAAGGACGAGGTATGACTTGTTGAAGAAGACCTCGAAAGCAAGGAAAAGGAAAGTGATGCGCGGAAGAACGATGGAAGGCTGGTCACCGAACACAGCACAGCACACGGCTTTCTGGATCTGTATGCATGTACAAGTACATACAGTACGTATGTACATAGTAGAACACGCCTGCGCAATGAGGACGACGAGCAGCGAGAAACAAGCAGAGACAAAGCTTAACCACGACGATGAACTCTACTTGTCGGCGGTGTGATTGAAAGCAGGGACATGCAGCCATGAGGCTATTTATGAGTATGTACTACGTACCTTGTACCTTGGTACAGTATTCGTACTTGCAGAGGAGGGGCCGACCTGACGGACGACCTATGAATTGCCATGGGCAACGGCATTTATGTGTAAGATATTCGGAGAAGAGTACGGATCGTGGATTCCGGATGTACAAGTAAGTGAGAGAGTATGGAGAATGAATGAGAATGCTGGACGAGACGGAGACGGACCCAGGTTGAACTTGATGCGGTGAAGGAATCCGTAGGTGTTGTGTACAGGTACTCATGTCGTTCTCGGAGGCCTCAAATACGGTCTCCTCCTCTCTAGCTAGTCTGCTGGGCGTACAACAGGACGACCGTTGAACAGCGACAATACCTGCCTAGGTAGGCACTTTGTTGTATGTATGTACATACCAACATCGAGTCGATTTTGCGCGGCTCGGCAAAGGCGACGAAGGTGACAGAGTTTTCTTCGTCTTTTTTTCGCTGAGCCCTGTACTCTGCCCTGCTCCGTTCTGCAAATGGACGGCGAAGACGAAAATAAGACCTGTGTGCTCGCGTCTGTGTGTGCGGAGTACTTGTATGTGCATATGTACCTGGTAAGTGCGTGATGTTTGTGCAGCATGCCAGCATTCTGCATGTCTAGCTTCAGCGTCAAGAGTTTATTGATGATTGAGCATCCCATGCTGTATGTACAAGTACAAGTACGCTGACCCGGCGGATCCTCTTCACGTGCTCTTCCTGCCCCGGTATCTACTTATGTACCAGTAACTACTTGTGTACATACTTGTATGTGCAGGGTACGAGTTAGTACCCCTCTTCGGGATATACGAATATACGACATGGTACTTTTTACTGCCGCTCTGCTGATGCTCAAGGATTCGACTGGGTGAGCTGATCTCAGTGAAGCCGAGAGGTGAGCATTTCATGGCATTGAAGAGTCGATGACAGCTCCATACATGTGTCGGAAGAAGTCCATCATGGTGCTGTGTAGTAAGACGTTACGACGTTACCTCTTTCTTACTGTACCAGCAGCGGCAGGCCAATGCCGGGCTGTTGTGGAAGTTCAAGTCCTCGGCCTTTATCATGAGTTACAACTTTTTACATACAATCCGTTGGTAATTCATTCCTGCTCATCACGGAACGCACTTAACAGCTCAAGTATCATCCAAATACTTAGAACCACCAGAGATTATCGTTTCTTCAATCCCTCACTCATCGTCTGTATTGTTTGACAGACCAACGGAGTGAGTGTTAGTTACTTGACAGCCGTGCTGACTTTTACCTACAACAGAAATCCATATCACCCTTTGAACTATTCCTACGAATACCCTTACCAGTCACCTGCAAGTGTATTCAAGAACGGCAACCCGATATCATCAAGCATATTCCCTCAAGGGCATCATTTCTAAAAGAGACAGATCAACGCTCTTCTCCAGAAAAGCCACCATAGCGATCGCTCCCGGTTGGATCTCTGATGTTCTAGCAGATCAGTGGTGACGTACATGTTCCCTTCTAGACACTCTGTGTCGATATATGCTCGACGGAACAAAGATCGGCTGTATCCGAGATGCCAACAATACACGCTCCAGCAGAGGGTACGCGATTCAGTTTGAGATGCCGCGTATCGTATCGATCCTTCCACCCGCCGTCAAAGCATCCAAGCAGAATCACCACGTCTATCCCTTTGTTCACACAGAGGCTGACGATCGCTGACTTGAGGCTACACAACGTGGGAGGCTATCCGTCAAGATGAATCACGTCAAATCGGCATTGAATGCACATCTACGGTATCGCGATCACGGCAGTCTGTTTGTGCTTCGTACGATTCACTCCTTGGTGGTGTATTTCGGAACTCCTGCTGGGGTCTGTATTTTGTAAGATCCTTTAGAGGTTGAATATCAATCTCAGGCTTAGTACCTTTCTTGGAGATCCTGATCTGTGCAAACATCAAGTGTTTTGCAAGAGGTGTAGGCTGTTTTGATTACTGCCATACCCTCACTGCATATTATCACAGGAGTAGAGTAGAACTCGAATCAAGTGCGTAATGTAGATTGGCATGAACAGATACTATGTATCTGTACTCCGTATAGGTAGGAAGTCAAGATCCTACAGACCTCACAAAATCAGATATAAAACTTTGTCTTGAAGTCCGCTCTGTTACCTACCGTAATATGATCTTTTAGTAAGCACCCACCTCCATTTGAGTCATGTTCTATGTAACAATGTTCATATCCCTACCTATTCATACATAGAAACCAAAAAAAAAAAAAAAACATTCATCGAATCTTGAGCTCATTCCTGCAACAGATGAAGTAACTCAACCTCAAGTGACGAAAAACCCGCGAGATCCTCGCCCCCCAAACCCACAGCATTTCTCCGCAAAATGTTTCAAAGTCGGAAAGGCACATGCCGTCCTCGATATCGATAAGATAAGAACTTATGTACTCAGTCTACTTGTAAGTAGTAGGTGTTAGCGCAACGACGTCATAGGCACCAACCCGATACCACAGGCCAGTTTCGTTCAGTCGCCTCAACCCCGCCGGATTGATGTCAAAATATGCATCCTTATGGACGAGACGAGACGAGACTACGAGCACGACTCGACTCGCTGTGTGTCGTGCCCTAGAATCAGCCGTGGCGTCCTCGTTGGCTTGTCGCGCTTGTGCCGGTTGGATGGGTGTTTCTGCAGGGGCGGCTTTATCTGTTCTAGAGAGACTACTTACCTTGGGTGCTTGGGATATTCTAGTACTAGGGAGCTTATTCACCTGTCTGTTTGCAGACACCGATGCTGGGCGTGTTGAGTATGGGATTTTGTGCCATGTGAATAGGTAAGTATTCATACTTAGTTACTGCAGTTTGTTGAGGGTGAGGGGATGTAAACAATGCAATATCCATACCGAGGACTGATACTCCACGTAAAATGATTAGGGATGGGAAAGCAACTCCGTGCCTTGGTCTATTAAAAACATCATTGAGCAAGGAGCACCCCGTATTAATATAAATATGGAGACGTAGTGACACATTTCAACAAAACGCCCGTGGCTCCTACATATCCATATTCTTTTTGGGTTTGGCGGAGATTCCTCCAGGACAGGAATTATGGACTGGCGTTGATATCAGTTTCAGGATCGAGATGAATACGTATTGATATTCCATGCTGCAGAAAACCTGTTGATGCCGTTTTGTTACTGATTCTCATCTTCTACTCTACTGATAGAATACTCTCAACGTCACGAAGGATCAATCTCGATTTGCCCCTCGATTCGTACTACGTACGGGTCTTCATTGCCCCCCATCTCGCGCACAGAGATCAGTCAGTATGGATGAACACAAGATTCCAAGACAAGCACACAACCATGGCGCACGATCCGGAGTCGAATTCATCCACATCTGATCCCGGGTATCTATGGACGACACAGGGCTGCAACGGGACAAGAACCTTCTCAACATCGCCCATTGGAAGCATCGCCATCGAAGAAAAGAAAAACGCATGGAAACATGCGAGAGGGACGCCGCCGACGCCGTCGCTGGAATAAAGTATGCAACCTTTCCCTCGGCGTGGCAGGCTGTCGTGCAAAGGCGTGGGCGTGGCTTGACAGCCATGGCAAAGTCCAATGTCGGTCGGTCGATGTGCTTGCTGCGCAGTGTGTCAGCATGGTATTTCAGAATGTGCGTCCCTTCGCGCACACCGAGACATTTCGCACGTATGTATTTCTCTCTCCATGGATGCGGGCTAGTAGTGGCGCTTTGGGTGAAGAGGCGAGGCGGCTGCCATCATCGACAATGCGGTCGCCCGGCGTAAATACACGGTGCTGATGGATGTCCCGGTCAGAGACTAGAATAATTGAGACTCGACCGAGTGCCTATGAGTGAAACGAAACGAAATGTAATGTAATGTGTACGGAGGACGACTACGCTGCATATGTGGATATGCCATTGTGATCTCATAAATGCTTCTTTTGTTGCTTGTATTTTAGATACGTGCGTGACCAAATTCTTGTACCTACTCCGTAGATAGATACATGTGTAAGTATGGCCTTATACCTTAGGTTCGGGGCGATGGACGGATAGATTCGATACTTAGGTGAGGTAAGAAAAAGAGTGATGGAGTCCAGTTTCACCATCGGATAACGTCCTCGTAAGTAGAAGTCGAAGTAAGAAAGCAGCATTTGTCGATATCTCATCAACCATAACACACGCGTACCCAGTCGGCCATATGCAGCCGTCTCCCTATCTTGGACGAGTCAGACGCGCTGATGAACGCCCGTGCCGTGGAATTTTACAATTGCGATTGTGGTCAGATATGATGAGGATATGATGAGGATATGATGAAGATAAGTCGGGTCAGAAATCATAATCATAATCGGGATTCCAACTCAACTCAACAAGGTGCAGCATCGATCGAGTCGAGTGCCAAGTTGAGGTGAGTTTCCCCACCAGTTGATCAAGTGTCCATGTGACAATTGGCATGTCAATGATATTTGCGAGTTGATATTGAGACTTGACAGAAAAGCAGTGCAGTATCAAATAAGACTTGGAAAAGAGCAATGAGACGCGCAGTCATGGCAGTCATGTAAGCCTGTTGTTGATTCAGAATTCCGTAAGTCAATCGAGCGAGGTGTCGAGGGAGTCAGAGCCAACATGTGATCCGAGGCAGGTCAAGATCCCACCTTCGTCCGCATACCGGTGGAGTGAGCTTGATGTACGATGTTGTCAACGGGCGGAGAAACAAGACAGAACAAGCTGGTGGGAGGAACACATCTGGGTGATTCAGTTGATGTCATATCGGAATATTGTTTGTGTGTAAATGTACGTCTTTTCAAGGCGAGTGAGATGAGTGTGAGTATGAGTGTGAGTATGGGTATGGGTATGGGTATGGGTATGGGTATGGATATGGATATGGATATGGGTATGGGTATGGGTATGGGTATATATGGGTATGGTGAAAAGATTCATGTACGACGTAGAAAGCGACTGACTGCATTGTAGCTTGTCACTTGAGTATTATGTTGGAAATGATACGAGTAGTGCCCAGTTAGAGTAGATATATTCATGTACATATCCCAACATTTGCTATTCATACAAATGCAATACATATGGCCGAGAAAAGTACTTGTAGAATAATAATAATAATAATAATAATAATAACAATAACGACACTCTGACTCCATTGTCAACAAAGCTCATCTCATCTCCCACAAAGATCTTTGTGCTTCTATCGACCTGTGCCCCATCCCTCCGCCCCATGTTCTTGTTCTTCCCCCTGTATCCACCAATGCCCCCCCCTCGTCCGGCCTTATTTTCGTACCTCGATACACCTCGATACACCTCGATACACTACAGCAACCTCGGGCGCACCCAAAAGAGGCCGCTTACCTTCAAAGGCCATCTAATTGCCCCTCCGAGTCCCTTAGATCATGCACCTCTGCGTCATAATACTGCCAACCCCAAGGAAAAAAGGTCCGTCTAAGCCCGTAGTATTGCAACTATCCCCAGCATTGAGAGAGAGCCCAGACGCAGCCAGTTGGGGAAAAAAGGGAAGGCAGAAAAAAGAAGGGGAAAACAAAAAAGGAAAAGGAAAAGGCGCAGCAATGCAGACTACTTACAATTGCAGTCAGCATTAAATTTCAGGGGAAGGACGGGACTGCTTTCCATCACAATCATATTCTAATTATGCCTTGACTTCTCAAGACGCGCTCGCTTTCATGTGAATACTGACGCTTTTGAGGTCAAAGTTGTCATGAATCGTTGACGTGTAACATTGAATTGAAAGCTGAAGCCAAGCCTCAACCATGCACATAACATGATCATGAGTATAATCATAGATCATCATAACCATCATAAACATCCTCAGAATCAAGAGCAAAGTCCTCTGTAGACAGGTTCAAGGCTTCAAGGATATCAAGTCAGCAGATACCGATGCATGCTTCCATCAGTATCGCATGTACAAACAGACCGTGGAGTACCCGCATGAAGAGCAAAAAGTAACCCCGCCACTAGCCCGACCCCCCGATCACTTGTACCCAGGAACATGGGAAAACCAACGATTATCAAGAGCGCACCCCAGACATGCAGACATGCAGACACTTACTCACAACTCAACACTTTCGCACAAACATCGACATTGAACTCATATCCATCCATTCATGATATGTACATACGCACATATACCCCACCAGCCAGAATAGAAATGCCGAAAGGATGCCGCCGGATGTGCATGAGTGAGTGAGTGAGTGAGTGCGTGCGTGCAAAGGAAGACAGTTTGCGTACGGATAAGGTCGATAGACAATCATCCAGCGTGAGTCAAGGTATGGAAACGGACCAACAGAGAAAGGCACATGCAAAGAACAGGGAGGGTAAAAAGAATACAGACAAAATACATTGCATAGAAGCTGTGTACGTACTATGTAGTACAGCAGTACAATTGGTAGAAGGAGAAATATACCATGTAGTATTTTCATCTAGAAAGAAAAAAAGGAGTTAGAGGTTATACACGGCTCTTCTTTCCCCCTCCCCAAAGCCGCATTAGTACTACATCGGGCACTACACCCGTCCCGACGTTTTTATTCGCAAGTCTACACCATCCATCATCTGCAGCCAATCTGGCCAGCATTCAGCCTCAATGCAGTCTAGTCCCTTTTCTTACACTCGGTTGATAGTGAGGCTGTCAAGGCTCAAGGCTCAAGGCTCAACAACACCCGGACTACACTCTGTGCGTTCTAGGATGCTTTCATCGTCATCACTACCCGGGTAGGTAGAATACCCTCACCAATCCACACGCAGATGTCTTCTCTGGGCGGTCAAGAGTGGAAGATTAAAGTCGCAGAAAAGGGCCCAAGAAAGCCTCAAGAAAGCGCCCCCCCGGATCGCATCTAAACCCTTCGGGGCAAGAGAAATAAATAGTCGCGCTCTATTCTACGATATTCCCTCCAGTGAAAATGACCCAGAAAAATAATGGAGCCATCATCATCCATTTCACAGACACCGAGTTACGACGACTTAACATCATCAATAGTGGAACCCTGTGCAAGTAGAATACACAAGTAGGTCGAGAAGAGATACATATCATCTCCCTCAATCATAAAACCTCCATCCCCCCGCTCTCCCCCTCGATCCCTCTTCATCAACGCCCCCCCAGAACGAAGTCCCGCATCTCATGCGACAAGTCATACAAGACATACAAGTCACACAAGCCTCAACCATCAATCCAACCTAATCCCCGCCAGATAATCATCGCGAATTCCAGCTCATTCGTACGAGATCACCCAAACTCCCCGAAGCCTTTCCACATTCTGATTCCCGCCAACAAACCACCAACTTACACCCTCTCTCGCCCAAACCACGGCGCACGTTTCACGGATTCAACAGGAGACCATATCCCTCACATCAGATTAAGCCGGACCCACTTCTTCCCATCGAGGGCTTCCCGCATTCTCTTTTATACGCAGTAACATCAACATCCAACGCACGCACGACTACCAAGGATCAACATCATAGCAACATAGACGCACAATCCTAGACGTCTGCTTCCCCAGTTCCCCATTTCCCCAGCTCCCCCAGCTTTTTCGGCTTTTTTCTCCCTCAGATTCCTATAATAAGTCTCTGCTGTTCCCCGCAAACATGGCGCCCACATCCAAGAACGAGAACGGTCTTTTGATTGCAAGAGGAAGAAGACCCGATTTACGAAGAATATCCTCAATGACTGCCACCAAGGAAGACCTTGCCCGGGGAGGACCAGTCGTGGTCGTACCCCCTCGCATGCTTGCTCAACAAGGCAGAGCCGCCTCATATTCTCATGGCTTTGCCGCCTCCATTGATGCTGCAAGACAGGAGCTCAATGCATTGAATCTCGAAGACGAACTCTCGGGCCGCAACACTCCCTTGAGTATTAGCAGTCCATCCACACCTGCTTCTCCCAGAACACCCGCCGAGAACCCATCGGCCGATTCATTTGCCTTTGCCTTTGACATCGACGGTGTTCTTATCAGAGGTGGTAACCCCATCCCAGAGGCCATTGAGGCCATGAAGGTGCTCAATGGTGAGAACGAGTACGGTGTCAGGGTGTAAGTTTTTCCACTATCATTTTCGAAATCCCTGCTGACAGGTCGCAGTCCATATATTTTCTTGACAAACGGTGGCGGCAAGACCGAAGCCGAACGCTGTATTGATCTCTCGAGACAACTCGACATCGAAGTATCCCCTTCTCAGTTCATCTGTGGTCACACTCCTATGAAAGAGATGGTAGCCAAGTACGAGACCATTCTAGTCATTGGAGGTGAGGGAGAGAAGTGTCGTCAAGTAGCCGAGGGTTACGGCTTCAAGGATGTCATCACTCCTGGAGACATCATCAAGGATGTTCCCGCAACTACTCCCTTCCGCAAGCTCACCCCAGAGGAATTCAAGAACTCCAAAGACGGCCGTAACATGAGGGATACCAAGATTGAAGCCATCTTCGTCTTTGCTGACAGCAGAGATTGGGCGTCTGACGTTCAAATCATGCTCGATCTGGCCATGTCTAAGGGTGGTTACATCGGTACTCTCTCCGAGACCTTCGACGAAGGTCCACCAATTTACTTCTCCCACAACGACATTGTCTGGTCTGCCGAGCACGAGAACGTTCGTCTCGGAATGGGCGCGCTCCGCAAGATGGTTGAGATGCTTTTCGAGTCTCTTACCAAGGGTAAGCAATTAGAAACCATTGCCTTCGGCAAACCACAAATCGGCACCTTCGAATTTGCTACCCGTCTTCTGCAACAGTGGCGCAAGGATGAGCATCGCATCAACGCGCCTCCCGAGACTGTCTACTTTGTTGGCGACACTCCAGAATCGGACATCCGCGGCACCAACCAGTACAACACCAAGGCCAAGAACGAGTGGTACTCGATCCTCGTCGAGACTGGTGTCTACCAGAAGGGTACCACCCCTGCCTACGAGCCCAATGCCACCGTCGAGACCGTCCTCGATGCCGTCAAGCTCGGAATGAAGCGCGAGTTCACCAAGAGGCTCAAGGAGATGGCCAACAGAGGCCTCGTCAAGCCCAGCAGAAAGGACTCTGCTATCGCCGAGATCTCCCAGGAGTCAACCGCCAACCCAACTCCAAACGGTTCCATGTCCGCTACTCCCGCTATCCCGTCGCCTACAGAGGAGCTCTCGAACCCTACTGCTTAACTGGTTGAATCGCCTGCCGATCTCTAGTCGTCGCTTTTATTGTTCACATCTTTCTTAGCTTGGAATTCATCTATCTGGAGTTTGAAATACCCCATGGTGAGGGTTGGTTTTGCTTAGTTTTTTTTTATTTTTTATGTTTTTTATCATTGCGTGTGCGTGTGGGAGGGACTGCATGAGTGCATTTCCCGTGTGCGTTTATGGCATATATTCCGTGCTTTTTCTTCCCCTTCTTCGTTTCCTGATATCTAAACTGGAACGCCTGGATTTTCACATCTCTATTCCCGTCTTGTTGTCTTTTATCCAGCCAGATTTAGACTTAGATTTGCGGGGGTTTGATGTCTTTTTTTTTTTTTTTTTGCGAGGCCTTGGTGGATTGATACTAGAAAAGTTAGTGAGGATATATAGATCTTTAGGTCGATTTTGCTTGGTTTGAGTGACTTGATTGTGACGCCAGACTTGATATCTGGACCTTTGAGGAGAGCATGCTGTGGTGTTTGAAACCAAAAGCCTCGTATGGCATGGCATATATCTGAGATGGTAGTTTGGGTCTTGTGCCTACGAAGAAATCTCAGCTGTAACCATTCCAATATGTGAAGCAAATTGCACTGTGATGCTGAAGTTCTCTTCTACGATGAGTCGGCAATAGTGATGCGAGGAGGGATGAGAGATTGAAACATTTGTAAGCAACGACAACAATGACAACGACGCATATCTTGGACGACTTCACTCCTACATCGTGAGAAGATAACAGCATGTTCCAGTAAAGTAGGCATATCAATTCATCCTCACTCGTCTAGACCCTAGCTCCGTACTAATACATTATTCCCACAAGGTATTCCGTCAATCGTCCCTAAAATCCCAAAATCCTCAGAGGAATACCATCATCCCAAACACCCAGACCATAACTCGTAACATTACCCACCTAGAAGAAAGCACACCAACCAATGTACATGGCTGCCAAATTCTTCGGATCAACAGCCTGAGTAATCAACTCCTGGACCTGGCCTTCGACACCAAGCGGCACACTCTCCCCAGCCAGCAAACCCCTGACCTTCCTCCTAATACTCTGCAACACACCCTGCGGCGTGTCCGGCACGGCACCTCTATCCTTCTTCCTCTCACGGCCCTTCTTGATCAAGTCGAGCGTCGGATCATAAACAAACGCCTCCAGAATAGTCATGAGGGTCTCCTCGTTCTGGCGGAGGAGGGAGAGCGTGAGCTCAGACGATTTCCGGAAGGGACCCTCGTAGCCGTAGACGCCCATGGCGTCAACCATGTTGTGAGTGAGGCGGAAGGGAACCATTTCGGGCTGCGCAAAAGTTAGACCCTTGTCGAAGAGACAGTTGAAGTCCACGTGAAAGGTGCCGCCATTGCCCTCTTCAAACAAGATGTTTTCACCGTGACGATCACCTAAGCCGAGAATGGTCCCCACCATCGACATCACTGCGCACGAACGAGTATAGCGTAGTCGTGCTGCGAACCACGCAGATGGCTCTGGGAATTGCTTGATAAACCACAGGTAAAAGATTGGTGGGAATGTAGACAAGACCTTGTCAGTGAAGTAGGTGATGTTCTCCTCGCTCTTGGTTGACTGGTCAAGGAAGATTTTGATCTCCTGATAATTCGGAGTTATACCCTTGGACTTGTATAAAGCAAGCAAAATATCTCGCAAGGTTTTCAGCCCGTTGACCCATTCAATTATACCACATTCCTCGTTAAGCGGTGTTACAGCGTAGGTCTTGATGTATAACTGGCGTTTACTCGACTCGGCATCTTTCTTCAAGGAACGATTGATCATGCTATTGAACTCCATCAAACGCTGATCTTTGCGGAGATCATCCTTAGGCTTGCAAAGAAGACCATAAGTCTTGCCATCAGAGGCTCTGGCAGTGAGCTTGCGAGGTTTCGCTAAGGAGCTAAGGACGAGGACGTCATCCAGGAATGAAGTTATTGTAACGACGTCACGGGAGAATGCTTTGTGGGTCCGAACTCCATCCGTGAGAGTCGGCAGTGTCGCGATAAGGGAGCTCTCCACTGGTACGGCCAGTGGACTTGGAGTGCAAGTCTTGTGATTGAAACCAAGATCTCGAGTGATACTGGCGGTTACAGTGCGATTGCTAGAAAATTCTCCAGCATTGCAGACCATAAGCAACTGGTCAGATAATCGTTCACCGCTTCTTATCATTGTCTTCAGATCCGATGGACTCGTAGGATCATTTTTTTTGGACCCATTTCGGATTATGGTCATGCAAATAGTGCCACGATGCCTTCGGTCCCTTTGCATCGATCTGCTAACAGCAAGCAAACTCCAAAGCGCCTGCTGAGGATGTGCCGCCACTACCTTGACAATAATTGACTGTAAATGCTTGTAGACCTCCTCGTTAGGATGGGCAATCCTGGCGACGATTTGTGGCAACGCTGTGTAGAAAATGTATGCAGGCATTTTTACAATATACCTCTCCAATTTAGCATGCAATTTTGCCAGTTCCTCCCCTCGAAGCCTCTGAATCGTCGCTGCGAATTCCCGGTTGCCATATTTGGTATCAAGAGTCTCGTTGACTTTTGTTCCCAGATCTAACCAAAGTGTCAAGATACGCGGTAAGGTCTGATAGATGTATTTCGTTCCATGGTTCAAAGATCTGAGATAGTTCTCAATGATTAGCCTGGCAGTTTCGCCTGTCAAATAAGGCTGAGCTTGGTGTTCTGCTGGCAACGCTCGATCTGACTCGAGTAGCTTATTGTAATGCCGTCCAAGATAATAGTGTCCTTTTTCCCATGGCCCGCCGGTTTTTGCAGCATGCTGGTATTGAGAACGAAGGGCATTTGAATTAGTCTGCCCAGCACTATCAAGCCACTTCGCAAGGAGAAGATGAGAACGAGCTATCAATAGGTTTTGGTGCGCAGCTCCATTTTCTCCAAAGCTTATGTTTCCGTCAGCAGGGCCACTGTTGTGCGAGATGAAAGCATTAGTAGCGATAGCTGCTTGAAGGTTTTGGATAGCTTGACGGCTATTTCCTTCCTTCCACAGCAACCGTGCATGTTCGATAGTGGCAGAATCGTCGCCGAGTTGTGATGCATGTAGGACAGCATTGAAAGATTGATGAATAGAATTGCCTTTCCTTGCAAGCCGAGCACTCGTCAACCACGCAGATGAGATATCACCTTTAGTGAAGGTAGCACTATCATCAAGAGTTAGTACGTAGCATTCTTGAAACTGCTGAGAACATACCCAGTGAGTTTCATTGCAGCTCGTCTAATGTTAAGAAGGTATTGCTTGTCATTCAAGTATGCACCTATGACTTCTAGCCGCCTATCAAGAGACTCTAAAACGTCCTTTCGTGATGGTCCATGATCATGATTAGTATTTGCAATCATTTCGAGCTCTGTGAGAACATGAAACTTGCGAATATCAATGTGCGCTTCTTGGATCGAGGCAGTTGTTTGTTGAGAAAAGCGACTTGCGATAGTCTCCCGCAATTTCTGTATGATGTTCGTAAAAGAGGTGATATCTTTTCTACGCAGTGCAAGCAAAGCATGGCCAACGCTCACATCGAAATGCCCCCCAGCATCTTGAGGCGCCATCAAGAGATATTTTTCAAGGGTGGCCCAGCGTCCACTTGCCCAAGAAGCTTCGGCAGCAAATGGAATCAGTCGCAATGCTGGACCGTCTTTCTGATGCATACCCTCCACATGGTTGAGTAGAACGTCTATGAACATTAATTTAGCCTCCTTTTATGTATCCCTAATTGAAAACTTACCATGTTGACCGGATTCTTTCAAACACTGCAGCAGATTGACTTGGAGATGTACATTGGTAGGGTCTTCGGCAAGTTTTATCTCATACCAAGTCTGAGCGGCATTCCATCTCCCGGCTTTTCGATGCCCGAGGACCTGTTGGTTTATATCCAGAACATGAAGTTGAGCAGATAAGCCCTCAATGGCATCTGGATCATCGATCTGTGCGTACATATCTTGCAGGCTAGATAATTTCTGACTCACATCTCCTTTATTGTGATTTGGGTCTTCGCGGACTGCTCGAATATGTTGTTCCCAGTAGAACAATGCTCGGGCATGAGAGCCAGCCTCGACGGATTTCCGAGCAATAACTTCAGCAGGTATCATACTCACCATTCCCGAAACATGCTCGATCTCCAACTCAGAAGCTTGAGAATGTTGCTCAGAGGACCACCTTGAGCCAGATGCCCTAGGATGATCCGGGCGGAGTGTCTTTTCTTGAACCCAACGACTCAGATAGTCTAAAACACGAAAAATTGCCTAGACAAATAGTTAGTTATGCATCCTCCTAGAAACAAAGCAGACATTTTACCTCGCTACACAGTCTCAGGTGCTCCTTCTCAAAATGAGAATCGAAATGCGATGGCTGGGACTGAAGGACATGTAAGAGCTCTCGCCCGACTTGGGCCCTCAACGTTTCTGATCCCCCGGCTGCAACATGCAAGACGACATATGGCAGTAGAAAATCAGCAACAGAATGGTCTTGAATGTTGATGATTCGGCACAATGGTGGGAAAATCAAAGCTGCATTGCCATTTTGAGGGTTCTGCAAGAGATCCAGGACAAAGGCCCGGAGCCATACACCAAACTTCATCTTCTTCTCATAGATGGGGTATTGTCGGCTGACTCGAACCATTTCCGGCAAGGAATATTTTGTCTTCAGGAAAGGGGTTAGGGTTGTACGGACAAGGTCGGGTAAAGCCAGCCATTTTTTATAGATGGGGTCAGTAGAACTATGGTATCCCGGTCGTCGGTGTATTGACACTACGTCGCTGAAGTCGCACTTGAGTAGTAGCTGTTGCATGGCATAGGACAGATACCCCTGAGTCCGAATTGTGCTAGCCGATAGAAATGCCTTAACGAGAACCTCTTTCAGAAGGAAGAGTACGAAATCAGTAGTATCTCCTGGGTCTTCAAAATTGCTTACAACAATCATTTCTCGTCTCTCACGCACGCACTCTACTCGATTCGGGTCTACAGAGCCAATCAAGCCCATGCATTCCGCAGACAATCGGGAAATGTCTATGTGAGATTCGTCGAACCTCACACAAACGTCCAATAAAGCTCTCAACAGCTCGCCAACAATGTTATCCGGTTGCTCGCTGGCAGCGGATGCTTGCAAGAATGATTGGTGCTTTCGAAGGTAAGAGACGAGTTCTGAAAGAGCTTGTGATACTACGCCTGCATTTTCATGGCCAATGCGATGGTAAAAGAATTGATATCTTTGCCGAACACTGATTGTAGATCTGCGTTTTTCGAGCTCCTTGTCGAACTTACTCAGTTCAGGAATCGTCGCCAATGAAGGTATAATATCAATGCACTCAGCAACGAGCTTTTTTTTCTTCACGAAGATGTGCTCAATAACCGAACACGCCCGATTTCGGCTGTCCGTATCGAATGCATCCCAATGCTGAATGATAGCCGTGATGGTGTTTTCAAGGACCGTTTCCAGGTCTTCATCCTCGAGTAACATCGCCATGGTAGCCCACGTGGTAAATGCAGTAGACCGAAGATCTCTGTTTTGCAGTGAGGATTGTAGGCATGCGCAAATCTGTCGATATCGTAAGCATTGACCTTTTAAAAGGCTTGGTTCACTTACTTGCGGAAGCCCACTATATATTTCACCCTTTCCAATTCTAATCATCTCTTCCATTGCTTTCAGACACAGCTTCTTCTCGGTTGTCGGCTGCCAACCATGTGTATCATTCAAGAAATCAGAAAAGTAAGCCATAAGCCCCATAGTGTTCTGTTCGATGAAGTCAACAAGACTATGGGTTTTCCCTTTGCCTGTCTCCCCCGGGTTCTGATACGAGTGACTTGCAAGGAAGTTCAAGGCATTTCGTACCTAACCAGCCAATGTTAGAATCATCAATATACAGATAGGCAGGGAATTACATACCCGGGATTTTTTGCTATCATTTGCCTCACCCGCAGCCTTGAGCAACTCAAAAGCCAGTTTTATGGGCTCGATTCGGAACAGATCCACGAGGTCCGTATCATTGAAACTTGGAGATATTTCTCGAAACAATGACATTGTATGGCCCTCAAGATCCGGAACATTCTGGACAAGAAGCAATGCAAGTATGCAGGATAAGTTAGAATTGTCAAGCATGAGTGTTCCTGCTCCATCTTCTTCTCGAGCTTTGGCTATCCTCAGGATGACTTCCCGTTTCTTTGTCAGTACTAGCCATGGCAAAGTGTGCTTCTGAGTAATGAGCAAAAATTCGTCTACTGTGACACCAATCAGATCTGCAACCTTATCTGCCAAGGCCGGTCTTATTTGAAGATCTTTGATGGCTGTCGTAGCTATCGTGCGCCAATAGGGGCTTAGCAACTGCCTTGCAGATATCTTTGCAGTTTGTGCTATATTCAGAATCTATAGATGGTTAGTTCACTGATCATGAAATCTCAGGGATGGGAATACCTCAGAGAAAGCTACTCCATGCACGACAAGATTACTATGCCCCAGGTATTCAACAAGGCGATGTAGAACAAGATTCAGCTCCTCATCTTTGACGACCCTAAACAATAAGTGTTAACTTTGATAAAAATTCGTTAGAATCAAATGCAACAAACCTGCCAATTTGTCCCCAGGCAAGAACATATGTTTCCTGGTTATGCATTGTGCTTTTGTCAGACAAAGCTCGTAGAATATCGAAGATATCTATTCGATGCTGGTGATGCTCAGGAACATCCTGACTGATTTTAAGGAATGCCGAAATTGTTCGACTAATACTTTGGTCAATTTAACTGAAATTCTTGGAACTGCGATCGATCTTACCCTGCAGCAATTCTAAGTTCTCTCATAGAACTTTGAAGGCTTGATATACACCATTTCAATAAGGGTGACGATTCAATGCCTAGGAGTCGGGCATCTCCAAGATGCAAAACAAATCTCCGAAGAGCGAGCATAGCCAAGATACGAGGCCGCCGAGAATCAGCAAGGGCTGGACAGTCTACCAGGTTTCTGAGTGTCATGAAGGCCTCTGAGCTGTTATCTATATCGCATGAATTTTGAGTCGACTGGCTCTGATCGCACACGGCGCAGATGCTTTCTAAGATGGCTCCATGGTCGTCGTGGACCAATTTCAAAGTCCCTGTGGATACACATGGAACCCGTCCAAGCATTTCTATGGCGTTACATCTATCCTCCTCGGAGAGCTGTTCATAACAAGTCCTTGAAATTTTTAGTACAGTATCAACGAGTTTCTAGTGTATTGCTTACACTGCAAATTTGCTTAGGCTATCCAAGTCGAGATTCCTGTGGCCCCCTAGCAGAGCGTAAACCTCAGAATGAATGGCTTTTACCACTGAAGCCTTGGAATTGATATCATCCGTATGAGTAATATCAGTAAGCAGTTTTTGCCGCTTGCTGGGACGAAGTCGTTCATCGGTGCCAGAAGTATCAGCCAACTCAACTCCAGTGGACTGTGAAGCCAGACCGGTTGTCCCTCTAGAGATCTGCTTTGCCAATGAAGTAATACGCGTCTGTCAAGTATTAGTAGATTACCTAAAAATTGGTTTGTTCGCACTTGCCTTGAAGTCGCTTTCGAGAGGTTGAGAATCCGTTTCGGCAGACAGCAAGGTTGAAATTGACGGTAAAAGATATACACGGCTCGATTCGATGACAGTATCATGTTGTTTACAGGCACTTTCTATTTTCGTAAAGACAGAAAACATTTCAGGATAATGCTCCTCCAATAGTTTGTTCGCATCTCTCAGTACTCCGGCGCAGATCTCGACGAGAATCATCAAAGCTTTTCGTTCGATAATCTTTGGCAGAGCCCCCTCAGTAGACAGGAGTATCTTGTTGACTGTTTGCAAGGACAGAAGTTGATCTGCAAACATGTGATCTCTTATTTGGGTATCAAATTGCCATTTAAGTTCGACTTCAATTTTCAAGACAATGCTATCAAGTATCCATATTCGATAGTCTTCAACAGTAGAAAGATTTCGATACGAAGAACTCGCCTGAGCAGATAAATCGGTTATCATAAGCAACAGATGGGATACGTGTTGAAAACCGTGCGTAACACTTCGTATTGCATAGCTACAGGTATCAAGATGTATATCGTAACCGGCGAGTTCGGGGATTCGATCAACGATATCAACGGAAGGTATCATAAGATCAAAGATTTGCGTGGAACCGGTACTCAGTAAATCAACATCTTGCAAAGAAGCAAGCATGGCTATAGCAAGAGTCAGCCGTGATATTGGTTCAACAGAACAAAGGATTATTTATACCATCAGTGCATTCCTTAAGATACCTCACAAATGTGAGGCCAAGCTGCCACAATTGAGGCGATCGAGAAACGATTTCAAAGGCAGTGAAAAAGAATGATGAGATGTCCTCATACAGCGGCTCGCAGCGTTGCCGACCTACCAGCGCCAAAAGGCGAGGGAAAAGCCATAGCCAGAGCGGTTCGTGAATACCGCATTTGATGCTGGCTCCAGGCCCAAGGATGTGGTCCAGGACTGCAGGAGTTTCCTTGATAGTGACGACCAAGAACTGCAGAGCTTCCTGGGCGCGCAGAAGTTGCTCCTGAACTTGAACGAATGGATCCTCTTTGGTGACGACTTCAAGAACACCTTGAGCGACGACGTAGATGAGCTTATGATCGCGCTGGAGCTTTTCCTCAGTGCTGAGGTTTCCGTTCGAGCTATCTTCGTACCGTGATATTTCCTCTAGCAATCGCCGATAATCCCCCTGCGAGGATTCATGTGTAAACGGCCTACTAGCAGTCGAAATGTTGTTGACGAGCTGCGCAGCTAACGTTGATGGCGGAAGCTCGTTCATAGATTCTCCTGGATGTCCTTGTGAACTCTTCTTCCCGCCATCAGGCTTGTTGCGGGAGAGGGGCACCATGGTCCTCTATCCATAGTATGCACTTTTTGTCATTTGCTATTCGGATTCTTCTTTCACAAATTCACAACCAAAGTAAGATGACGCGCCTGGGTGCAAATAATGTGTCGCGCAGTCACGTGAAGCAGAGCATTATGATGGAAAGTGCTTCGCTAGCTTACTCGATGCTATGCCGTCAACTTCCGTATGGGCCGATATTGCTGATCTCACAACTACACTTTGAACATCAAGATGGCTGTTTTTGCGAACAAGAAGTTTCGGTCTTCCAAAGATGCCAACACCATCGCCGCCAAGTACCGCTCTGCTCTGGCGAAGCATCCGTTCGCCCTGTTCGGTCTCCCATTCATTGCAACTATGGTAGCCGGATCTTTTTTCTTGACACCTGCTACGGCGATTCGTTACGAGAAGCATGACAGACGGGTCAAAAGAGTGAGCAAGGAGGACGAGCTCGGGCTTGGAAAGACTGGCAGGAGAGTAGACATGAATGAGGAGTACTACGTATGTTTCAATTCATTCATCTATGGACTATTATCCCAAGGCTTTATGCCCCTCCCCCCAATTTTGGAAGAGCTGAACCACTCCGAGGCCTTAACTGACCCATATCTTTCCCCAGAGACTCGCCGCCAAAGATCTTGACGATTGGGAACAGAAGCGTGTCAAGAGACTCCCAGGAGAGCACGATGGTATCATATAAATCCTTCGATACTCAACCGCATTCTGCGATGTCACGCCACACTTTGACGAATCCGCGACAATAAATGTATGTCATGTAGATGTCTCTCGCGTACATCCCCGACTTAGGCCACAGCCAGAGGGAAATGCCTCATGCTCAAGCCAATTCTCCCATCAATATTATCTTCGAATGGTGGTGCCATCCTGAAACAATCAACGATTTTCGCGCCCAAAAACCCAGTGAACGACCTTGCTTTCCGACCATCAATCTCATCCTCTTCCAGTCGCCAGCCACCCGTGACTCCAACGAGGTCGCCCGATTGGCCAGTCGTGTTACTCTTGACGAACTTTCTGAATTCTGCTGGTACGGACTGCTCAAACTCAGGTGTGACTGTGTCGGAAGGGAAGAACCAAGTCCAGACCTTGGTGACGGGCGCTTGGAAGGGCGAAGAATCAAGTGGTGTAGATATGGTGAATCGTTTGCTACTGAAGGTAGCATAGTCCTTTGAGACGATAGGACTTAGGATATCGGAGAGCTTCGAGATGGGATTTTCGCTTTCCCATCTTTGCTGATATGCAAGACTTTTCCAACCTTTTTTCGCCATGACATGTCAGTAAACGACTCCACTGTGGGTCTTGGTCTCTCAGAAGTTCGATAAAAGTGGCAGTCTATCAAGCTTGATTCCATTCGCGAGAAACTTACATGTGAATACCCCCACATTATCCGCATTGTCTTGTTGTCTTGCCCAGTATGTCTTCTGAGAGCCCTCGGCCTTTGCGAGCGATCTGATGAACGACTGCCATACTCTTCCCGCTAAAGTCGACGTATCACCCAAGCTTCGCGCAGCTGGCGATGCGTCCATAAGAACATAGTGTACGAGCACCGTTCCCTCGGCCATTCTGACAGGCAACAAACAAAACAAACAAGCTGTAATATGTAGGGATGGGGGGAAGGAATTTTCTCCTTGGTGGGAGGCGAGTCTAGAATGGTGCTCTTGCTCGTTCAGCCTTTTTTGCTCTTGGTTTTTTTTTTTTCCCTTTTTCTTCCTTCGTCACTGGGCAATTGTGTCTTGTGAGATGGATATGGGGAAGAGGAGCTTTACTGGCAGAAGCGCTACTCCACACTCCACGTATTCAGTGGCAGGGTGAGGATGCTTACCTTATCTTAGTGCGCCACAGCCTCGAAATTGGGACGAGGCTGGCGACTTGCATTTGCTTCCCTGGACATCCAGAGGCAGTGCGTTCCAATGACAAGCCATGAACGGCGGGTCTCCGAAAGCGCGAGTGAGGGTGAGATTGTCGAGTTGAAAGCTGGGTTTTGCAATATGTGAAGGCCGTTTCAAGTAGAGTAGTGCGAATGTAGTGAGGGCAATCTAGGAGCAGGATTCAAGCACGGAGGGGAGAAGAAGTGGTTAGAGGAAGGAAGAAGGAATGTTACACGATGGAATAAAACGGGTTGTGTTTGTGTGTTTCTATATATCTTCATGCGATTCTCGATGTTTTAGATTGTCATGATTCTTGCAATTTGTACGAAGCATGTTCGATACTCCCGTAGCTATGAGTGAACGAATTTAATAAAAACAAGGGAGTAAAGATGACGGAGGGAGACTTGGCTGCTCTGATGGATTTGCAGTCATAGTAGTCAGAGTGCTCCCCTACTCCCTCTCTCCCCCTCTCCCTCTCCCTCTTCTTCCCTCCTTCCTACCTGTCTACCTGTCTACCAGCATGTTGATGTCAGGTTGTTCGATGAGGTTGGGTTGAATTGATACCCTACCGTACCTACCTTACGACGCCGATTACCTCACCTGACATAGAGACCTTGTTTGTGTTGATGGCAAATCAAGTCACACTGGACCGTCGACTATGCCTGATGTCGTTGTTGTAGAGAGTCGAGGGGTTCGACAGCCTTCACATAAAACACTGCTTACAATGAATGAACAGGGAGATGAACGAGGAGATGATTGTGGTCCGATTACTCTCGACTCTCTTTCGTGCCGGCCTTTGTCATCTCACATGCTTCTTCCATGCGCTTTGCTCTGGGGGAGAAGGGGGTATTCTGGCACTCTGGATAGCTTCTGGACAGGTTCTGGTTCAAGCCCAGGCTGGAGAACGGCGTGCATTCTCTGACACGCCACAATAATACAGGATACGACCATACCTGCCTACCCAACCACCACAATACCGGAACTGCAAGCTTACTGAGTATGTACTGATGTTCTACATGTACTACGTATGTACTACGTATGTATAACTACTCTTTCACATCTGATATATATTTACATAGTACACATTTACACATGTATACATGTACGTATGTTATGTAACGGTCATTCACAGAACGTCGTAGCTATTATCTCAAGTACAGTACTACTTACCTCGGCCTTCATCCTCACTCCTCACTCCTCACCCTCACTCATCTCACCTCACCTCACCTCACCCATTCAACAGCCCAATGCAATGCAATGCAATATGCAATCCAAATCTCCTTCGTCCACGGACGGCGGCAGACTATCCTACCCCATGTCTGGCCCTCAGTACCTAGGTAAATACCTAAGCAATGCTCAACACAGCCGTCTCAGTCGCACACACATCGCACACATGAGGCATCCCTGCATGCATGCTTCGCAGAGCAATGTCGCGCTGTGAGCAGTTGCGGCCCGTTTGTTCACGAGCCCACGAGCCCACGAGCCCACGAGCCCACCACAATCTAGAACCCAACAGCCCGAGTTCAAGCAAAGAGAAGTGTACGCAGTGTGAAGAGTCGAGAGGCAGGTATGCAAGTGCCGTGACCGTAAGTTGTGTCCCGTGTTCTCGCGGACAATGGACAATGGACGGACTATCCATAATAATACGATCATCAACACCGGCGATTGTGAGAACACTTGGAGTTCTAAATAAGATAAAAGTCTAAATGTTCACAGCCAAGCCTTGCAACAAAAGTCAAACCTCAGAGTTATTTAAAGCCATATAAAGTTATTGGTCAAGTACCTAGGCAGGTATGAATACTTCGTCCTCCACAAAACCATCCATTTCCAAGGTGATGGATGCATCAAGTAAGCAATACGAAGGACGTGTTATTATGTGCATACATCTTTACTCCCATACTACGTAGTACGTACTTGTGCTCCAATTGTCCCTTATCTACGTGCACAGGACGGCATAGAGACAGCTTCGTCATGTTGCATCTATGTACTATAAGTATAAGTACAAGTAAGTACAAGTATCGTGTATTACTCCGTATAAACTCCTTCCAAACGACCCTCACTACTCACCCCACGAGAAGTCAAAGGCGCGCCCCTCACCGGCCCAAGCAACGATCGTACCTAGCCAAGGTATGTACATACTCGTACATAGTTTTCTTTGCCCAGAAGTCCATCGAAACGAAACACAATTAGGGCGACGCAGAGAGAAGGAAAAATTACTTCCATGATCCCGGTCCATATGAGTTGCAACATTATGTACATCCATCTCTTCCGCCCTTGTGCTAGGAATTCCTCCGTGCGCACGGATGGAGACAAGAGGCAGTAGAACGCAACACACGATCACGGCAGTAAAATGCCTCTCTCTCTCCTAGCCTCGAAGGAAATCAGTTGTCGCACGGCATGGCAATAAGGTTGCTATTTGGAGTGGCACGAACATACAGTATCGGAGTGCAGTGCATGAATTGAGCAGAGGCCCTTGTTCATGGAAGCATCTAGCCCTTCAGCGCCCTCGAATTGGCATCGACATGGCGTCGACGGAGTCCGAGGTCCTGCGAAGTTCAGGCAGAGTGGGAAAAAAGAAAAGTCGCGCATTCACTGCGTAGTATTGTCGCATTCGAAATATCACGTGTAACATATAACTCATCCGCTGACGCTACCACTTTGATCAGGCCGTTGCCGCGACAACAAGATATTGGCATCAAACAGACAACGACGAGTGGGAATCAATGATAAGGAAATAAACCAGCCGTTGTGGATCTTGAACACCCATTCGCATTTCCAAAACTGCATTAATCAATCCAAAAAAAATTAAAAAAATTACAAGCTTTTCAGGACTGAAGGTTTGAAATCAAGACATTCGATGTGCGTCTACTGCGGCGATTTGAAAGCATCCAGCCCAACTTAAATGGAGCGACATTTGGTCGTCCGTGCCAGATAATTGGACGAAAACAAGCCTGCAGAGAACGAAAAGTGGGAGCGCAGGCAGACACAACACTCTCCTCCAGCTCCAACTTGACCAAGGAAATGAAAGCTCAATTGCATCAAAACTTGATCCATGCAATGACCGCTTCCAGCCTGGGACCCTCATACTTGGGCCATCTTCTCTGGGCCGACTTTTGAGGCATGTTGGGCTCCAAGATGGCGAGTCCTAAAGAGCTTGCAGCCCGCTTCGAAGCTAGGGGCCCCTAAGGGAATAAATGCGCGCATGTTTATATCAAGAGATCGCCGAGGAACGGGCAAAAGCGCCTGAAGCTACGACCATGTCGCTGGACCAAATGTCCCATTAACCGCTAAGCGCGGCGTACCGAGGCCATCGACTGTCGTGCTGCTGACGGTGTTTCCCCACCACGTGAGAGTGCCACCGGGCAATAAGACGGCGAAGAAGATGACGATGGCCGAGATGGCGACACCGGAGTCGAGCGCCGCACTGAGGATGTAGTTATACTTAGCCCACCAATGCGGCATGCGGGTCTTGATGACTCGGTTGAAGAGGTAGCTGACCGCGAACGCGGTCGTATAGTTGATGCCGGTTGCTGGTGGAAGGTTGCCTGTGCCGGCGAAGAAGAGGGGCCAGTGGATAGCGGCCAGGAATTTGTTGTGTGGGAATTTCTTCTTCAGGAGAAAAGTGAGGATGGGAAGCAAGGCGCCGATCCAGAAGAGGTGCAGTAAGCCTGAGTATATCTTGCCCGGAGAGTATAGCCGTGCTGGCCCAATTGCGCCCCAGACTATCGACGATGTAAAGTTTACCCGTCCTTGAGGGCAGGTGTAACCATTTGGCTGACTCGAGTCGCAGATACCCGGAATGTGTCCCAACATCCATATGAGGACGCCGTTCTGGGTCAACGAGCCGAGTATGCAGGAGACTAGTTGCGCTACGAAGAGAGTGCGTCGTGGGATTTTCATGTATAATCCTAATTTCATGTCGGCGCTATAGATCATAGCCTGAGACAGAGCTGTATATGCGTAAAACTGAATCAGTTTGTTAGCTTCAGTCTATTATGAGAGGTATCAGAAAAGCTTGCCTTAAATACTAACATAACGATAGGCTTTCCTGGCATGAGATACCCGGAGATGATTTCTCCCAAGACTGTCAAGACGTTGCTGTTGAGATTTGCCACCGCATAGACTGTGCCAACAGGAATGAGATAGATCGCTGCCATTGCGAAGGCAAGAAAGATTGACCAGAAAGACATCCCGATATCCCACACATAAATTGTCATAATAGCCAGTCCCATGATTACTATAGTCATGGATGCATACCACCACCATGGTGTATCTTTATACCTCATGATTAGTCGAGAATGGATGTCCTTCTTGTTTTCTCCCTTAAAAGCACTGATGATTTCACGCCAGTGATAAAGGAAGATGTGTACTGGCAGACACGACATGACTGCAAATGAAATTCCGTATCCCATCGCAAAAGTCACTGGCATGAAGATCGGGCTGTAGTTGGCATAGGCTTCGGGCAGGAAATTTCCCTGCGCGTCCACAATTTTGGTAACGTTGTAAACGCCGCCGGTGTTATCGTAGCTATCGGACCCAGAGAGAGGCATATAAGAGGTATACCTGGCTTAAATAAGTATGTCTTGTGATGCAAGATCAGGGGTGAATATTACCAAGTGTTCGTGTAGTACAGAATGGGCGCGCAGAGTGCGAAGAAAAACAGCCATCCTGCGAAAACATTTGCCTGGGCAAAAAATGGTACCACTAATGGCGAACCGTTATAAGCAATCTGACTCCAATCGAAAGTGGTAGGAAGGAAGCCAAGGCCAGTAGACATGCCAAAAAGATTATTAACGACCTTGTTTTCTGCGATGTGTCAGATAAAGTTCGCAAGAAAGGCACTTGCGATACATACTTGGAGCAGCCCAGCATAGGAAAGCGAATGTGCTTAAACCGGTGAAGATGAATCCTGGGAACCAATACCATACAAAACTTCCGCAGAAAATGTAGATGAAGAAGCGATATCTTGAAATCTGCCAACCGTCCGCAATAGGATTTGCGCGGCTGTGTAGGGTCTGGAACAATGCTGCGTTTGCCAAAGTAGATGGCCAAATCTATATGACTAGTCAGTTGGTTCCTCTTCACCTCAACATATATGAATAAGAGTTACAAGGAATGCTCAGTCACGGCAGCTGTGTCATTGACACACGCTGCCATATGACGATGGTGCTCGAAAATGGCATTACTTACCATGTGAGGTGGCTCGACGATGAATCTATAAGACAATCCCGCAAGGCCAAGTCCAAACAATTGCATAGTCAGAGCGAGCATGATCTGATATCCGATTGGAGTATCCAAACCATAGAAGGCTTTTTGGGCTTGGATGATATCAGTAGCCTAGAAGGATCAGTATCAAGTTATGCGCTAATTGTTATGGGTCTTACCCAAGAGGCACCAAAACTCAAGTTCGACATAATGGTCACCACGGCATGTTCTTTGATATTGAAATGATGATCAGGATTGATCTGGAAGCTTCTTCCAAAGACTTTGAACCGCGTTGTAGGCAATGCCTTGGCAAGTATCGACCCCAAAGGGAAACTCAGCAGTTGAGCTACAAGCGACGTGATAGTAACGCTAGGATATCTCATAGAGAAGAATTGATTGATGCCCGTTCCAATCTGCAGTTGTCGTCAGTGCCATAGCCAACGAATTTTAAAGATGACCATACCATAGTGAAGACTACACCCAGAAACCACATGCGGAACGTATTGACCGGGAGTTCTGGGTCATCCGAGTTGGGAACATTGGCGCGAACTTCCGCAAAGGGAGAATTATCAGAATCAATAGAATATCCCTCCTCGATGTGATCGATAGCCTCTTCAGTGGCTAGATCTGCAGAAGTGCTGATTTCGCCAACTTCAAGTCGTTTGTCGTCGTACCCCGCACTGTTCAAATCGCTTCCACTGGCGACAAGAGCCACGTTGGGCATCTCTGCCGCTGCAATGTCCGATTTCTCTGCCATTGAACTATTATAGAAAAGAGAGGCAAATAGAATATTGGAGCAGCAGTCCTTACTGTTCTTGTATAAGGAAAATTATTCACCTACTCGCCTTTATCTCCAAACCTACCGTTATCAAAACGCCCGAATTGTAGTTATTAGTAAAGCCGATTAAATGCGGCCCTCCGAGGATATGGGTGCTGCAGGTGCAGTGGATAAGTGGGATGAAACTGTTCATGATCGGGTGAGAAGTGCATATTATTGACCAGAGACTGGAACAAACTCAACGCCTCAACTCAAAAGTCCGATAAGGACCATGTGCATGGAAAGATTCCAGGAACTTGTTGCATTAAGAAGTTGGAGATCTGCGAAGTTGGGAGCACTACGTGGCCCAAGTTTGAGCTTCATAGGAGTAATGTTGTTCCATTGAATTACCATACTTGCTCGCCTGACAAGTACCGTCGCGAGCGAAGACGGGGGTTGCTGTTAAGTGGGAGAGACCAGCATTGTAGGAACTATTGGGGGAGTGGAGGTCGACGTCGGATCTGCGATGTATCATTTGCTGCTGCTGCCGCAGGTGGGTGCGCCGCGCCGGGTGATAGCCGAGCTGCATCTCCATATATGTATTGTCGATGCTGCCTCCGATCATCGTGGCGCAAGCAAAGTTCGAAGCAGAAATGGATAAGAAAACAAGTATACTGATCATTGGAAGGTATGTATGAGTTTCAGGCCAAAGCGCGAGGTACACCCCTTTTCCAAAAGCTGACGTTCGGCAGTGGCACTTTCGGAACTTCCACCGCAAACCATCTTGCCAGGCGAGGGTATACAAATATCACATGTATCGATAAGCATCCGTGTTTGTGCTACTCTTTCTATAAATGAATGAGTAACAACTCTGACCTTTGGTAGACCCAAGTCTTGATAGCGCAGGCTATGACATCAATAAGATTATCCGGACTGAGTACGATGAGCCATTATACTCTTCCTTAGGTAGGTACAGTCACTCAATCTCAAGTCTGTCTAACAAGATGAACAGCATTCGAAGCTCTTGAGGCATGGCGGGACCCTTTCTGGGACAACATCTTTCATGAGACTGGCTGGTTGGTGACTTCATGTGGTTCACCGGCCGCTGTGGCGCATATCAAGGAGTCTTATGATAACTTGGTTAAGCAAGGACACGCAGATGGCATTGAGTGGGTTGAAAAGCCCGAGCAACTCATCAAGCATGTTCCGCAGCTGAAACACGCCAAAGACTTACAAAAGTGGAGAGGACTATGGAATCGACAAGCAGGCTGGGTACATGCCAAGAACGCACTTGAAAAGCTTGGTACTGAGGTAGAAATGACGTCCCATCTGCCCCCCAGAACAAGATCTTTTAAAGACTTTAAGGCTGACATTGATAAAGGCGGAGCAGTTAGGTGTAAAGTTCATCTCTGGTGCTAATGGCACAATGACCAAGCTTCGCACATCTGATGGGAAAATCACGGGCATTGAAGTGGCATCGGGAGCAGTACATACTGCTCAGAAATATATACTTGCCACAGGAGCTGCTTCACCAGCACTCTTACCAGAGCTAGCAAAAACATGCTGGTCTAAGTGCTGGACTCTAGCACATATTCAATTGACGCCCGAGGAGGCAGCCGAATATAAGAACATGCCGGTTGTGGACAATCACGAGCTTGGATTCTTCTTCGAACCAGACGAGAATGGATTAATCAAAATGTGAGTCTGCTCCTACCAATCACATTGACTCGGGCTTGCACTGACTCTGACTCCGTAGCTGTAACAACTTCAAGGGCTATGAGTGGAAGAACGAAAGTGGAGTTTCCGTGCCAAGATATGCTTCAGAACACCCCAGTGATGGTATCCCGGAAGAGGCTATCACTGCCATCCGAGAATTTATCTCCATCTTGACTCCACAATTCGCTGGGAGGGAACTCATTGGTGCAAGAATTTGTTGGTGTACTGATACACCAAATATGCATTGGTTGATTACGCCGCATCCAGATTTCAAGGGTGGTGAGATTTTGCTTGCTACTGGTGACAGTGGTCATGGGTTCAAGTTTCTGCCTACAATCGGTAAATATATCGCGGATGCCTTGGAGGGTGATCTACGGAAGGAATGGGGCTGGAGAAATCTGAAGTTCAGAGATGACACTGATCGGGCGAGACCGGGTGATGGAGTGAAGGATCTCAGAGATGTGGGAATTGGTATCGAAGAAAGGGTGAACAAGTTGTGATATGATGTTTTCACGAATGTACTCGTACAAATTCTCAATGATGAATCATCCGAAAACTCTGATATGGCTTTGCATCACTGGATGGTTCAAACCAATTTCATAATACCCAACAATTGTAGAGCTTTCAGCAATTACATTACGCAGTATTAACAAGTAGCTTCAAGCAATTCCGTCGCTGTAGTTCTTGTCACGGAGAACCTGGGAGAGCAAAATGAACCCCTAGCCAGTAGCTATGAGGCCAGATCTAAATTGTTCGTAACTATCGTATTCTAAGCTCATGACATTTCATACCATGTTTAGTTCATCATAGAACCATGTATACTTTTCTGATGACTAAATCAATCAATCAATCGGGCCATGCCAAGTCCATCAAACATAGGCATCAGGAATGTCTCAAGTCTTGGTTCGTTGACCAGCTGCTTGTTGAACTCGTCCAATGCTTTCATGTCATTGCTCCTCCATAGCTCCTCTCCCTGGTTCTTGAGTTTGAGAGTCCAGGGATTATCATCGCTCGAGTCAGCGATGAGACCACGACGAAGTACATTATCTGCAAGAATGATTCCACCAGGCTTCAAGATACGTGTGCTATTTGAGCCAGGAGACGAGAGTTCCAAAATGGTGGACAAGTACGCAGGATATGAGACCTTATCTGCATCAATAAAGATGAGATCGAAAGGCTCGGTGATCTTGGCAGGGAGCGTCTTCAGACTGGCTGATTGTTAGCGGATGCACAATTGTATTGGGTAGTTAAGAAGAATGGATACTCACGACTCTTTTGCATCACCAATGATCACCTCTACATTCTTGACACCGTTTTTTGTCATGACATCCTTCGCAATCTTTGCATATTCCTCACTGAATTCCAGGGTTGTTACCTGGCCATTCTCTCCCACTGCCTCGGCCCATCCAAGAGCAGAAAACCCTACAAAGCAACCAATCTCGAGAATTCGCTTTGTACCAAGAGCCTTTGCTATCCAGACTTGAAATTGAGCCTGTAGAGGAGAGATCATGTAATTCGCAGCCGAGTGATTCTTGGAAGTATCGGCATGGAGATCGAGGATGGCTTGAGGGAGCTTGGTAGAGTGTTCTACCGCATAACTGGATACTTTGCTGGCGACTTGCTCATTAGGGTAGAGCTGAGTTGTACTGTCTTTCATTTTGAGATGAGGGCCTTGAGAGGTGGTTATCAGTGCAAGAGCTTGGAGGAGAGAGGAACAATGAATGAGGGAGGAATAGGCGATATGAGCAGAACACAAAGATGTATTTAAAAAGTGCGTTGTAAGTCTTTATAGATGAGTCTTGTACATGAGCAAGCTTTCTATCTTGTAAAGGTTGCCTAGAGCTCCTAGAAGTATTACGCAAGCTCCATCACCGACGAGCGCAACGGCAGGTGAAGATGGCAGCATACTTGTAGATACGGACATTGGTGGAGGCTAGCCCCGAGGGGCCGATGTCGTCGCTATTTGCGGGGGTTCAAAAGCTGGAGCCAATCAGTGGACACAGCAGCTGGCACCCCGGAGCTGCCCGCAGCTATGGTGACAAGGGGAAGCACTAGGAGCTGTACTACCCATGTAGTAGTACATACCAGCAATCATTATCAGCCTCACATCTCGAACTCTCGGTCCATGTCTTAAGTTGCTGTACTCCTGAATTCAGATAACAGCTGTCTTCGCAGTCCGAGTACTTACTACCTTACATATATATAAGCCAAGGACGAAGAGCTTCGTATTTCGATCCAACTCAGCAAACAAACACAACACGACGCTACAACTCAACTGGCTGCATAATGACTACAAGATACAGAGTCGAGTGTAAGTTGTGAACTCTTCAACCGATGGCATCTCGACTAACTGATCGGTTTTAGATGCTCTCAAGACCCATAGACGAGATCAATTTATAGGTGAGATCATTGATCGCAATCTATCTGCCCAAGGATCATATTCGGGCCTGAGAGGCCTGATATGGTTGACTTGTTGATCCACTGTCTCCGATCGGGGTCTTTGGCGTCAATAGTAGCGTTTACTCTTGAAGGAGATCTTCGAATCTCTAGTGCTATTTTTTGTTGCTTATCTGCCAAAGGGTCTTACTGATTATTCAAATACCAGAATGGATGAAAGGATTACTAGCTGTCCCATTCGTGTTGCACTCACAACCGACAGGTGTCTTTGAGTCACGGGATGGTGGGGTAGCCAAGATGGCTGAAACAGCCCACCGCCGTTATGCAGAAATTATGAAAGATGTTGAAGATATGATTGATGATCACAGTGAGAGAAGTTCTTTGTTATTGTCACCAAGAAGCAGGCTAACATCTACAAGTCGCACACCAGAGAGACGGATTGCAGCACCAATCCAAGTTGAAGCTGCTTGTACCAAGTATTGGTACCTTCTTTACACGTCTTCCCCTGGCAGACGCATTTGACTATCAAGACCGAAAGCGCTTCATCTCATCTCGTCGATTTGTGCCACCTTCTTTCAACGACATCCGCTTGATTCTCAATACAGCGCAGATTATGGGCTTGACATCATCGGGCTCCCTTGATTTGGCTACTTTTGACGGAGATGTGACCTTATACGATGATGGAAAATCACTTGAGCCCACCAATGAAGTTATTAGCAGAATAATTGGTTAGTTCTCTGACCGAGAAAAGAGTTTCCCTCAACTAATGGATCAGCCCTTATGCAAAATAGCACCCGGATAGGCATCGTTACGGCAGCGGGCTATGTAGAAGCTGAAAAGTATTATGAGCGTCTGCATGGTCTATTGGACGCTGTCAAAGACTCCACGGTCTTGACACCAATACAGAAGCAGAACTTGGTAGTAATGGGGGGCGAGTCAAATTTCCTTTTTAAGTTCTCTATTTCCGCACCACATCTACTAGAATGGATCCCAAGACGCGACTGGATTCTGCCACAAATGCACAACTGGACAGAAGAAACGATTCAAGCGCTGCTGGACCGCGCAGAAGGTGCCTTGAAAGAATGCATTTCAACTCTCAGTCTACCGGCAACTATAATCCGCAAATCACGCGCTGTTGGAATCATCCACAGTACGTCTGGTGCGCGTTTCCCGCGCGAACAGCTTGAAGAAACAGTATTAGTCGTGCAGAAAATCCTGGAGATGAGCCCGGTTGGCAAGACTATTCCCTTTTGCGCTTTCAACGGCGGTAACGATGTTTTTGTCGACATTGGCGATAAGAGTTGGGGTGTGCAAGTTGTTCAGAGCTATTTTGGCGGAGTTGAAGGAGGCAGAACGCTTCATGTCGGTGATCAATTCTTGAGTGCTGGCGCAAACGACTTCAAAGCTAGGGTTGTGGGCACTACGGCATGGATTGCCAACCCTGTTGAGACGGTGGAGCTGTTGGATGAGTTGCAGGCTTTTATGGGAAAGTGAGCTTATAGTTGTTGTTTAACATTGTGGTTGTAACAATATTCATGTGCAGTTAAAATACTGATCTCGAACCGGAATCGTGTCGTGCTATTCGATGACATGAGACTTTACGTGGCAACATGACCAGACGTTTGAATACGAAGAAAGTGAAAAGGAAAGGTCTAGAGATTTGGGTCCTTGTGGCATCGTCAATGGCTAGCAGCGCCGGGAGACAAAAACGCCATACAGCGTTTCTACGAAAAAGAAAAGTAGCAAAAGATTCATACTCCAGATCAATCTGGCGGGGTCTCAAGGTGGAAGTTATGACAGAAAACCCCAAAGGGATTTTACTCGTGGGAGCTCAGGCCCCCGGGTTCAATCCCCGGTAGTGAGCTCCCAAACAACAAGTAAAGATGCTTTGACACCACTCCGCTAAGTGGCCGCCCGGTACTTGTTGTTGTTGTTGTTGTTGTTGTTGTTGCAATGAGTTGCCTTGTTGTAAATTATATGGTTCAAGCGGGGTTGGGACTAGAGAAGAGTGTTCATTTAGACTTGTCACTTGTCTGCTGGTCTTCGACTTACCCTCCCACTTCCCGATTTTCGCGATTACAATATCTCAAGACAACCACAGGGTTTTGTCCTTTACCCCTTTTTTGATTGCTTCAAGTTACTGAAATTCACACGTTTTATTTCCTTTCGAATCCCTCATACAGCCCCTTTACAATCTCCATAAAGGCCCACGCCCCAGGATCTGGTAACTCCTGCTGCTTCTCAACACCGACATAACTCGCACGCCCAAAGCCTGGTTTCATCTTCTCCGTTCCAACAGCTGCTTTCTCAGCGACATTGACGGCCGATCCAAAATCCAATGTCAGATCAAGTGCATCTGAGAACGGAATCAATACATCCATGACCGTTCTATCACCCACCCGTGCTCCAGTATGTTGCTTTAGACTCTCCAATGCTGCTGCAAAACAGCTCGTAAAAACTTTTGTTTTCGGTGGCGACGTAGAAGACTCGGTACGTCGTAGGGCAGTGGCGTACGCGGCGAGTAGGATGCCAAATATGGCACCTAGTGTACCACCCATATCGTCTACGGTATCGATGATGGCGTAAATGACGGTCAAAACCGAGCCGGTTCGAGCGATTCCTTGGCCAAGTTTGAAGAGGATTGCTAGGAGATGGGTCAGTCGTTGTAAGAGTTCAGAAGCTGCTTGGCTTGCCTTCGCACACTGCTTTCACTGTCTCACCGCAATCACCATCGCCCATTACCATATCCCATTGTGTGAGGTCGGGCTCAGCAGCTATAGCGCGTTCACAGGCACATCTTAACATCCTGTCCAAAATTTGGGGATCAACTGTGTCTTGTCAGCTCGGATCCAGACCTGATGGCAGATTATGTACCTTTCAAGTCTTCTTCATCAGTAAGCTCTTGCTTTATGTTGAGATCCACTGCGGATGTCACCTTCTTTGGTTTTTTGGTATAGTAATTTGCTTTCACATTTGGCCATGCCGGCGCAGATGTCTCAGACTCCAGCATCTCGATGAGCTCTGCCGGGGTGAGGTTATTACACCTTCTTGCAGCTCCTGTGAGATTCCAGACTGTGATCGAGAAGCCTGGCCCATTCAAAGAAGTCTCAAACATTCCAGAGTATATCTTGACCGGAGTTATACTCCATATTTTTTCTATTGAAAGGGGTGTTAATAGTAACTATTATCGATAAGGGGTTCTATGACTTACCAAGCTGTGTGAGTGTTTCCTGAGTGATTGCACCTAGTTCAAGATTCGACAAACCCCCATGGTTATTCATCAAAAGCACAACTTCGTCTTGATGCTTGAATTCAACGAAGGCTCGTTCTTCATCATTAGGATCGAGGAGCAACTGGAGCATTTGCTTGATTAGGTCTTCAACTGATGGGAAAGGAGATATATGCTGGGCCCCCTGCAATTCAGTTAGAATAAATCCAAGTATTAAATATCAATCCTTGGTCACACTTACAGGCTCATTGTGTATGCCAGCACCAATCACACAGACATCATCAGAAATGGTCTCATGAGTTTGCCTTCCTGGTACATGACAATGATCCAAAGTTGAACCAAGAGAAGCAAGCTGTGAATTGACACTCTTGCCAATTTCTACACAACGATCAAAAGAGCAGCCTCTGGAAGCAGCACCGCCAAGCACCTTCATTGCTATGTCTCGGTCAATTTTTCACTGTCACGAAATTAGAAAATAGTGTAGAGACATACTGATAACATTCCCTGCAAGACCTCGTCTTCCGACTTTTTCGCATATGCTCCTTCCAATAGATACATCGTCAGTAGCTGGTAAAACCACCACATTCTTCGTTAGTCCATTTGCCAAAGCCCTTTCAGCAGCCAACCCAAAATGCAACTTATCGCCCGTATAGTTTGTAATGAGTAGAATTGTCCCTTCATCAGAAGGAACAGCGGCAATTGCTGCAAGGACCTGTTTCATGCTAGGACTAGCAAATATATCCCCATTGGCAGTTGCAGAAAGGAGGCCGTCACCAACATAGCCAGACCACGCCGGCTCATGGCCACTTCCACCACCTGATATAAGCGTAACTTGAGATTTTTTGTGGACATTGTGGAAAACTACTCTTTCGGGTTCGAGGAGTGACATCTCTGGATTAGATGCCACAAGGGCTTTGAGAGCTCTTAAAACCAATTCATTGGCGGCTATCTCGGGGAAATAATGCTTTGGAGACATTATTGCACCGTGATGGCTTCGGCTTTAGAGCTGTAAAAGCTTACCCAAACGGAGGAAAGATTATGGGATGACGAATTCCGCCTTTGAAAGGAACGAGAAACGTTTACAAATGGCTCCTGGTCGACAAAATATACGGTATTGTTTGTTTATCATTCTCTTCTGTTTCTGTACAAGTAGAACATAGACGTCAATTCCCTCAACCGGGCATGGCCTATTCGGGTAACCCGAACATTCCCCGCATTTCCCCAGATTTGGAGCAAGGTACCCAAGTGCTAGTAGTACGGATTATGTACACAATATAAACGCCTTGCTTGATGCGGCCTTTGGAAGTTTTTTAGGGATATCTCGTGGAGTCGTGATTCTGTATCACTGCCCAAGATTCCTCGAAGACGTATGGTCCAATCTGAAAAACAATTGCCGATAAGGGCATTCAAATCTGTTCGCCCGTCTTACTACACGTACTGAACTCCGTATCATCAAAGGACATGGGTAGCTTATCGACGAGCACCTTCCATTTTAAGAAAGCTATGCAGATACAACCCACTCTGCAGCTACACTACTTGTAAGTGGATATACACAGAGCTCTCAAGTATTGCGTGTTGTCGTAACACGGTCTAACATGATGCCGTCGACGAGTGTTCTCACATTTGTTTGTCCACTCTATATCTGATTACCTCCTGTTTTTTCCTTTGTTTTCTTGATCCTCTGAATCTTTGAAGAAAGCTTCGGTTCTGCGTTTTCATCTTTGTCCCGTATTATGCGCATCTCGCGTTCTTTCGCTGCAGCGACAGCGCTGTTCAGCTTTGCTGCAGCCCAGTTCCCCCCAGAACCAGAGGGTGTGACTACTCTCAAATCGAAGTTCCATGAAGGCGTTACAATTTCGTACAGACAGGTACCCGAAGAACTCAATTGCTCCGTGTTCTCGTGATTGACAATATTAGCCAGGTATTTGCGAGACCACACCGGGAGTCAAAAGCTATAGTGGCTACATTCATCTCCCCCCGGGTCTTTTGTCAGATGTTGCAGGCGAACCACAGGACTATCCTATCAATGCGTATGTCTCTATTTCTAAAGTCTTGTCTCTACCTTATTATCGTTCTGTTATCCTCGTCCCGATCGTGCTAAGGCTTATATCCTCAGGTTCTTCTGGTTTTTCGAATCCCGCAAAGACCCAGAGAATGCTCCTCTATCGCTCTGGCTAAATGGAGGTCCGGGAGCGAGTTCTTTTGCAGGTCTCCTCCAGGAGAATGGACCATGTATGGTGAGCGAGGATTCAAATTCGACATATCTCAATCCGTATTCCTTCAACAATGAAGTCAATATGCTCTATCTCGACCAGCCAAATATGGTGGGTTTCTCATATGATACCCTTACAAATGCAACATTCGATGTCTCCAATAAAACGATAACTCCCACCGACTTTTCCAAAGGTGTCCCTGAGCAAAACAGCACATTTTATGTTGGCACATTTAGCAGCCAGAACGTTACTCATACAGCCAATTCGACGGCCCATGCTGCACATGCCATATGGCACTTTGCGCAGACATGGTTTGAGGAGTTCCCTTTCTACAAACCTCATGATGAGAAGGTTAGTATGTGGACAGAGAGTTATGGGGGAAAATACGGACCCAGCTTCTTCAGATTCTTGTAAGTACATGCTGGGACAGAATGGCAGGCCACATAAGTCCTCAGAAGTCTGAGGTGCTGACATGACTTTCAGTCAAGAGCAAAATGAGAGAATTGCCAATGGCACTATCTCAGGACCCGGAACCCATTACCTTCATCTCAATACCCTAGGAATCATAAACGGATGCATAGATAGTTTGGTTCAACAGGTTGCATATATTGATATTGCTTACAACAATGTTTGTATTATCGCCTTGTCTCTGGCTAGATATAACACTAATCTAGAATGAAGACATACGGGATCAAAGCTATCAACCAAACCCAATACGAAACAGCGTTAGATGCATTTTATCGACCGGGAGGATGCCAGGATCTTGTTTTGGAATGTCGAGATCTTATGCACAAATATGACCCAGAGTCCCAGGGATACAACCAAACTATCAATACTTTCTGCTTTGAAGCTGACGTGTATTGTTCCACAGAGATGGTCGGACCATATCAAAATACCTCTGGACGAGCCTGGTTTGATATCGGACACCCAAAGGTTGATCCATTTCCTCCACAATACCTGCTTGGTTACTTGATGCAAGACTGGGTACAAAAGGCTCTTGGTGTTCCAGTCAACTTCACAGCTGAGGCGAGCTCTGTAAGCGAAGCCTTTACATCTACTGGTGACTTCATAAAGCCTGGGATGCTGGATGCTATTGGATATCTTCTCGATTCAGGTGTCAAGGTTGCCTTGGAATATGGAGATAGAGATTATGCTTGCAACGTAAGTCATGATCCCCTGAGTGGGTCTCAATGTGCTGATTAAAAAGTGGATTGGAGGAGAAAGGGCCTCCCTTGAGGTTAAATATTCTGGAAGTGAGGTGTTCAAGAATGCAGGTTACACGCCACTCTTGACCTCTGCTTTAGAGGAAGCAGGTCAAGTACGCCAATATGGGAATTTCTCATTTTCTAGAATATATCAAGCTGGCCACATGGGTAAACACCCATATCTGACCATATCAGTTTTTGGCTAACAACTTGAAAGTTCCTTCTTACCAGCCAGCGGCTGCGTATGACATCTTCATGCGCTCGCTCTTCAACAAAGACATCGCTCTTGGCGTATTGGATATTACTGATGAGTATGTCACTACCGGACCTTCAAATACCTGGCATATCAAGAACACACCACCCGTGATGCCAGAGTCACGATGCTACATATTGGAGCCAGGCACGTGTACAGAAGAGCAGTGGGCAAGAGTCCTGAACGCAACTGCTGTGGTGAAAGATTATTTGGTTGTAGACTACATATCTGATAGCGAGCTTGAGAGACTCGCAAAAGAACATGAAGATAGAGAGCAACAAAAGATCATGCTGGAAGATTATGAGGAGCTGTAGACCCTTGCCCTTGATATATGAGTTAAGTGCCTATGTATTCGAGCAATGGATATGTCGTAAAGTATCATTTATGGTTACTGGTTCAAAATCATTAGGAATTGTATGTATACTAGTTACCTATATCTTTCGTAATGCACCCCAAAAAGTGTGTGGCTGTTGATTCCTACCTCTCAACTCCGCAGCTACCAATGACTATAAATTCGTATCATTTTGTCCGCCTGGATACTTGCATCTCTTGAAATTGTACATCCAACAGCTCTACTATACACCATCTCTCAACGACTGCTGTAGAATTTTACGGCGTCAGTCCGTGGCGGAGGACCCGAGCGAGTATAAAGATGCATCTCCGGTGCTCGTTATCGATTCTCATACCCAAATATCTACTCACTATTTCGCAATCATTGTCAAGATCTACAAAATTGAAATTTATCTGCTCTTCAGAGCTCATGACATATCCGAAAAGGGTGGTCGTCTCCTTCAAAGCAAAGGCGCAGAACCTATGGTCGACTAGATCCTAAATCTGCTAGTAACATTTGACTTACTAAGGCACTTTGTGTTACTACCATGGCGAGATTGACTTTCTGTACCTGTAAGTGTCATACTCAACAATTTTTTCATGTACTCCGGCAAATAAAACCCTGGGAAATCTACCACAAGACATCATTCCTCATCGATAAACGGACTTTCTGTCTCGTGTGCATTATCGTTCTCGTCAAACTTCCGTATCTACACGATGTTCCGTATTCGCCGGACCGGAGCTACTGTTGAATAAGGCCGATGCACCATCAATGTCAATCCCATTTCAACATCGAGGAGCTATGCAGACATGTTCAGGAATACAGATGTAATAGAAAACAGTATATCTGATCTTTGATGATAAAGCCAGTTGATTAAATGTATTCACATAAATTTTTAATATTATATTCGACCTTTGTTGAATGTCATTCCCCGAACAATCCCGCTCTCAGGGTCCCCGGCAATAGCCCAAAGTCGCCTAGCGCCATCCCATCGTAGAGCTTCGCTTCTTCAAATTATCCCAACACCATCAGCTCGAGACTGCCCTTCGAGTGAATCGCGAAGCTGTCAATTGCATCTCTTTCTCCCCGTCTATCCTTACAACTCGATCTCGACCATCCTACAAGATGTCGCGACTTCTCCGCCCCGCGTCTCGACTTTTGTCCTCCGCCGCCGCCCGCCCCGTGGCTGCTCGAAGCGCTTTCCAGTCCTCTACCCTCCCAAGAGTCGCTGCCAGCATTCAAAGCCGATCATACGCAAAGGAGAGCGGAGTCAAGGAGTATACCGTCAGAGATGCCTTGAACGAGGCTTTGGCCGAGGAGTTGGAATTGAACCCAAAGGTTTTCGTTCTTGGTGAAGAAGTTGCCCAATACAACGGCGCATACAAGGTTACCAAGGGTTTATTGGATAGATTCGGTGACAAGAGAGTTATTGACTCTCCCATCACCGAGTCCGGTTTCGCTGGTCTTACTGTTGGTGCTGCTTTGGCCGGTCTCCACCCAGTGGTAAGCTTCAATTGAATGATCCAGGAGGTAGCGGATTATGATAGCTAATCCGTTGAATTCCAGTGCGAGTTCATGACCTTCAACTTCGCCATGCAGGCTATCGATCAAATTATCAACTCTGCCGCCAAGACCCACTACATGTCCGGTGGCATTCAGCCATGTAACATCACTTTCCGTGGTCCAAACGGTTTCGCCTCTGGTGTTGCCGCACAGCACTCCCAGGATTACTCCGCTTGGTACGGATCTATCCCAGGTCTTAAGGTTGTCTCTCCATGGAGCGCTGAGGATGCCAAGGGACTTCTCAAGGCTGCCATCCGCGACCCCAACCCAGTCTGTGTTTTGGAGAACGAGCTTTTGTACGGTCAGAGCTTCCCAATGAGCGAGGCCGCCCAGAAAGATGACTTCGTCATCCCATTCGGAAAGGCCAAGATTGAGCGTGTCGGAAAGGATATCACTATGGTCTCCATCTCCCGCTGTGTCGGTCAATCCCTTGTTGCCGCCGAGGAGCTCAAGAAGAAGTACGGTATTGAGGCTGAGGTTATCAACCTCCGTTCTATCAAGCCTCTCGATATTGAGACCATCATCAACTCCGTAAAGAAGACCCACAAGCTTTTGGTTGTTGAGTCTGGTTTCCCAGCTTTCGGCGTTGGTGCTGAGATCCTTGCCCTCACTATGGAATATGGTTTCGATTACCTCGATGCTCCAGCACAGAGAATCACGGGTGCTGAGGTCCCAACCCCATACGCACAGAAGTTGGAGGAGATGGCTTTCCCAAATGAGCAGTTGATCACTGACTACGTTGCCAAGATGTTGAAGGCATAAGAGGTTTTGGGATAGTTTGGGCTGGGTAGTACGGATAGAGTGTATTTCTACAGCTTCATGTGACATAGTCAATACCACGCGTCTTCGTTGAAGCCGGTCTTGAATTCGGATCCTTGATGTGCTTAGTGCAGTCGCAAATACATGGGTGGGCAGTCATCGTTCACCATATGCGCCTCCAGATACTAAACCCTGTCCATAATTGTGTTAATGGCCACTTACAGAATTAAGGCTAAGTTGAGATTAAAGACGCAAAACCCACACCAGCTCCTTTTCTTATGCATCCAGTCCTATACCAACAAAAACAATCCCACCAAGTTCTCCGTAATTCGTAATCCGTGTTCTTTACAAGCCCAATAGAGGTACCGATGCATACAAATTGTCATAACCTCGAGCCATCCAACCATTGGCCTTTCCACCTCTTGCAACGACCCCAAGTCCACCGGCCATCCAGATCATGGCCGAGATCAGAGCCGCAGCGTTGATACTCCACCACCTCGTCTTGTCCTTCTTCTCATTGATCCTCAATCCTGTTGGGACCAGATCCAACCATTTGGCTGCACCCCAGACAATATGGCCGCTGGCAACGGCCACAAGAGCCACATAACCCGTCCACGCAAGAGCTGGATGTTTCGCAAACCCGTGGCTGACAAATCCTAATCCAATACCTGATGAGCCGCCATCAACCCATAACGGCAGGATCCTGTTTACAAATGCATGTCCAAACACCAACGGTGTGAGAAGATACCCCGTCACGCTGATCTTGCTCATTGGCGGCCAGTACCTCTTTCTTTCCGGCCTAGAAACCTGCATTGCGCCATACCTGACGAGTGATTTGTTGCGACGGTGGATGCGAAGGGCAAGGCCGGCACCGATATGTGTGAGGAGGGGGACGGTAATGAGAAGCGGTTCGAGGGGAAAAGACTGGTAATAAGGTCGGGTGAGGAGGAGGTACGGTTCGCTCGCTGGGACTGAGCGAGTAACGAGTGGGATCAAGGATGTGTTGGTGATATGGAAGGCCGAGAAAACGGTAAATGCGTAGGATGAGTAGCGTTGTGCGCGGGTCACTGTGGCAAGTCAGTCACAGATTTTTGCATTTCGATGATGAAGCATACGATAATATACAGCGCCATGAGAACCTCCTCCAAGACTGAATGTCGAGGCTCTTACAGGTGGCGAAGGCGGAGGAAGATCTGGAAGCTGTTTATCGAGACCAAGAGAGAGATCGAGAGTCGAGTCTATGGGCGAAGGGTCCAATTGCATTAAAGAAGCAAGAGTTTCCTGCGAAGCCGTCGTAGCTGAATTCTGCCGATACATGCTGAAAACCGCGAAAAGAAAAAATATGTACAACAAGTCTCCTTCGTGATTTATTTTCTTTTTCCTGCTTTCCTATTCTATTGACGTTCTGACCTGGGTGATCTGCGTAATTCATGCAAGGCTAGCTTCGCCAGGGCCTTTTCTGGGGTAGCTGCGGTGCGTCTCCGCGTCAAACAAGGCCATACAGCTTCATTGCATTTCTAAATCAGTTTCACCACGACCAACCTCACCTCATTGCGCGAATCACCATGCACAAAGTACGTGCGCTCAACAAATCTTCTACACCTTGTCTCAGTATATGTACTTCATGCTGACTATCCGCAGCGAGGCTTCACGAACCCAGCGCCCAAAACCGAAAGCGCCCGGGAGGCAGTGAAGTCATTCTACTGTACGCCCGCCAGCGTCACCCCCTCTCATCCTGCAGAGCCGTATGCTGACCGCGCTAGGTGAACTATGTAGCAAAGGCTATGCACGAATGAACGAATATGAAGCCCATCTATCCTCGTACGATCATTCGCATAAACAGCGGCTGAAAGACATGCGCCAGCTCACACGCGATCCCATGGCATCCAGCAAGGCCCGAAAGGCAGAGGCCAAAGCGAATTCGAGTGCTGGGCTTATCAGTATCAAACTTGGGGGCGAGAGCGGAACTGCCGGTGGGGGGTTTAAGAAGGTCGGTGGCGGCTTCAAGAAAGCTGGGTTTAAGAGCGCTTTTGCGCCTGCTGATGGGGAACCTGTGGCTGCTGTGAAGACTGAGGAAGCCGTCAAGGTAGCGGATAAGGTTGTTGAGGAGGGAGAGGATGTTGAAAGTGATACGGAGGATGAGGGGTATGAGATGTATGACCCTCGACACCCTACGGACTGAGACAAATAGTTGTCTCTTATGGATATAAGATAAGCACGAGCTCTTTGCCCGAAATAACGCCAAATTGAGGGTATTCTCTTGAGTACGGATCGAGGGCAATGCAGGACCTGGTTCATCGGGACCCGACGCCAGATCTCCAGCGCGTGGGTATGCAGCATGGCTAGGATCGGATTAGCGTTCAGGTCCCGAAGGAAGCCTTTTCAGTAGGCCATAAATCATGCAAGGTACTCATGGATTTTCCTTCGTTCAAGATCTTCTACAGTCAATCCACCTACCAATCTACTACAACCTTGAAAGTGGTTGTTCGGAAGATACACAATAAAAACCAATCCACCCTATCAACTGTTCTTACCTGTGAAAACCTTTCTAGAAGAACCCTTTTTAGAAGACGAATCGGAATGATGGTCTCAACTTGTGGATCAGTCTTGTCACATGGTTTCTTTGTTGCTGGAAATACGGATTGCTGGAGTAATTGCCACAATGAAAGATAACGCGCATTCTATATTATACCTGAGACACTGAAGAAAAAATACCCCAAATCAAAAATTGACTAGACTATATATTGACCTTCAAATTCCATAAAAGAGCACCGAAAGACAAACAGATATATGAAAAACAAAGGCAAAAAAAACACTACATAAAATCAGACATCGACACTCCAGCAACTCCTGATAACAAATCCCCCAAAACGACAGATAAGCATTGTAAACACAATAAGAATCACAGAAAACCCCGCCCTCCTCCTCATATTCTCCCGTTCAGCATGTCGTCTAGCGCTTTGCGCTCCCTTTCGTCGGGCGATCTCCTCGACCACGAGGCCCTTAGAGATGCTTCCAATCTTTTTCTGCCGCCTCTGATTTTGAAGTGTCTCATTTTAAGAAGGAGCTTAAGATAGTCCCACTTAATCTCCGTGAGTTCTGGCCAGAGACCCTTTGGTTTGCTGTTTTTCGGATCATTTCCATTATCTGGTTTGTCTGAAGCCTTTCCTTTGTTGTCTTTGCCTTTATCCTTGACTGCCGTTGGCTTTGATGGCCCTGTCGCTGGCGCTGGTGGTGCTGCTGGTAACGCTGCTGTTGCTAGCGCTGATGGCCCTGCTGGTGGTGCTGCTGATGTTCCTGTCGCTGGTGGTGCTGGTGGTGCTGCTGATGGTCCTGATGCTAGAGCTGACGGTCCTGATGCTGGCGCTGGTAGTCCTCTTGCTCGTGCTGATGGTCCTGCTGGTGGCGCTGATGAATGCTTTCGCTGCTCCGCGTATCTACCTGGCTTTGAGGGGGACCCTTCTAGTTTTGGCTTTTTGTTATCTTCCTTATCCTCTGTTCCATCTGAGGCTTTCCGTTTGGTATCTTTGTTGCCATCATTACCAGACGGCGGCTTTGGTGGTTCAGTTGACTCTGCTAGTTTTGGCTTTTTGTTATCTTTCTTGTCCTCTGGTTCATCTGAGGCTTTCCGTTTGGTATTTTTGCCACCATTACCAGGCGGTGGCTTTGGTGGTCCTGGTGGTCCTGGGGGCCCTGGGGGTCGTGGAGGCCCTGGTGGTGCAGGGGGGTTTCCTGTGCTTGGATCATCTGGAATTGTCCTGCCCATTGCCTCACTTACAAGAGTTGGCTTCTTTGATGATGCGGCCGATTTCAAGTGCAAAGGTACTGATGTCGTTGGAGTTTTAGAGTCCTTCGAGCTGTTCCCTTTTCCTGTCAAGTACTCCTTGAGATTGGTCGTGAGGATCCATGGGTCAAATGGTGCGGCGCTCGGAGGTGCTGAAGCGGGCACAGAAGTATCTTTTTTACCTTCCTTGTATTCCCATCTAACAAAAGGTATTCTACCAGGCGCTTTTGTAATGTTTATGATAACTCCTTTACCGTCCGCTCTGGTTTCTTCAATGCGAATGCGCTCCGTAGTGACAATAACATCACTGTTTTTGAAAGCTTCCACGTAGACGTTATTTCTCATGAGCTGCGGAGTCCCATTATTGATCGAACAGATCTCTCTCAGTTGTTTACGCTCCTTAAGTCTCCTATCCATGCGTATTTCGTTCATCAAAATTCGAGTTGTTATAGTCGTCTCCAACTTACCATGTGCAATGCTGGTAGGACTAACATCTGGTGTTTTCAAGTATGGAAGTTGCGTGGGGTTCAAGCCTGTTGGGATGCGTATGCCCCATGGCTCTGGGATTTGTGTAAGAAATTTTTCCTGCAGGTAAGATACCGGACCATTAGCTGCTTCATTCGCGTCTGCGCCCACTGTTGAAACGGTGATGTTTCCACTTTTGCTCGTACGATGAATTTTCAGCACAAAGTCGTTCCCAAAAACCTCTTGTAACTGATGATCGCACATTTTCAGTGGCTCAGAACTTGGATTACCTTTGTCATATGCGATGAGTCGGCGCCGAATATCCTCGACTGTTCCGTCAAGGGAAATAACCCTGAATAAGGCCAATCTATGAAGGTCTTCTGAATCGAAGGATTTGTAATCCTTATCGGTCTCGTCGCAGATGTACTTGATGCCCCACGGATTCTCCATGGCTTCGAGGTTGGTGGATTCCACTAGCATTTCACCGCCATCGTACATGCGTACCAAAAAGTCGCCCTTCTCATTCTCTGGTTGTAACTGTAAAACCACGTCTCTTTTGCGAGCATCTATGAGAGCTTCTTGCTTGTTCCAGGTCCCCCGATACTTGCGCGATTCGACTATCCTATACATGACAATGCTTTTCGTCTTCATCGTCAAGGGTGGTATGGCTTGAGATGAAGTTTCATGCCCCATGGCCTCTACATTCTTTACAGCATCATGGAGCTCAATTCGAACCAAATCACCAAGGGAGACCCAACCTCGAAAATCTCCGGTAGTCCGAGCGTAAATGTAATTCTCTTGTTTTATCCCGTCGGGGTGTTCCTGTGCAGACAGAAACTGCCCTTGATTGAGTGAAAGAAAGTTGGGATCCCTTTTGTTATCAACATTTCGAATGACACGGTATGTCCCTTGCTTTATCTGCTCTTCAATAGTGACTAATGCCATCCAACCTTTCTCGGAGCCTTTGATGTTGATGACTTGCTTCAATATCCCTGGATTCGGTGGAGGGGCAAGCCCCTGCCAATGGTCTTCACCATTATGGTGAAGCCAGATAACCGGGGCCTCATGTTGTGCGCCAGGGCTGGAGGTACGTGCTTGCAAAGATGTAGGGTTTCCTTTTTCACTCTCTGTAATGACTCCTAATTCGTATCTTATAGGAGTCTTTTTATTGAGCACGTGCAGAAGAAGCTCCAGCTGCTCCACACTAAAGGAGTTTTTTATGGCATATATATATCTGATTGGCTGCAAATATACCTCTTGCTCGATTGGCGGAAGTATGGACAGTGAAGGGTTGTCTGCTATATATGATTGACAGACAGCATTTACCTCGTGAGCATACTCCGGACCCTTGAAGATTTGCACGAAGTCTTTTGCAGTAAAATGGTTTGAGGGGGGCGGGTTTTCGTGTAAATTACGAGCAGCTCTGAGACTTATTTCTATCGCGTAGGCTCCGCATAGAAGACCCTGTCCGGAGGTGTATTGTGGGCAAAATCCTGTTGGAATAAATCAGTTGATAGGCTTTGACAATTTCAACTTTGCAGTTACTTACCCAGAGCAATGTATGGAACAAGATCAGGTAGCAATGCGTCTGGATGCCTAATAGGAATTCCTCTGATAGCGGCCACTTTCAACGCCATTTTCGCCTTGTGCAAGAGTCTACGACGCAGTAGAAGTGTTTGATGGATATCCAAGAGGTGAAGGAACTGGACCTGAACAGGAATGTGCACAATATCTATCATAAAAGTAGATACAATAGACTACCCATAACCATGAGGCCTTCATCACAAAGATCACAAAGGAGCTACATGATCAAAGGATTGAAAGACCAGCCCGCCTGGCAAAGTCACAAATAGGAAGAAATTGACAAAGAAACAGACTTACGGCAATCGTAGAACCATTCTCCAGATTGGATTTTGGAACACGACGAATCCAATTGCAATTAATAGGACTTACTCTAATAGTATGATGGGTGACAAAGAACAAAGGATGAAAAGAAAAATGACTTGAAAGGTGAAAGAACAGATGTCGTCGAATTTCAAAGCATATTCGGCAATCCCATGTTTGACGCCTTAATAGTTATAAGGCATCCACATTGAGACCGAGGGCCGAAGACCAAGATACCTCGCAAATCATGAGATCTGCAGATTGCTTCCCCGAGACTCTGAGACAGAGATGAATAGGGCGATGACGCGCAATTTAAAGCTCAAGGGTCCACAGTACATAACGAATGCCTGGGGTTCAAATCCTGTGATCGAGAGGAACATCATACTGACACATATTCCGTAATATATTGCCTTGCAAAGCTTGAATTTCCAAAAAGAGCAGAACTGCGTGAGGCGGAAATACTCCCATTTATTCTGAACTCGTACTCTCCTCTCATGGAAACAAATGAAGCACGGGCCGGTCAAGGAAATCATTCGGGAGCAGTGTTTCTGCTTTCCGGATATGATCTCCATAAAAATAGGGATTGCTATGGCCCTGTCGACTACTCCAACCATGCAGATGTAAACGTTCCACCGAAAGGGTCTTATTAAAACTATAATAATGGCTGTATACATTAAGTCATAAAGTTTCTAATCTCGAACAACTTGAAAGAGATAAGGTATAATCTTCTACCTCGATGTACAACAGACAGGATATGGGTGCATATAGCCAAGAAAAAGTTGTGGACTAAAAAATCTAAAGAGTGAATGGGTTTTGAACCACTGGATATGCTGGGAAGTACTCCTTGTAAAGAGACTGGCACTTGCTGTTGTAGTCGGCGGTATCTCCTGGAACAAACTCGGTGACATTGCCCGGTACACCCACAAGCGTGACTGGGCCAGAGACAGCAGTAGCCTTGTCCCATCCTGGACCGGCAGATGGGTTCTTGATGAAGCTGACGAGCCAGTCATTCATAAAGTCGGCAACCTCTTGCCATTCATCAGTGACAACATCAGCGTAGTCTGAGAAGCAGGTATTTCCACCGTGGAAGAATGGAACTTCAGAACCGTGGGATGGGCCGAGTCCGGAGATCGCGAGATCGCTGTAGTTCCCAAACCATCTGTAGATCCAAGTGTCTTGTTCGGCGCTTCGCATATCAAGCATGTAGTCGGTTGGGCAGAAGAAGCGAGCGTCTCCATATTGTGCACCAGACATATCGGAATCAGACTCGTAGTCGGAGACATTGTAGGTTGCGAGAAGACCAGAGTCTGGAATGTGAGCGGAATCGGCATCAAAAGTGTTGATCCTAATACGTGTCAGTCAGATGATCAAGCCATCTCAAACCTTAAATGGGCGCATTGATCTTACCAGGAGCTGAAGTTGGTGTTCTCAGATCCATAGACATATTCGAAGATCTTGCCCTCCTTATCGGAGTTTCCAACAAGCAATGGAACATGTGTAGGATACTTGCCGGCGGCAAATCTAGCCTTGTAATCGCTGAAGCGGGTGATATCATCAATCACTGGGGTAAAGTAAGTGTTGACGGTACTGTTAAATGCAGTAGTCTCCAAGTCATACATGGACACCTTGCGAAGGCAGTCAATCTGGCTTCCGCTACGAGTCTGGTTGCTGAGCGGACAACCAACAGATGCAGCAATGTTGTCAAGAGCAACGTTCTCGGTGGCATAACCTGGACCAGATTCGACGTTGGCGGACATCTCGACGGCACCCGCCAAAAAGGTATGTGGGTGGTTCCAGAGGTAGTGATCCACTTGAACAGATCCAGAAGAGTGACCACCAATAACGATAGCATCTGGGTTACCACCGAAACCGGCAATGTTGTCGTAGACCCATTGAATGCCGGCCTCGACATCCAGAATTCCAAAGTTCTGGGACGTCTTCTGTCCTGCAAGCTCTTTTGAATATGGTGAGGCGAAGATAGACTCGCGCATACCCATGTTGACGTAAATCACATCCTTAGAAGCAAAGTTACTTCCTAACGACAACGTTAAAATCTCCTTTACTTTCAAGATAGGCTTTTCGGATGGAAACTTCAAGTCCAGGGCAGGTACAGTGACTTACCAACAATCTCTGGGTTTGTCTGGGATCCGGTGACCATGGCACCGCCATAAAGGTAGACAAAGACTGGAAGGTTGGAGCCGGAAGATGGAGTCCAAATGTTGACATTCAAGCAATCTTCTCCCTGGGCAGAGTAGGTCGTACCAGTGATGGCCTGGGGGCAAGTGTGACCTGTTAGATATTAGCATATAGAATAGATCGGGCAGCTGGATATCTTCTCACCATAGCTTGATGCATTGATAAAGTTCAAAGACTTGGCTGGTGCCTGTGGGGCTTTCCATCTACGAGAAGATTTAGCATTGGGTTTGCTCGCTCTGTTGTTGGAGGATTTCCTACCTGTTGTTGCCTGCAGTAGAAGCGGCATATGGGATACCTAAGAACACATGGTTTCCAGTGTCGGTATCAGTGTAACCCTGAACAATGCCTTGGTTTGTCAAAGCACTTGGGATGTTAGCTGTCGCCGAACCGCTGGCGGAACTGCAAGTAGTCCCAGCTTTGTTCTGATAGAAAGCGGTAAGGGTTGCCCCCACGCAAACCGCTTTCTGTATGATGGCGCCGAATCCCATGTTGATCTTGGCTAAGGGTGTGTGAGGTGAGAGAAGTCGCAGCGGGAAAAGAAAGCCTGAGAGGGAGACCGATATGATATGCAAAAGACTGAGTCCAGTGCTAGATTAGGCTCAGATAATCAACATGGAACGAACGAGGAATACGGAAATGATCTTCGAAGGAACATGGGCGACTATTTGATGCTCGGGGCCTTGGATAAAAATCTCAAGGGAGCCGGCCCCTTGGGAGGACATTTGCCATAGTCTAAAATAGATGCGATTCGGTTTTTGATGGTTATTGATCCTGGAAAACACGTGCCGCGTAAGAGGAGCCAAATGAAGTAGTGGAGGTCGTTTACCCATAGCTCGCAGTCAGACCAGATTTGGCCATGGTGGATACATACTGAACTTGACATGAAGCTGTCGCAGTACTTGGCAGCACTTGACAGCACTTGACAGCAGTTATGAATCGGAGGAAGGCGAAGAGAGCTGTCAATATTGCTAAGATGATGGTCTGTGGGGAACATCGTACGCTGCGCAAATTGGTCGTCTCCATCAACCCGAGCGAGGCGAGCAAGGCGAGCAAGACGACTATCGGACGTATGAATATGTACAAGTACACATGTACATGTTGCCCTCAAAGAATACATGCTGATGTCTCGGCCACCTAGATTCAGCACTACGTACATGCCACCACTGGCTAGCTACTATCATCCTCAATCAAGGTTGATATGGGCGCCGACGACTTCTCGGCCAGGTGGTAATGCATATGAAGCAGGGATAGATCGGATGGAATAAGGTACGGGAGAGTTCGATTCTCCGTCAGCTTGAAGGAACGGGGTACAGCGAAAGGGACGCGCGCCATCTCGGTCATGAATGATCGACTGCGGAGTGGATCTTCTCTTGGCCCTTCTTGGACAGTAAACATCTACTCAAATAGCTTGTGTACCTACGGGGTATTATGTACACAGTACGTATGCACTGTATATGGTACCGGAGTGATGATACCTTCCAGCATTCTGTACTGCATACCTTTCTAGGGAATATAAATGAACAATCAAATGCTATGAGGATCATTTGCCACACGGACATTTGCTGTCCTACCTCTATACGGAGTGCGATCAGTTCATGTTCAGTGATGTACATTAACATGTCAAGGTACTTTCACTGTGGGGTTTCAAGGTTGCAGGTTTCCAAGACCATCACACCACTACACTATAAGAGTTGTAGGAAATAAAGTGTGCGTATTAAAAATTCCGTTATGGTTAAAAGATGGTCTCTGACGCTGTCTCTCCAGCTTCAAAGATCCAACACTCAATTCCTACTACGAAGCGCTACGCTCCTACTGGAATCTGTCATATTTATTTGGTAGGTGACCCGAAGCTCTAAGTACCACTATCTCGCTATTTGGAGCTTCATTAACATGAGTTGAGTAGTATATTCCCCAGACCAGCAGAGAGGATTCCGTAGTCGAATTCTGCAACGCGCAGTGCCGTGTATGAAATCTATCCGTAGGCGCATCCCGCTCCTGAAGGCAGAGTTCTTGTACAAGTACTCCCACGCTCCACAAATCCTAGTGGCCGTAGTGAGGTTCAAGCTCCGCGAAACTTAAATTCTGAGGCTACCGCGGCGCAACGCTCCACAAAGGCAAACAAAAGAAATTACAACAGTGTTGACAAAGGGATCAAGCAATGCAAACTTTTCCCTCGGCCGGTAATGATTACTGAGAAAGGAATTCGGTTTCTTCTCGGTATCGTTGAGGTTCAGGTGCAAGTGAGTGCCTATGTATTAAGTACCGTCGATGCAAGCTCAACAGGTCCGAAGGTAGGGAATAGGTAAGGTAGATTGCCACGCCGACACTTCGCTGTAACTACTTATATAATATCCAACCTTGCTCATAGATGCCTAGGTAGATAGAGTACCCAGTAAAGAGTACATTCAACAATGCAACATGGCTCTTATTCATGTGTATGTAAAAAGATGTACCCGCAGCAGAGCATGAGGGACGCACAAAACACCTTCTGCGGCGCCCTTAGAGTAGGTTGTGTTGGAGGCGTTCAGCCCTCTTGCAAGATTTACAAGTATGTACATATGTACAAGTACGTCGTTAGTCGTTGTAGGGGATCCAGATCTCTGCCCCTTAGGGATTCAGGGATTCATATTTGATCACGAAAGGCCTTGTACTTCACTCCACAAACACCGCAGGGTAGGCCTGGAAATGGATATGTGCGCGGTGATCGCCGCTGGTGCTGCTCATCAGTCGTTCCCATTGCGGTCTTTGACGTGCATGCTCGATACCAGGTGAATGGAAGCGACGCCGGTAAGTACTGTATGATACTTATCTACCTTACAATGTTAGAATATGTACGAGTACGATGCCGATCCGGATTCTGGAGATGCAAAGTATATATGTACATGTGCTTACCTATATACTACTTGCCATGCAAGCAAGCAATGTACATAAAATCGCACGTTGTCGAGTCCTGAAATTTTGTTTTATTGAGAACGGGCATGTTTAATATCAAGCCGGCTTGCATGCATGATTATGGAAATGGCATTGTGTCTCTGAAACCTAGCAATGATGAGGGGTCGAACCTTTGGTAAAAAGTCTCTTTTATAGAGGCGTGTCGGCCAAATTTCCTGTTGACATACACATATGTTATCCTGAACGATCTTGCCTCTCACATGCCGTTGTTTGCGTGCCATGATCATTCCGGATGATTGCCACTCCATGGAACTTGGAGACTCAAAGACGTCGGCGAGTTGCGAGATGCATGGTTGTCGTGAGCGGCGTTGGCGTTGGCGTTGGTGTCAACAAGCATTGGGCACTCATGAATTTCGTAGTCGAGCCGAGGAGTGAGTCTCTGACAGAGCAGGAAGAGGTGACGACTGACGACTGACGACTAACTCCACAAGATCCCTAAGTCTTCACCATATCACATCCGTTCAACCAGTACTTGTACAAGTACTGAGGTGTTAGAAGGTTAAGCAATATTGTAAGACATTGAGGGATTTTTTAGCACGGCCGAAGCTTTACCATCTGCCGATTGACACTCTGCTAGGTAAAGTTGACAAGATGGAAGCGCTCCCTTCTTGGTCGCCGTCGTCTGGGGCACGCCTCAGACGAAGGCGAAGCTCTATGGCGAGACGACGGCACCTTAGCGGGGACTTCTGGAAGATGACAACAGAGTATGGGGGTATTCGTACTAACAGAGCAGGAGAATGGAGGATGAGAAGATCCGTATCCACCGGACCATGCAATCCATCCTTTGTTTACATGCATGATACATAGCTTGTGAATAGCGGTGTCAAGTTACCAGTATGTACAAGTATTACACAAACATCTACACGAGCCACACAATGCCGGTTTCGAGGGACTGGTGATACTGGGTGAGTGTTCGACATTCAAGCTTCAAAGTCCAGTTTCACCACAATCATACCATCCTGTGTCTGAGCCTGACACTCGAGCACATACTCTACTTTTAACGCAATGAAAGCATGGACGAAGAAGCTATAGATATCATCTCCTCAACTCTTACAAGTACAATCCACACAAAGCTTCCTTTGCCGCTTCGACGCCGTGGAAAGTGTGGCTGCTGCACAACCCCATATCCGTCTGCCCCTCCAAATGAGGACTTGAGTATGGAGTATGTATATGCTCAAATCACAGAGCCCAAGCATGACGACGACCCAGTCCATAACAAACGAACTGCAGGGGATCGAGAGTCTTCAACAGCCTCGGCTGTTGCAAATCTTGAGGCACGAAACAGTACTGCATACACCTACCTAGGTACCTAGGTATATCACTTTCAACAAGGCTGTTTTCTCGAGTACCGGGCGATTGTAGAGTTCGAGTCATTTCTCGGAATATTATCACGTCGTGTGTGAGTTTGCATCCCTTCGTGCATAAGACAGGTGAGCCACCAAGCTACTTTTGCCATTTCACTACCTACTTAGGTGTGTGCTGTATGTAAGTATCTAGACAGATTCTAACTTTTCTCTCAGACGTCTCGAAACTTATATCTTACATTTAGCATTCGTGCCTATGCGCAAGCTCTGCTTCACGTCTCTTTACTGAGTATGTACTTGGTATTTCCACGCCTCTTCCATATGTATCTACACGAGTAAATATACACACACTGTACACATTGCGTAATACTACTAAGTGCCACTGACACTGCCGACCATGAAGCGAGGCCGCTTTCCCCACCACATTGTTGTTCGGTCCGGCAACAACAACAACAACCACCACCACCACCACACCCGTACTGCTCTAAGCTTCATATTCTACATACTCACTATTAAATACATACTACGTACTATTCTACTTACACAAATTACGAACTCTGCACTTGGAATCGGCCTTTGCACGCTTGAAGTCGAACTTGAGATACAACTACTCGCAACGTTTGATAAACCAGCAGGGAATCCCCCTTGCAGATCCACTCTCTTAGCATCGAACAATAAAGTACATACCCTTTCTCATTTCAAGGAGCTGACATTGCGATCTTGCTCTAACAATGCATGGGGATTAAACCACTATGGCTCTTGCGGAACTAAAACGTACGAGAATCCGAGTACGTACCAATTCTCTTATGTGCCCGGCAGGTGCTTGAGCTCACATCCGTTCGATCTTCGTCGTGCCGGGTGGGGCATTGATCCTGGAGAGGAACGAGCACGCTTCATTCTACTGGAAGCGGAGTCTGGTCTCCGAGGTAGATTCAATAGCAGCAAGAGGACACCCAGGACAGCAGTTCTTCAGAATGTTCATGATGGCGAGTGACCTGAAGATTTCAGCGCAGATACGCAGAGTCCCTTGTAACCATGTGAAGCTAGGTAGGTCGGGGGGGGGGGGGTTGAAAGCTTGGGTTGCTACCTTATGCTTTCCAAATGGTCATGCATGGCTAGTCTCATATGTTTGTATCAAGTGGGACGCCAAAGGGTTTTCAGCCTCTCAAGAAATCCTCCGAAAACCACGGGATTGGATAGGACTATGTATCATGGTTCTTTGTATGCTGCCCCATCGAAAGACATTGTAATTCTTCTCAAGCGGCTGGTTAAGTGTTTCCATCATCATCTTCTATTCATAAGTTGCCTCACGTCGCCGTCCGCAAGATCGTGGACCCTGCCAGCCTTAAGAACGAGCTGGTGCACTGTGCAGTGCTAGACTCTTCTCGCATTCTTTAACCTCAGGTGCTACAGGAGCCGTCGATCTTCTCCCGCAACGTTCATTGAAAGAAAGATATCAAGACAGATTCTTAAAACAAGCTGTTATTCATCGATCAACTCACAAGATATTAACGTTGAACCCCGAGGCCATGGGAGACTCGACCCACATGTTTGTGGGCCAAGTGGTATGTACAGACATCAATAGCTTCAAGATTTTAACAGTAACTTACACGTTCTCACAGGTGTCATGGTATGTCTGCACTTTTGTGGCATTGGCTTTCCTTGCACTTCGCATTACCGTACGCCTTCGACGTTTTCGTCATTTGTTTGTAGATGATTATCTGATCATATTGAGTTCATGTTGTCTCATTGGGGATCTTGCAATCCAACAGCACATGTGGAATCTTGGAATGTCTAACCTTGGAGCTGTTGACACTGCAAGTCGCGTTAGCATTCTCAAGATGATTATTCCTGGCTCAACACTTTATATCACTTCACTCTGGGCGATTAAGATCGGGCTTGTGCTCTTTTACAAGAGACTTGCAGCTCGAACCACTTTGCAACTTGTTTACAACACTTTACTTGGGGTCCTTGTGATCAACTACCTTTTTCTTGTTTTCTATGTCGTAAGTCTTGCCTCAGAAAACATGTTCTCCACTTTACTGACCTTTGTCAGATCTTTGCTTGCGTACCTATCGAGCGCAACTGGAATAACAATCCAGCTTGCCCTGCCTCAATCAGCATCATAACCTATTGGATCACCATCTTGAGCAACATCATCACTGATTTCATCAGTAAGCATATTCAATACTCAGTTGACTTCGATGTAAATATTTACTAATGACCTGCAAGTTGTCTGTCTTCCAATTTCTATGGTCATCAAGTTGAAGCTCCCGCCTGCTCAGAAAGCTGGAGTATCGGGTATCTTTGCTCTTGGTTTCTTTGTCATCATTTCTTCCAGTAAGTAGAAGCTCTCCACCACCAAACCCAGTATGATTTTAATTACGACAAGTTGTTCGAGCATATTACTCAAAGAGAAATGAGACCATGTTGACCTGTACGGTATCCATGGTCGAGACCAGCATTGCAATCATCGCTTCCTCCCTTCCCTCTATCAAAACCCTCATTTACCACGTACGATCAAGCAATGCCTCCACTGGCCGCCACTACGAGTTGTCGTCTCATCGTATGGGCACGCAAACCAACACTCAGATAGTGGGGGGTTCCCGTCCATCCCGTCTAGGAGGCGGGACGATGAAGTCAAATAACCCAATGGCCAACGACTCTGACGAAGATCTGTTCGCCAAGGCAGAAACATCGAGCCATTTGGGCAGCGTCAATGAACAGAGTAGCCCGAGATTCGAGATAAAGAACGGAATCATGGTCAGCAGCAGTTATGCTGTAGCTAGTGAGACGGATCTTCCGCCTGCTGTGCAAGAGAGGCACGTCAAGTTCTAGATTTCCTTTCTTACAGCGGATATGTTTTTTTTACTTCTTGTTGGACATACGGTCCCATGGTCCCCTTCATAGTGGGCCTTAATGACGTTTACGAAATTTATTTATAACTCAGGCAATCCTGATTCCTCTTCCCCTGTGCCTTACTATCAAAGGTGTCCCAGTGGTATACACGTTCCATATGTTTCGAGAGACACAATATATACACACCTTGGCCTTCGGCTTACGCTATAGATAATTGTATCAGGCCACTTCCTTTGACCAAATCGAAAACCCTCCTCGATTTGACTTCCCCAAACCCCCGTACTCCCGCAAAATCTCCGGAAAGCAAATCTGCAATTTATCCATATTGGCCCGGATACGCCATGGCATCGATTGGAAGGTTCCATCCCACCCGGCCCGAGATTTCCAAGACGATGTACGTATATTGTTCGAGTGATATGAGGATCGAGCCCCGGCTTGGTTGGCTTTCAGACCAGCCGAGGCCGATTTTGGGTTTTCTGGGACTCAGGGGTGCACTAGTGCGGCATCCTTGCCCCTTCTTCTCCCGGAATTCTGGATGCGGGTTCCGGGAGCCAATGGCTGGGGCGTGATGCTGGGGTCCGTTACTGGGGGTCTGGCTAATGGCTTTTGGGATCTTAGGCGAAGTGTTGGATTGGGGATCGCACGTGTCGGAACGTGAGGTTCTATACTGGGGATTCTGGGTTACGGGTTGGACGAGGAGGCACTGGTTGCTAGGTATGATGTTTGGCTTAGGAGCTGGCTGGACGGGGGATGGGTTGTCGTGGAGGGACGTTGCACTACAACCGGGTTGGCGTTTGAGGATTTGTCTTTGCTGTTAGATGAAGTGACAGGATATTTATGTGTATTTCTATCTGTAACCGAGGAGACTTTTCCTAAATTGTTTGTCGCGATTTCTGCAAGTTTCGGATACCTAATCCTTGAAATGGACGCAGAGCCTGCTTGATTTGAGGTGATGTTGTCTACATTTTATATCCAGAGAGGAAACTTCTTGGCAGATAGTTAAGATCCTCTTTTTATTGTTCTTCAGAAAATATTGGAACTGGTTTTATGCTTAAAACAGCATATATTTGATGCTGAGAGATGAGTTTGTCAACATATCAATAGAATGGCGGTCTTTATAATAGGATGATTCAAGTGGGAAAAAGACACCATGGCATAGTAATATGTGATCCCTTAACACACTGTGTATATTTGTTTGAGTGACTATAATAATTGAAAATGTCTCAAGGCCCTGAGTGATTGTAGGATCTTGTTGATTTATTGTTCTTAGAATAATACTGGATATTGATGTCGAGGCCTCAAGAATGACTTATAAATGAATCCATATATGACCTATAGCAAGAACATCGAATTGCAGTAACAAACCTTTGTTTGAATAAAAACAAACAACAATAATAGTATGTAGCATGGAAATGCTAATGATGCTAAGAATGTCCGATAAAGTGGCGGGCGATCAAAGTATCAAGTATGCTCATAGTCATCATAGTCGAAGACAAAAGTCAATCTTACACAAACCAGGTAGCGCTTGAACTTTTCCATCAAATGAAAAAAGTGAGGCACAAAACAAACACTACATGGTGTATATATTTTTATAATGAAGGCTAGGTGTACACTCACAAACATAATGCAATGGTGCGACATATTATGCTCATACAGTTTACTTTTTTTCTTCTTTTTTCTTTTTTTAAACGTATATTTGTTAAGTTCCTATTGAAAGAAAACTTTGACGCAGGTTGGTTATTAACAAAGAAGTATTTAACTCAAAAGGCTATACTTGATATACGATATACTCTATTGGCATAATTTGCTCCTCTGTCTAAGGAATATAACGTTTCTTTCTGCCGAACTTTAACCTCGAATCTGATGCTAACTCCACATTTATTCAAGAGAAAGTCAGAAGGAGACTGTAATGTAAGATCTTTGAAGATCATGATAACAAAACGGCGAAGTGGAGACAGAGAAGTCCAACACAAGGGTTTTGAAAAGAAGAGAAAAAGAAACCTCGTGCACTGCAAGAACGAAATCGGTAATAAAATTACATTGCAAAGGAGACTGCAGCATCTTATCTATTGCAGAATACCCAAGGGGTTGCTTTCCGTTTTTGTTGCCGTGTTCTTGGTTATCTTGTCCAATGTTGAGGGAGAGGAACGATGACCGCTGTACCATTTAGCCATAGGATAAGCTTGTCTGGGAAGATGATCTATCTATCCAGGATAGAATTTGAAATATGAGTATTCTAAATGCGAAGATCCTACCACTTATGCGGTAATGCTGCACATCGTTTCTTCACTTGAACACTGCTGTTCTGAGACTTTATATTGTTTTCATATTCAATAATACCTAAATCAAAACCATATCTGGATCATTCTACCAGATCCTGTATTAGTACAAAATAACTAGCGCCAAAACATCATGAAATTTGCGTATTCGATAAAGTCTGAACAAATATCGTGAGCCTCGGTCCCCTCCAAACCCCACAAAATGATCGCCTCGCTACCAAACTCTAAAATATGCTTAACCACCAACCTCAATGATCGACATGAGGAAGGACAAAATGATAGTTCCAAGCCAATAGAGTTATCAGACTAATGCCGGCAATGGTGTTTTACCTCAAGTGTAGAGTATAAGGGGGGGATATATCGAAGGATATATAAACAATGCCGGGGAGTATAGTTTTTGAATTCTGCAACATCAACATCTAACAGCCCAACTTGAGATTCTTGGTTCACATATAGCAATATGCTTTCATCTACAAGATCCCTCCTCACAGCCCTCCTCGCCTCCCTCTCCCTCGCCCAAGTATATCCTAACTGCCCCGTCACACAAATTCCTACGTGCTGCGGAATACCTGACCTTCTGAGCTTGGAATTGACCTGTACATACCCGCACTTGCTCCATGCCTACTCCTAGTCGTACGTTCAAGCAGTGTCTGATTTGTTGCTCGCGCAGGCACACAATTGTTTCCAAGTACCAGCTGTGCAATAGCCTCGACGTATTGCTGCAACAATCCTTTGCTGGCTAGCCCACAGGGCACGGTAGGCATCGTTTCCACAAGGAAAGAGGGGGACTGGCTGGGATATAGTTGTTATTGCTGGCGGGTTGTACGCCGTATCCTTTTGGTACGGCTTCGAAGCGCATGGTGAACTTTTGGGGTTGATGTTGACTTGATGAGGATGTCAGGGAGAAAGAGGCATGTGAGCCGTGGAGTTTGAATTGATGAGGTAATTAGTGGACAGTATGACAAGTTTGAAAGAATTATGCCCTATATACATATCAATATATCAATTCTGACTGAGTCATCTTAGGCATAATTGCCCGCCTTATCCATAATCTGCTCCAATGGCTCCATGTTCCCTCCATCGATATTCCAGACATAAACGCCATCCTTCTCCCGATACGAGTCGTTGTCCCCACTCATCCATTTCCATACCGCAACCAGCCGGCTTTCGGTGAGATCAAAGGTCAACTGCTTGCTTCGACCTAATGGCTTATAGCTCTTGCGTAAGATTGGCCCTTGCATAGTAGTATACCAACCCACAACGCCTTTTTCCTTCGGGTCCACCTCAAGATCAATCTCATCATTCTCGTCACTAGTGGCCCCTTGCTTAGTTGGCATAGGGGTAGCACATATCGAGGCAAGAGCACAGGAGGTGGCATAGTGGATGTATTGTTGGACTTCGTCGAAGGATGTGAGAGTTGGCGGTGTTGGGCAAGTATCGATGCCAGATGCAGTGATTTGAAACTGCGTCGTAGCTAGTGGGTAGATCATTGTGCGGAAACGGATAGTGAAAGTGATGTTTTCGCTAATCTTAAGCTGAGCCTCTCCTTTCAGCTGATCTATCAAAGTATCTAATGTCTGTAAGGCAGATGGCTTTTCGGCGGCCGTTGGTCTGGCAGTGGCCTCATTTATGCATGTGTATGTTGCCGGGATTGATGCGGCACCTAATATTGTGCAAGTCGCACCGAGTGCCGAATGTATAGATTTCAAGGAGCTCTGATGATGAACCCGAGCCAGCAATGGACGAAGAAGCGAATACGGAGGAGTTGCGCGCTTCACAGAGGATATAGGTGGTGGAGGTTGTGAACGGCGACGAAGATTTTGATGATGTGCATAAGAAAGTAGAAGGCGCAATGCAAGAGAGAATGCTTCTGCCATGGTGTTATCTGCTTCCGATTCTTCGAATTGTGAAAGTTCCGCATCTGAAACTGAAATGTAGTCAAGGAGTATCTCCTGAGCAGACGAGATTCGACAAGATAAAGTATTCCCAATTGAGCGGACACCTTGATTGGTAAGGATACGTGCCTCACGATCAAGTTCGTGATAGAGCTCTTCTTCGAAAATGGCGTTTCGCGCTTGTAATATCAAAGCTTCGATTGAGGTGTCATCTTCCAGTTGTTGTGGTAACTCTGCTGTGCCGGTAATCATACCATTTGTTCGAATTCGAACTCTGACAGCCCTGGTTGGATAATCTGAAAGGTTCTGGTCAAGGACGATACCGCCATCTCCGGTCCTACGCAGCGCAGCAAGGCCTCGGTTTCTGAACTCGGGCGCAGCTTCAGCAAACCCATATCTGACTGCCAAAGTATGCCGTTCTTGTGGTAGACGGCATACAGCCCATCCTTTTTCGCTGACAGCCAAAACCTGTTCCCAGTATTTTGTCTCCGATTCGATCTCTTTCTCTAGTCTCGATGCAGACGCGAGGATAGAATCGACGGACTTATTGAGTGCCTGCACCTTCCAGCCATTACCAACGAGCTTCTTGTCATTCTTAACAGCCTCTGTGGCCCTGACTCCTTGCACTTTTTCCGCCCCTAGTGTACCTGTCGGGATGTTGGCCTTGAGAAATTGCGATATTGAGAGACCTGCTTGAACCGGGGAATCTTTGGAAAGTAGGAGGGAAACGAAATCGAGAGCCATTGCGGACCCATTGAAGGCGGCACTGAAGAATCATGTCAGCATAAGTCCTCGTAACTGAGCCTCTTCTACCCACTCAAGTTGTCCCAGAACAGCTGCGCGAGCTGTCATAAGCTCTTTCAACCTATCTGGCTCCTCAGCTTCATCCTCCCCGCCCACTCTTTCATCTTCTTCTCCATCACTATCGCTACCGTCCTTCTCGGAACTTCCATTGACTAACGCAGCGATTTCTTGCTCGAGAGAATCTTCGTTGACAAGGCGGAAGTTTCCTCTCTCGTAGTTTATACGTGCAATCACGGTTTGTAGAGCGTTTGCCTTTTTGTCTTCCTGGGGCCATGCGCGCAACGAGATCGGCAATTCATCATTTGTTGTAGACATTGTGACCCGAGCTGCGCTTCTCTCCACGAAACTTTAAACCGGCCAGTGAAGTCAATTGAAAGTCTGGTGGACAGATCGGAGAGGTCAGGGATGGTGGTCTTCGAGTATGAAGGGCATTAAATAAGGTGAATGAGTTGACTGATTGTCTTACCTTAGGTAGGTATTATTCGCGAGGTACAAGATGCGATCGCCTCACAAGGCTTTGATTCTTCACGATATCACTGGTAGCCTTACATGCCTAAAGAGGTCCGGTCGCTAAAACCTTTGGTAATACCTAGGTAGGTAGGTCTCTGTCACATGAGGCATCAAAAGGTTAGGTATGGATGTTCACATCTTTCAACACTTGGTGCACCACTGACGTAAATGAAGCAATCGATGTACTTCATACATGAGTTTTTATTCATATCTACGGCGACGGTGCGAATAGTCACGATAATAGGTAGCAACAACTCAAAACGCAACAGCCCGAGAATCACTCTATGGTTGGTACAGTACTACGTACTTAATAGTCTGTGAAAATAACATCCAACTCCGCTGTCCCACCGCTGCTTGTTCCACCACCGGCGTATTCCTAACCAGATGGACGTCATTTACAGAGTACTCGCTCAGAGTACTCACCCGAAATACTGCCTAGTGCACCGGCGGATTTGTTTTGAGGTGTCGGGAGCCACTAAGAAGGGCCGTAAAGTCGCACGAAGGCCACTTTTTAAGGCTTTCGACTGGCGAATGCGCGCTCGAGTGCTGAAGCAACTTCGATAAGGCCGAAGTCACTAGGAAAAATGCCCAAGGGGGGGGCTTGAAGCTGCATCGGCGAGGCTGCATTCGACTGCCATCTCCAGGTCAATTTCATAGGTAGGTAGCACATCGACAGGGTGAAATCTGGAAATAGAGGCAAGAGCTGAAGCACAGCTTGATACATATCTATGTATGAGAAAGAACAATCAGATCTTGAAAAGGAAGCTCTTGCACCTGGGCTGGCTCTAAGTATTCATAGAGTATCTCAGGAGAAGAGTGGGACATTTACCTGACGCCAGATGATTGGGCTCCCTTCCTCACCACAGCTTGACCTGCATCCTGCCCCACCAAAGTTTTTTCAGCCTTCGTCATATGCCAGTGTCACAGCACACCTGAACACAAGACAGAGATTCAATCCACCCCGCCAAACGCCTGTGCTTCCCTCTTCTTCCGTAGCAATTAAACATCACATCACATCTCAACGTTTAAACCATCACCATTCACCATTGAAGCCTTCAGACTGCCCTCAGATTCCTTTCGCATTGAGCGGCTTTTTAACCCAAACAATTTTCAACCTCTCTTATACACCTTGTCTCACGCAAATATGGCTCCGATTCCCCCACCAAGCCTCGATGGCAAGAAGCGGAGAATCGGTATGATGACCAGTGGTGGTGATGCTCCAGGGATGAACGGTGCCGTTAGAGCTGTGGTCAGAGAGACTATCTCCAAGGGCTGTGAATCATACTGTGTTTTCGAAGGTTATGAGGGCCTTGTCAAAGGCGGTGATCTTCTCAAGAAGATGGACTGGTCCGATGTCAGAAGTTATCTTTCCGAAGGAGGAACTCTCATTGGTACTGCCAGATGTATGGCCTTTTACGAGCGTCCAGGACGGGTTACAGCTGCGAAGAACATGATCTTAAGCGGAATTGATGCTTTGATTATCTGTGGTGGTGACGGCTCTCTGACCGGTGCAGATAGATTCCGTGCGGAATGGCCAAGTCTGCTCAAGGAATTGGTCGAAACCAAGCAATTGACCGCTGAGCAGGTCAAGCCTTACAAGCACCTCAATATCGTTGGTCTGGTTGGTTCCATCGATAATGACATGTCCGGAACTGATGCCACCATTGGAGCTTTCTCTGCACTTCACCGGATTTGCGAGATGGTCGACTACATCGAGGCCACCGCGGCATCACACTCCAGAGCCTTCGTTGTAGAAGTCATGGGCAGACACTGTGGTTGGTTGGCACTCATGACCGGTGTTGCAACTGGTGCCGATTTTATTTTCATTCCGGAGAAGCCACGCCCGGACAACTGGAGAGAGGAGATGTGCAGAATTGTTCAGAAGGTAAGCTGGCTGCTTGGATATATTCAGAAGACTCGAGGCTAACAATCCCGTAGCATAGAAAGATTGGAAAGAGAAAGACGATCGTCGTTGTAGCAGAGGGGGCCTACGATATCGAGGGCAAGAAGATTTCACCGGAAATGATCAAGGACCTTCTCGCCGATCCAAAGGGCCTCGCACTCGATACTCGTATCACAACTCTTGGACACGTACAGCGCGGAGGAAGCGCTTGCGCATATGACAGATATCTTTCAACACTTCAAGGTGTTGAGGCCGTCAAAGCCGTCCTTGAGGCAACTCCGGAGACGCCAACCCCGTTCATTGCTATCAATGAGAACAAGATCACTAGAAAGCCACTTATGGACGCTGTCAAGGACACCAAGGAAGTTGCCAAGGCAATCGAGGCAAAGGACTTCGATAGGGCCATGAGCCTGAGAGACACCGAGTTCTCTGACTTCTACAACTGTTACATGACTACCACACAAACAGATTTAGATGCTTCTAAGCTGCTCCCATCACACAAGGTTCGTATGGAATTCTGGAGCAACAGGAAACAAGCTGACCAGATTTAGCGCATGCGCATCGGTATCATTCACGTCGGTGCTCCGGCAGGAGGAATGAACGCAGCTACTCGTGCCGCTGTTGCATACTGTTCGACTCGTGGTCACACTCCAATTGCGATTCACAACGGTTTTGCTGGTCTCTGTCGTCACCACGCAGATGATCCGAAGGGCGCCATTCGTGAGTTCGACTGGCTCGAGGTTGATGGCTGGGCCAGCAAGGGAGGATCTGAAATTGGTACCAACAGAGAATTGCCAGAGGATGCTGGTATGGAGAAGATCGCCGAGCTCTTCAAGCACTACAAGATTGAAGGTCTTTTCATTATTGGTGGTTTCGAAGCTTTCCACGCTCTTTCTCAGCTTCGCAAAGCTCGCCAGCAATACCGTTCCCTGTGCATTCCAATGACTCTTCTCCCAGCCACAATTTCGAACAATGTTCCTGGCACAGAGTACTCGCTTGGTTCCGATACCTGCTTGAACGAGCTTGTACGCTACTGTGATACTATTAAGCAGTCTGCTTCTGCTTCCCGCAGACGTGTATTCGTGATTGAGACCCAGGGTGGAAGATCCGGTTATATTGCCACAATGGCAGCTCTTGCTGTCGGTGCTGTTGCTGTGTACACTCCAGAAGAGGGTGTTTCCATCAAGATGCTTTCAGCTGATATTGAGCACTTGAAGAAGGTATTCGCAGAGGATGCTGGTCAATCTCGCGCCGGCCGCTTGATCCTGATCAACGAAAAGTCTAGCAAGGTTTACAACGCTAAGCTTATTGCCGACATGATCAGGGAGGAGGCTCATGGCAAATTCGAGTCCAGAGATTCAATCCCAGGTCACGTCCAACAGGGTGGAATTCCATCTCCAATGGACCGCACTCGTGCTGTTAGATTGGCCATGAGGTGTATGGAGCACATTGAGGCTTATCAGAAGGCTACTCCAGAGGAGATTCTTGAAGATGACCAAACTTGTACCGTTATTGGTATCAAGGGAGCTTCCGTTGTCTTCAGCCCAATGAAGCAGGTTGAGGAGGAAGAGACCGATTGGAAGAACAGAAGACCATTGCGCGCTTTCTGGTTAGGAATCAAGGATGTCGTTGACACCATGAGTGGTAGACCGCCAGTGCCAAAGCCAGAAGCAACTCTGACTGGTGCTCTGGCTAGAGATATGAAGAGAGGCTTGGAATAAATACCTGTCTGATGATCTGGACTGATGAAGGAGAATGAGAAGAAATGACGATGAATGAAGAGAAAAGTCGACGCGTGATATTCGATTGTGAAAGCTGTATATAGACTTTACTGAATTACCATTAACAATATGATGCTTTTTTTGCATAATAATCTCACTCTGGTGCTGTATCAGACATTTGAGAGTGCCCTGCCTGAACACACGTGACCAGGCGCTGAACCGTGTAGTTGCTTCCTGGTACTGGATGCGCGCCGCTGCCTGGCGACTCTCATTCGCGAGTTCGATTGTCTGACATCACAAACACACCAAGCACCTTGGCTTATATTGAGAAATTCCTGCTTCTGAGGCTTTCTTCTCAAACAACTATAGCCAACTTTACAACTTTCAGTTTCGTGTAGTCCAGCGCGATTACGTCGATAAGTAAGATCTGGTGCTACATCTACGATACGTTTTAGTGGGTGGATTCGCCGTTTAAGGATCTTCGCCTCGGACACAGTCTAGAATACTCGATTATCCAAAGAAAGTCTTGATTGCCTCGAAGCTGAGTTCAGATCATGCCGTACCGCATTGGTGGGTTCATCTCCCAGCTCTTTTCAGTCACTACTGGTTTTTTTACTTCAAATCATATGGCGTCCTTCCCTATCAATCTCTCACCATCCATCAACTGTGGATCATACTGACATCTTTCAGAGCTAGCTTCAACTGGTCGCGCTGGTTGTCAAGATACCATGTGTAAGAAAGGCCAGGTCAAAATAGACAAGGGAGCGCTGCGTTGTGGTACGTGGCTCGAGACTGATCAGTTCTCTGGATGGAGATGGAAGCACTGGTAAGCGTTCTTTGGAGTCTCCAGAAATTTTTCTAAGTCCAGTAGGGGATGCGTCTCTGGAAGACAGCTTGAGAACATCCGCAAGACCCTTGAATATCCCACGCGCGAAGGGGAGTATGACTGGGATATGATGGATGGTTTGCAGGGCGAAGATAAGAATGACAGATTACCCCCTGATGACCAGGAGAAGGTGAAGCGTTGTATCACACAGGGCTTCATTGATCCCGAAGATTGGAATGGCGATCCGGAATGCAATGTTCTTGGTAAGACCGGTATCCATCTCACTACAGCTCAAAAGAGGATGAAGGAAGAGGCGGTAAGTGACAAATTGCTGCTGACAGATGAAATATGTGCCTGACGGTTTGCAGCTTGAGGATGGAGATGCACCCCCAAATGCAAAGAAGCGAGGCCGTGGCAAGAAAGAGGATAGCGAAGATAGCGAAGAAGACGCCAAACCTGCCAAGAAGAAAGGCAAGAAGGCTACCAAGAAAGAGGGCGAATCTGAAGATGAAAAGCCCACCAAGAAGAGTCGCGCCAAAAAGCCCGTCAAGGAGGAAGACGCTGATTCTGATGAAGTAATTTCGACCAAGAAGCAGCGTGGTAAGAAAGCGGAAACGAAAGAGGAGCCAGATAAGGAAGACGAAGAAAAAGTCCTTCCAGCCAAGAAACGCGGGAAAAAGGCTGCCGTCAAGGAGGAAGACAGTGATGATGAAGTCATCCCTGCCAAGAAGCCGCGTGGGAAAAAATCTTCGGCAAGAAAAGACGTATCTACATTGATCTCTGGTATTAGTGATGCAGATTTATACGCGGAGTTCCGCGCCAAGCTGGATGATGATGATCCCGACGATGACTACGAAAACTATGTGCAGATCAGGAAGGACTTCGCGGACTCCGAGGCTATGGGTGCTGCTATGCAGGAATTCTTCAATTTCAGATACGGTGCCGAGGTTGAGAAGGATCCGGAGTTGATGAACGATGTTGGTAAAATTGGTAGAATTTTCGAGGAGTTCTTGAAGATGCGCAGTGGCTATGGAAGTGTCGAAGAGATGCAGAAGGCTATGTCGGGTGAGGAGAAGAATGAGAAGAGTGAGGTCAAGAAGAAGGGCCGCAAGACGAAGGTCAAGGCTGAGCCGGCTGAGGAGGAGCCTGCTTTGCCTGAAGAGACTAAGCCGGCCAGAAAGACACGCAAGTCTTCGAGGAAGTAGTGGCATCCATCACAATCGTTGCTTATACTGTCTGCCCGATATAATTAGGTTGCTCTGCTTTATGGAGGATATATAGCGTGGCGATGGTTTGGCTTCTAACGAAGGTTGTCATCTTTCTGGAAAGCTAAGATTGGGTTGCTAGGCATTGGATGAGTGTTTCTCTTGATATCCCCATTTAGCTTTGGCTTTGCTTGTTAATCGAAGCTTAGATTGTGAAATCACACCCTCTCTTAGGGGAAGATGTCTTCTTCTATACTACGAAAATATTACTATGTGGAACTTTCTCGAAATGTGAGGAAGCTCCATCTGATATTAGTCATGAAATTGGAGATACAACTGCTTTAGTGAAGGAACAAAGTGTCTCTTGATATTCCTCCCCATTGGCTTGTTGGTGACTAACGACGATATCCCCTCCTGGTTCTATATCCTATGTAACTTATGTCAAATCGACAAAGACTAGAAGCACATGATACTAGATCCCAATGACAATTCATGACTATAAATGAGCTGCATGGTTAGTCTTAAGCGGTATAGATCGAACAAAGCATGCCAAGAACTAACCCTATGAGTACTTCATGTTACTGTGCATCGTGCAGTCAACGTGCATATGAATTTAGACGATAATGGTTGACGATGGCAAGATATATGACGATGGCAAGATACATAACGATAGTAAGATACATGATAATAAGGGTAATAATAACGATCCCTTTACTTCCCTCATCAAGTAAATAGTATCTGTTTGGAAGAACTACATTTTAAGTTGATCCAAAAATGCAGACATATATATACGTACATTTAGACTAGTCCCTCTTGCCTCTTTCTAAGACATGTGGGCCAATCTTTTGTGCGAACATGAGGGCGATGATGGTCATTTATGGCGGTTGCTGTGCTGATAATAATTACAATTTTGCCTGGAGATTGGACAATTGCTATTCGACCACGAATCATAGCCATTAGTTTGTGATAATCGATGCTGTTTCCATTGGGAAGACAACTGGTTTGGCGATCAAGCCAATGGGCCTGTCGTCCTGTGTATTAACTGGTTATCTCTACTTTCAATACCCCGTTCCATGCCTTGTCCTCCCCAGCAACAGCGGGTGTTTTATACCTGATTGATTTGTATTGATCCTGGAAAGGTCTTCTAACACTTGCAAATTGCAAGCTTGCACGATTGACTATTATATTAGGCCAGGCTGATCTCACACTCAATGGCATCCCCGAATGCCAACATCCATCGAGGGCTCAGGGCAAGATTGGCACTAGCATCTGAGATTATCAGACGTCTGGCTCCAATCAAGCACAATTGACATGTGTTGAGCAAGAGCTTCAGAGGACATTTAGATGTACTTTTACATATGTGCTTGCAAACTTCTTTTCCTTCATCTGAAGTTGATCTCTATTCACTGCATAGCCCTATCACTTTTTGTTTCGAAGCTTTGATACTCTCATATCTTAATATGAAGTCAAAGTAAAGCTGTTCAATGGTAGAACAACATATAAACTTAAAGTCTGATCTCCAGAAGTGGATATGATCTTAGCGAATTTCACTACTGGAACGTCGTTGAAACGAGCTGACACATACCTGTAGAAAGACCATTATAACATCACAAACACCTTTGGAGGAAGACGAGGTACGTACCTAATTCACTTCCCATCAAATCGATGACCTTTTCAAAAGTACATATATTCCATTGATTCTGTTCTTGAGAAAAGCCGTTCCAGCTAACGACCTAAGACACATTCATCCACGGTATCAAAAACTCCACATCGCAACCATGGTCCTCAAAGGAATTTCCCCACTCATCTCTCCCACCCTACTGAAAATCCTCGCGGAAATGGGCCATGGCGATGAGATTGTCCTCGCAGACGCCCATTTCCCCTCTCACTCAATCTGCCCGCCGCACATTCCCGTCGTTCGAGCTGATGGTATGTCACGTGCCTCCTCTATCTTCCAATCCTTCCAGCCCTCCACACTGAACCAGTATTCCCTCGCCTCTCCTGTATCTCTCTGTCTGCGTTCTCCCTTAAACCTGCAGCAAGCTCACGGTTGCAGGAATAAGCGCCTCGGCCCTCCTAGCTGCCATCATCCCGCTCTTCCCTCTGGATACCTACGGCGTGACGCCAGTCATAATGATGGACGTGGTACCCGGCGATTCGGCAGATCCAACGGTCGAGAGCGCATTCCGCACTGCGGTGGCACCCGAGTACAGTGGCGAGATTGAGAAGATGGAGCGCTTTGCATTCTATGAGCGTTCGAAGAAGGCATTTGCTATTGTAGTTACTGGTGAGACGAGGAAGTATGGGAATGTGATTCTGAAGAAGGGCGTTACGCCTTTGTGAGGGGAGTTAAGGGGTGAGAGAGTGAGATCTTGTATAGCTTAGGGGGGTTAGGAAGTTCTTTTGGGAGTATGGGTGAGGGAATGGGGTTCTCTTGAGGCTCAGTCAGATCCAGATACTCAGTCAAACAAACTCCAATACTTATGCTATGTTATTTTGCAGAAAGTCAGGGCGTGTGTCTCAGGAACATTCGAGTCTTTGATACTGAAGGGAATGCACGTTTTGGTTCTTCTAAGATGTGGAGTTGTTTGCTCTTCAATATAAATAACGGCACAAATTCGAACGGTGTCAGTGAGGTAGTTGATGACGATGTGCAGAATGACGATGTGTAGAATAACGATGCGCAGAACGATGACAGAAGGGTCGTTCATTTTATTTCGCAGCACCGGTATTCTTACGCACACCATGTTCCAGTCGCATTGCTTCTGATAGTTTGCTAGAGATCAAGTTCATAGGAACACATGAACTTATATAGTATTGACCACCGTCTCCCACAGCAATAGCCAAAATGCATGTAACCATTTTTATTCGTAATTCTTGAATTCTTATATCGCATACAAACAATACTATTTTTAATCATACATTGAATACCCAAAAGACATCCAGTTAACCCATAAAACATCATAAACATAATCACACATATCATATACGCGACAATCCTCGCCACTCGATCCCTCATGACGTCCCCAAATCCTCTCAGTCGTCAGTCCCATTCAGCCTCAGACAGCGGCAGGACTAGAGGGCCCGAAATTCTCCAAGCTTCTTCTCGCACCACTTGCTTGGGTGCCCATAGCACCACCAGGGATATTGGCAATACTCTCATCGGGGCCAACGCCATTACCGAACTGCTTCTCGTGTTGGACAAGGGTATGTGTGTCCATGCCCTTGACCTCCGCTCTCTTCTCGATATTCATGATAGGATCGTTATCAGGGTCTCCGTCCTGACCTGGGTTGGCCATCTCATACTCGAGCATCTTGATAAATTTGTAGAAGAAGACGGCGAGCAGAGCACCGGCACCGGGACCAACCCAATAGATCCAATGTTCGTCATCGAAAGTGGCTGTCACCACACACGGACCGAAACTACGCGCTGGATTGAGAGAGCCACCGGTATAGTATACGCCTACCATCTCGGCGATAAAGAGAGAAAGCCCAATTCCTACTGGTGCAATGAATGTAGCTTTATGCTTTTCCTTGGCAAGCATGAAGATTGTGAAGACCAGCTCGGCTGTAAGGATCATCTCAAGGAGTGTGCCTTGCGCGAGACTGGTGTCAGCGACTAAGGTTGTTCGCACGTTCAAGTTAGTGGGGAATAATCCTAACACCATTCCCGAGGCAGCGATGGATCCGAGAATCTGGGCGCAGAACAAGCAGCAGGCTCTGGGAACCGGGAGAGCGCCAACCAGACACATTCCAACTGAATACTGTTAGGCAATGCTAGCGGAATAGGGGAAACAGGTACGACTTACGAGTGACGGCAGGGTTGAAGAGACCTCCAGAGATACGGAAGAAAATCCACACATTGACCATGAGAGAGAAGCCGAAGATGATTGAGACGTAGAGATAGACAGAAACATTAAAACCTGTGGCTCCTCCGGAAGTGGTATAGGAAGAAGCCGCCGAGTCTCCACTCGCATTTGAACCGATGTTGGCGACCTGAGTACCTGCGAAAGCAAAGAACAAGAACATAGTAGTTCCAACAAACTCCCCAAGAGTCGCAACGAAGTCTGAAAAGAGTCAATAAGAGGAAATAGTTGAAACTTGATGGGCTCGAACATACGATTCTTGAAGTTGGAGTTCATCCACTGTGTCAAAGGCAATCTCAAGATTTCTGCCTTTTGTTCCTTGGTCATCTCATTGAAATTCAGAGTTGGTGCTCTTCTTGGACCTCCATAGTTGTAGCCATCGATGCTTGGCTCCTCAGAGACTTGTTGGCGGAGTTGGAAAGTCTTGGGTGGGCTACGCTGATAATCGTCATATTCTTCACCGCGTTCGTCTCCAGAATAGGGGTCACGGTCTCGATCTCTGCGTTCAGTACCTCTTTCACTCTCGTAAGTATATGCTCTTGGACGTCTCACTTCGGTCTGGCGATTCCTGTAGGCGCGAGGTGGGCGGGAAGACTCATAGACGCTGTCTGGATGACCCTCACGCTCTCTTCTGGGAGGGGGGTCACGAGCGAAGTCGCGTTCATAACGAGAGTATGCACGGGGATAATCGTAATCGTCGTAGTCATCTTCGTCACGTCTTAGCGGTCGACGGGAGTTGTTTGATCTCGAAGCTGGTCTCTCCCAGGAAGCCTTTGCGTCTGGTCTTTCCCAAGAAGTTTTTGGTTCGCCTCTGTCCCAAGAGGAGCCTTTTGACTCAACGCCCCTGTCGTCAATATAGGAGTATCGGTGGGATCGAGCACTTGGACGTTGACGAATCGATCGAGGTGCGTCCCATTCGTCATATCCAGGATTCGCAGAATGTGGCGGGATAGACATTCTGTCCAAGGAACTTCCGCGAGTGCGAAGGCCCTTGTTGGTTGGAGTCACCATTCCAAGAGCATTGTCCTCGGTGGGACGTTTTACCAACTCTCCATCAGCCGTCCTCTGGCCATAAAAGACCGGGAGCTCACTTGGGCCTTCGTCCGACATAACGCTTTGCTATCTTATCTCTCTTCGCACGTGGGAATATTGGGGCTGACTGACTTGGCAGAGCGTCAATTAAGCACTGCGTCGCAAGGGTTGTAGATCTGACTGAGACAATGTTTTCAAAGGGTTCAAACGGGCAGGCCACGGATACATATGTGCATGAAGGAATCGACCACCGTTGATCTTGTACGAGATAAACGGGCCACTTTGGTCCTTTTTTCTTCGTCATTTCCGGCGAATCTTTCAGTGAGGGGATCCTTAGCCAAGGTCTAAAGCTTCTGAGATACCAGGTAGCCCGGGCAGACGAGGGGATCGGAGTGTCGTGACAAGCCATGGCAGGGCTACTGGTCGAGACACGGATGGCCTAAAGTCTTCGCCGCGACATAAACCGATCGTGTGGAAGGCACAGATCGCCCGGGGGATATCCTTGGGCACATCAGCGCCTTTAGCCGTTGTCATCAGCACAGCCCCGAGGGGGAGCGAAGGGGACCTTTTCGCTCGTTACAAACGTGTGCGAAAACGTGCAGAAGCCAACTTGAAGTCCTATGACGCACACCATAACAGCAGCCCTCGTATCAACCTTAAAACGCCGCTCATCCCCCAAGATGTAAATTGAAAAAGTGGAACGTTAATAAATGCCAAAGTCGACGATGTTGAAAATTTCCTATTCCGTCCAGGGATAGACCTACCTGCGGGCTCGCGAATAAAGAGGATAAACCATGGTGAAACGTGCAGAACTCCTCACAACCACAAGGAAACAGGAAAGATGGGAGGAAAAACTCCTTTTCACAACGAAAGAGAGGGAAAGGAAGTCAAGGAACAAGCAAGAAGAGGTGCAGATCGCAGCACGATCGAGGACTTACTGTATATTGCTTCGTCATCTCAAGAAATCAACCTTTCTCTTGCCTTGGATTTGCGAGACTTCGAGCTTGGTTGTCTATTGAACGAAAAGACAATCTCCGGCCGTTGCGGTAAATTGCCGGAAGCGCGCAGTCTTCGTCTGATCTTCGCACCCAAGAGTATCTTAGAATAGCTGGAGAGGGAGGTAGCTCCGGAATTGCACTGGTTCTGTCAGTCCTGTCAGTCATGCCAGCTGGAAGACAGAATCCTTCGACAAGAGATGGATGTGTGACGATGCACTGAGAGCGCGCTGTGTGGATCGAAGGGCCGCAAAGAATTCGGACCTCGGCAGCCGAGATGGTGGCAGAACCCTGAAGTCGCCAATCGATCAGCACTAACGATTAACACATACATCAAACAGCAAGAGAAGGAGATTGAAATCATCAATGAGCATCGACGAGTATCGACAACTTGAAAACAGAAAAGTGGCAAAGATGAGGTAGATAGATGCATGCAAGGAATCAAATGCCTCGTTCATGAATTTTTCAAGGCTCTAAAGTACATTACAATCATATCATTAAATTCAATAGAAGTATCCCTTTTCATCATCCATGTCCTCGTTCAGTCCCTAAACCTCATGGTGCTCCTTCTCATTCACCGGTGCCGTATTAGGCAGAACATCCTCAATCGTCTCATCAGAGAACTTCAAGTCCTGCTCAATATCCACGTGATCCTGTACCTTGAAGATGATGACTGGAGCAGCAATGAGCAGCGAGCCAGCGAGTAGACCCCAACTCGCACCAAACTCAGCCATGAATGAGGTACCAGTTCCATCAACAGCGGAGATGATGGCTGCACCAGCAGATTGGATGCCCTTGTAGAATCCAGCAAAGTTGGCGGTCTTACGGCCCGAGTTGGATAGAGAGCCCATCAACCTAAAATAAGAAATTAGTATCTATACTCATTGGTGGAATGAAGGACAACTCACCAGTACACGGTGGTTTGCCATGCCGCATCATAGAAGCCGTAGAACATGTAGAGGAACATGGGTCCAACATATCCAGTGTGTTTCCAGTCCATCTTGACGTAATCAGTAGCAGCAGTCACCGAGCGTGGTGGTTGCTCGGCTTGAAAAGCGTATCCTCCACCCCAGATAGCCATAGTGATGACAAAGAGGGCACAGAGGGCGCACTTCGCCTTCAAGGTTCGGCGAATGCTCTTAATATCAAGAGCGTATCCGAAAATAAATGCACCGAAAATTTGGGAAGACCAGTACAGGACGTTGTTCAAGGCTCTAGTACGAGTGTTGAAATGGGCTGAGTTGACGCCGTTGAACTGGTAGGTGTAAAACCAGTTGGATGCGAAAAACATTGGGAAAAGGAGAATAATGTATGAATCGAATCGAAGAGTCTCCCAGAGTCCCTTGAACTCGGAGATCCAGGTTGGGTTTTTCATGAGAACCACCTTGGAGCCATCCTCTCTAATAACGTTGTCTGCGTTGCAAAGACAGAGAGCAAGAATAGCACCAGCAAACATGATGACAATGAAGCCAACGTAAGTGCCATCACTAACAGTAGAGTTACTGGTGGTGTGAATATTTTCTCCCAATGGGATCTATATAACGTTAATACGACAACTCTCAACAGCTCTAGATAGATTTGTACTTACCAAAGCTCCAATGACACTACCCAAGTTGAAAATCATCCAGAAGTAGGAGATAAATCGTCCCTTGGAGCTTTCCTCTGGGTAAGACATCATAATGGCACCTTGAGCAGTCCATAGAAGTCCCGCACACACACCGAGCAGGGCACCGGCGAAGATCAAGAAACCGCTGTTTTGAGTGTGCGTATAGCAGAGCAAGCTGGAGGCGTAGATGCAGTAACCCAATCCACCAAAGGACAGAGTAAGTTTGATACCCAATCTATTGACGAAAGTACCAGCGAAGAAACCAACGATGGCAAAGGTAGAGTTGAGAGCAGTGTTTGCGTGATCAGCTGGTTTGGGATTGACCTGCCCTCCTCCTCCAAGACCACTGAGGGAGTTGAACATTCCCGGGCACAGGAAACACACCATGGCGACGAGGAACAATTGAGTCTTTGGCGATGCATACCACGGGGTAACAATGCCTCCAATCTTTCTCTGTTTGTACATCCATCCTTCTGGTCGGGCAATTTCGGTATGTCCTTCATTGGTGGTTGTTGTGGGGTGGACCTCCTGGGTGCCATCGACCTCGGGGGCCTTCTCGGTAATGTCTGCCATAACTCCTAATGTCTCGATGCGAAGTTGCCTTGCAGTATCGAAATGTCGAAGATTAAGGATGGCCACGAGGGGATGGAAGGAGATGCGTAAGTGAAGAAGCAAGACACAAGTGCAAGTACAGCACAGCACAGCGGCGAATATATATTATGCCATGGAGTATGTACCTCGTACCTCACGCGACGTGCTTATTGTGGTACTGCAATGCAGTTGTACTGATAAGAAATGGCTCCACTGGCCGTGAACTGATCTAGGAGTAGCTCCGTCTGGCAAGACCCTTACCCTTATTCGTTACCTTTGGGTGTTACTCCGCATTGCAACAACTCCAACTCACGCTCACACAGCGAAGCCAGTCAGACGAACCAACTGTACTATGTACGTAGTACTACGTACACAAAAATAAGCACTGCATATTAGAGAGGTGGGAAGGTTGAGGGTTGAGTAAGGTGACTTGGACATATGCGTACGGATACATAGAAGCACGGAGACACGACCAGGACCACGACACGAGGTAAGCAAGACAAGCAAGGCGTGAGTTTGTTCTTTTTGTTCGTAAGTTTCATTTCATTTCATTCCCCTTCACTTCCACGTTGACGATCCCTTGATACTCTACTGAATTTGCAGTGGCAGCATTTCCACAGAAGACCCAAGATATTCCTGGTCTGGTACGCGGGCCTTCGTGGCTTGCTTGAGATTGCGGTTGTTGGTACTGGTGCTGGCTGTACCCGAACGGCGCATCCCAAGTAGCAGCAGATAGGCCTTTCCGCCGCCGACTCGCTCCTTGCTTAGCCAGGTTGCACATCTGAATTGGGAATGCGATGTAACGTTGCCGACTGTTGTCCATCGTGTGAGGTAGACGACCGAGGGATGTGAGTGGCCAAGCTGTTGAAACACCACATCGATAGATACATCAGATAACTGTCGTGAAGAATATCCGTTTGTGCCTTTGTATGCCCGCTGCTGTGCGGACATGTCTCGCCGAATTAACACTAGATCCGGCTGTGTGGTTACTCCTGGGTATGGTATGGAGTGCGATGCTGCCCCTAGGTTGCAATCAACTATCAAAGGCATCCTCCGTGAAGCTTTATCTCAACTTCGTCCCATGCTTTCAAGAACCTACGATCCTTGGTAACCTTAGACGCCGCGCTCCATGAGGATACTTTGATACTGTCACAAGCCGTGAGTGAGAAGAGGCGCAATTGGGAAACGAATACAACAACACAAAGTGCTGTGTATCACAACATAAACATCGTGGTGCTTTCGAGAGTCACGTTGCAAGGATATGATGCTTGGACCTCCAGGACATTGATAATTGCTAACATTCACTTATCTATGAAGTGGAGAACCACAGACCACGAAGCCCGATTCTCCCCCATCTTCTGAGCACCTACGAGCAGTCCCTCCAAATCACATGATGACCACGATTCTGGACTGCCTTTGGATCCATTGCGTACTTATGTACTTACATGAGCGACTCGACCCTCCATCCTCCCCCTTTCTTGCTGGTCGAGGCCTCGTGATGCAGAGCCTCGACTCCGACGACTCGATACCACGTCTTTGGAAGGGCGCGCGAACACCAAATTCTAATCATAGCTTTACCCCGGATTCCAGCACAGCCGTGATCGAGGGTGAGGGTGAGGGTGAGGGTGAGGGACCGTTCCATCATTCACACCCGCGCAGATCCAGAAAAGCTCCATTGATCAACTAACTTTCATGCATGCTTGACAGGACCCATACTTACATGATCGTGTTTATGCCCGCCTACATACTTACAGTATCTTAGCTAGTCGTATGCGGCATGGCCTTCACTTCTCCAACGGCTCTCTTCAATCCCTCTCCCGAGTATGAGTACCTGTAGCGTATTATGTAAAAGAAAATGCTGGCGATGTGCTGTTTCTGGGGAAGGCCACGTGCAGGTTGCATGTCAAGACCCGATTGATTGTCATCTAGCTATCCATTTTATGTACTACCTCTGTACCTTTCTAGCCGTGCTTCTTGTCTGGAGACGGATGGTCAACCATAATGTAACGTCTATATGGCTATGTGGCGCTTCTTTGCCGATGCTTGATTTGTTACAACCTACCCAAGATAAGGCGTGGGCTATGTATATATCTGGCTAAGGTTTCCAAATACCAAGATCATCATGTGGACCGTTGAGATAGAGTGGTGAGTATTGCGTTTATTTCCACTAGATAGGTATATCAACCAATTGTTTCCACTATCTTATGGAAGGACTATCATCACATCACCTCGCTCATGATAAAGACCTTCCAACATATCTCCTCTTTGCAAGGTAGTTACTTTTCCTCCCTTATTTAGGAAGACATCAACACAGCTTCCATTGAGAATCATTGTTTCCTTTCACATTTCCATACCAAGATCGCCTTGGCCAGCTCTCTCATATGGATATTCAGTTCCTTTTATTTCTATCATCCAGCTCAACTGTTTCCAGGGCAGATGGTTGTCATAGCAAGATGGCGTGGGAATGTGTCCATGAAACCAGAATCAAAGGCCATAATGGCTCTGCTATCTCGTTCGACCCCTACCCTACTACCTGGGTGGATATGAAGTTGAGTCTCCGTCCTTTTATTCACGAAGATAATCAGCACCGTCGGTACAACAACATCTACAATTTGAATGGCAGAGAAGCATGAGAGCCATAGCTTATCTCACAGTGAGCAAAAACAGGTACCGAGTTCCTCCAAACCCTCCGTGAAGGCTGAGAAGGACATCTTACCTAGATACATGCCAGCTCGCGGCTGAGTTCGTGCAGAGTCGAGGGTTACAACCGCTTTGCTCGCTTTCTCTTCCCATCTTTTATGGTTTGCTTTCAACTCGTGCCTCGTTGGAAAACACGTAGCCACTCTATGGCGCATATTGCACCACTCAAACTCGAGGGTACTCAGTTTGATGCTGTGCTCCCGACGTTTCGTTTTTGGAAGGACTCAAACCAGCAACTGTATCTTTCTTGATTGGAAAGCGGACATGCATTTTGGTAAGTGTTCTCTACCTGGTGTTGAGACAATACTCAAGTATTCGCATGGCGAAACACGAAATCGTATTCAAAAGATCTGCAGATCTGCATTCCATGGAAGAATTCTAGATTTTCGCGTTGTGCACAGGAGTTCCTCTTCTTCTATGAAAGCATGCTCCTACTGACGGCATTGAAGTGTTCCTCACTGCAGAATTCAATTTCCATGCGGCTCAGCATTCTTGTTGTAGGGAACTTGATGGAAGTAGAGATGCTGGATCTGCTACTCGGATGTTTTCCCCCTGAGAGATCTGCCTTTTGGTGGTTGAGACTGGCCGTGCCGTTACCCAGGTTGATACCGGTGTCTAAGACCTCGACTTCATGAAGATTGATATTGGGAGCGTTGGTGCCTGATGAGAAGTATGTAAAAACGTTCGGAGCATCTTGAGTTTCAGAGCATTCACAGGGTGATGTAAGTTTTCTTGGTTGTCTGGAGTCTAGATGCGGTACCTGCATACAATATTCGGACGAGGTCACGAGTCCTCAAGTTACGCACCAAATACATATGTACCCAAGTAAGGTAAGGCATCGGTCAACACAAACTTTGACAGGGAAGCCGATTACTCCGAAGCACGCAAGGAAGATTGAGAGTGTAAATAGATTTTGAGTACAAGTAATATGCGTCTTATGTACTGCGTTTTACTTCCCTTTCTTTTCAGACGGTTCACCGCAGAGACAATGCCAAAAAGAACAGAAAACACAAGCAGCCGCTTCAGCAACAAATCTCACATCTCAACAGTGGAGCCTCGTGATGTCAAACAGATTCCATAACCACCTGTGGAAATCTCACTGGAGTAGGTCATATGGTCATTGATTTTGTGGAGAAGATGCTCCAAGTCGCCCTTCGCAGGAGTGCCATTCTCCTTTTCTCGACGCATTTGCGGAGCAATCCCCCATTTTCTCCAGGTCTTCGCTCGGCTTACCTGCCACGACGGCCCTACTCCGAGCCTTTGCCATTGCTTTGCCTTTCGCACATCGCGGAGTGGTGGAGGGCACCTTGGGTAGACTTACCTTACCTTACCTTACCTCTTTGGCTTGGCTCGTTCTACGTCAGCCTTGGGGAAGCCATAAGCAACTCAAAACTTGTTAGACCCTTTCTGGCGAGGTATAGCCGTCGGGCTCTGATTGTTGGTTGATGATCATCTTGCTGGGTGTACAGATGAATATCTATCTTCACAGTACCTATGTATGTGTTCCGTGTGCGCTTTGGTATCATTGTCGAGGCTGAGAACATACGTGGGAAGATGAGATGCAGTGCTATCAAAAGTACAAGACAGCAGAGTGAGAGTGAGAGTGAGAGTGAGAGGGACAATGCTATTGATGCTTGTAGACTTGCAAGTCTCGAAAAGTCCGAGACGTCTTCATTGTGTTACCATTGGCGCAGGGAGACTTAAGGTGTGTATTTTGTCTTTGATTGGGAAGCTCCGACTCTACACTCAATTGTTCTTTTTCTCCTGTGAAGTTTTGATGTGTCTATCCAGCATTCTACAAGAGATTCGAGATCGTATTTGTTACTATTAGGTATCTACCCTCGAGGTCTGTACTTTGAATGCTCAATCCAATGGGTATTCTTAGAAGCAGCATTTTGCCTGGACTCCCTCCAGAAATGTGATGTCATTGGAGGAGAAACTGTGCGTGGAAGTCTGAAGACTAACCCGCCATTCCCAAGGCACCATCATCCCACGCCGTGCACGACTATGTATTCTATTACCAGGATCATCAGCTGTACCCGCAAAATCTACATCACTATTTCCCCATCATCTATCTACTTGCCATTCCTCCTCCTTCTTCTCTATCTGCCTCTCCATTCTTCGATCCTCCTTCTTCCCTCTCTCATACCTTTCTTGCCCCTCACAATCACTCTGCGACTTTCGCCATCTTGTTGTTGTTTGATTCATTGAACAACTCCGCAAAGTCCGCAGCTCTTAACGTACCCAAATTTGATGATTTAAGTGCTGGGACCACTTCAATCACTACCTGGCAGAACAGTCGCAAGTCCACTCCTTACGTTCTTCCCCTGAAAACACATAATATTTGAGAATGGCTTTCCGACAGCGTATGGTACGGCCGTTATTGTACACGTCTGGTGCAGCAGTCTTGGGTGGTAGCGCTCTATACTATTCATACAGGCCAAGATCGATACCTGGCTCCGAAGGCGCTACAGTGCCACCCCCAGGATACGAATCTGGCCAATTTCGACCACCAAGATTCCCCAAGGTTCGAACTCGAGATGATCAGATCGCGGATTTGAAGAGGAGTTCGGGATCCGAGAGTACAATTGATGCTGCAAAGGGCTTGATTACCGGACAGCAGGCTAGCGATGAACCCTATGATCTTCTGGTCATTGGTGGAGGTGCTACTGGTGCCGGAATTGCTCTCGATGCTGCTACAAGAGGTCTCAAGGTTGCGATGGTGGAGCGTGATGATTTCAGCAGTGGCACGAGCAGTAAGAGTACAAAGTTGGTACACGGAGGTGTGAGATATCTGGAGAAGGCCGTCTGGGAATTGGACTACAACCAGTACGCGCTCGTGCGTGAAGCATTGAGAGAGCGCAAATATTTCTTGGATACTGCACCGCATCTTTCGTCATGGCTTCCAATCATGTTGCCACTCGACAAGTGGTGGAAAGCCCCATATTACTGGGCCGGTACGAAGTTCTATGATTTCTTGGCTGGATCTGAGGGCATTGAGAGCTCGTATTTCTTGACAAAGAGCAAGGCTTTAGACGCTTTCCCGATGTTGAAGAAGACGGATTTGGTTGGTGCTTTGGTTTACTACGATGGTGCCCACAATGATTCACGAATGAACGTATCCTTGGCCATGACAGCAGCGTTGTATGGCGCAACTGTCGTCAACCACATCGAAGTCACTGGTCTTGAGAAGGATGCTTCTGGCAGACTTTGTGGCGCAAGGGTCAAGGATATTGTGCAAGAGAAGAATGGCAAGAGGGCGGACGAGTTCTCTATCAGAGCAAAGGGTATCATCAATGCGACAGGACCATTCACCGATTCCATTAGGAAAATGGACGACCAATCTGTTAAGGAGATTGTCGCCCCAAGTTCAGGTGTTCATGTTATCCTTCCAGGTTATTACAGTCCTCAGAAGATGGGACTTCTCGATCCTAAGACTTCCGATGGTCGTGTAATTTTCTTCCTCCCATGGCAAGGAAACACCATTGCCGGTACCACTGATGCTCCAACGGCCATCTCCCCAAACCCAGTTGCTGGTGAAGAGGAGATCGACTGGATTCTTTCTGAAATTCGCCACTACTTGTCACCAGATATCAACGTGCGTCGTGGAGATGTTTTGGCTGCTTGGTCCGGTATCAGACCTCTCGTCAAGGACCCAAATGCCAAGAACACTGAGTCCCTCGTTCGAAACCATCTGATTAACACCTCCGAGTCTGGTCTTATGACATGTGCTGGTGGAAAGTGGACGACATACCGTCAAATGGCCGAGGAATTGGTTGACGAGGCCGTCAGTGAGTTCAAGCTGCAACCAAAGCGAGTCACCAATGCACCAGATGTCAGTGGTACCGAAATGCATGACGATGGTGCCAAGCTCAATGGTACCTGCCAGACCCATCAAGTTAAGCTTATTGGTGCCCACGGTTTCTCGAAGACCCTTTTTATCAATCTTATCCAGCATTTTGGTGTTGAGACCGATATCGCAAAGCATCTCACCGAGTCCTACGGTGATCGTGCATGGACCGTTGCAGCACTCTCCTCCCCAACTGAACAAAGATTCCCAGTCCGCGGAGAGCGCATTTCCCCATTATACCCATTCGTCGATGGTGAGGTTCGTTACGCTGTCCGTCACGAGTATGCCCAGACTGCTGTCGATGTCATTGCCCGCAGAACTAGATTGGCATTCTTGAACGCCCAGGCTGCTCTTGAGGCCTTGCCAAGGGTCATTGACATCATGGCTGGCGAACTTAAATGGGACAGCAAGAGAAAAGATACTGAGTGGACAGACAGTGAGTTGCTCCCCTACAAATACCCCGTGAACATACCACTAATTCATTAAGGTGTTAAATTCCTTGAGAGCATGGGTCTTCCAAAATCCAAGCTCCAGGCAACGAGGAAGCAGGTTGAGAGCGGTGCTCTCTCATTCAAAGATGAAGTAGAGTACAAGATGTACTCTCGCCACGATCAGCCAGGCGATGAGCTTGAGAGCGATATTAAGGGAAGCCCGGTTGTCAAGAGTGACAGCTTTGTGAATAAATAAATGGGTCATAACGTTGTAATGCAGTTGTACGTATGAGTGGAGGATAACATAATGAATGGTTTCTTCACAAGAAATTCATGATCATAAAGTCTATGCCGTATGCCCGCAAAGCATAGGTTGCAATCATCGTGGAATATTCTCAAGCCGTGACTGTTGCATTCTTATTCGCAATGACTCCCTTTTAGCATCTCATACTGGCTCTGTATTTGAAACACAATCATGGAATGTATTTCCAAGGTGTCCCCAAAATTTGCACAATGCACGCCACAGGGTCTTTTAAGACCTCAACACTTTCTGTGACATCTGTAAAGACTTTGCCAATTGTAAAGAAGCCTGAGTAGGCAGTGAAGCGCATGTAATATTACTTAACAGCTCTTACGATCTTAGTCTGCGCTGCTAGCGGCCGTTTGGGATTTGTCAGTCGGCCGCATTGCGCTCCCACCTGATTACCCTAGTAGGTGTAGTCTAACGGAAATATCTTATCCCAGTAATATACCCGGATTCTTGGTACCTACCATCGGTAGATCACAGTAACCCCGAAAACCACCTCTTAATGCCGGCCTGCGTTGAATGGAAACGTCATGCATGGTTGGATTATTGGAGGTACTTGTGGGGTCGAGGGGAAAGGAGGGGGAATGTATATAAGCTCATGGAGTCTACTACTATGGGCAACTACCATTGTGTATCACTCATTGAACTATCAACTCTACTGCGCAATTACATCCCAATAAATCTTCCACATTTACTGAAATCTAGCTAACATGCCTCCACAACTCCCAACTCGCAAGCTCGGCAAGAACGGCCCCAATGTCGTCGCTCTGGGCTTTGGAACGATGGGGCTCAGTGCCTTTTACGGCCAGCCAGAGTCGGATGAGGAGCGCTTCAAGGTGTTGGATCGGGCATACGAGCTCGGTGCCACGAACTGGGACTCGGCAGATATGTACCAGGACAGCGAGGACCTGCTGGGAAAGTGGTTCGCGCGTACCGGCAAGAGAGATGAGATCTTTCTGGCCACCAAGTTTGCAAACACCATCAAGGATGGTGTCCGGGGCGTCGATTCGTCCCCCGAATACGCAAAGCAGGCCTGCGCAAAGAGCTTGGAGAGACTCGGTATCGATTTTATTGATCTCTACTACTGCCATCGTGTTGACGGTAAGACGCCAATTGAGAAGACTATGGGGGCTATGGTTGAATTAAAGAAGTATGTACTCCCTCCCTCAATATACTCACTTCCCAGCTAACGTCTACCAGTGAGGGAAAGATCAAGTACATCGGTCTCTCCGAAGTCTCTTCCGAGACGCTTCGCCGCGCCTGCAAAGTCCACCACGTGGATGCCGTACAGATCGAGTACTCGCCGTTCTGCGTAGACATTGAAGACCCCAATATCGCACTACTCAAGACATGCCGCGAGCTGGGCGTCGCAACCGTCGCGTACTCGCCTCTCGGACGCGGTCTCCTCACCGGCCAGTATAAGAGCCCGGACGACTTCGAGGAGGGCGACTTCCGCAAGATGGCGCCGCGCTACTCACAAGAAAACTTCCCCAAGAACCTGCAGCTCGTCGAGAAGTTGGCCGCCATTGCACGGGAGAAGGGGTGCACGCCGGGCCAGCTTACGCTCGCGTGGCTGTTGAGCCAGGGCGAGGATGTTGTCCCTATCCCGGGCACTAAGAAGATCAAGTACTTGGAGGAGAATATGGGTGCTTTGAAGGTTAACTTGTCAGATGCGGACACTAAGGAGATTAGACACGCAATTGAGAATGCTGAGGTGCATGGTGAGAGATACCCGGCTGCAATGTCAGGTTTCCTTTTTGGCAATACTCCTGAACTTTGAGTTTGAGGAAGTAGAAATAGCACGCATGATATGGAATATATCAGTCTCATACATGCTGGTTGACGCCCACATACTGTGGCTTTTTTATACCAAACGATTATAGTGGTACATCCTAACTTGTAAAACTCCCGCTTGTTCGTAAATGTAAGAGAGATGCAAAGGTGATGCTGAAAACAACGATTCTAATAAAGATGAAGTTTGCGGTGATGAAGATGAGACTTTGAGATTGGGGACTTGGACGATATGGCCCCTATTGGGATGTCAGTCAACTCTCACAACAGGGATGTCTTGGTGCATTCTTTGTATTGATGGAAAGGAGCCTGTGCCCTATCTATGTATCCTGTAGGAATTGGATCTTGTTATTATGCTCAAACACCATTTTATCCATGACCAGATTCCCATTCAAAGACTGTCAGATTTTCTGGGGGGTTTCTTCTCCTTAACTCACTTCGTATACACATAGCCTATTCAGAAGATCATGCAGAGGGATGATACTGCCGAGAATGATGGATATAAATGCGTTTCGAGATATGCGCGATTTGACAGCTTCTATGTGATTATTCTAAGTGGATCTGTCGACACATTATTTTTTCGTTTACTCATCTTTATATAAGTTTTCTTGAAGAACATAATCTGCTATTCCATCGCTCACCAAGGTCTTCAACTCACGCTTATCACCCTTCTTCAAGGCTTCTCTGACTTTTGTAGAGCTGATAGTTTGGTCCCCCTCCTTCCTACCTTCAATCAACTCTATCCTGTCACTCCACTCTCTCTTCGCTCCCTCAGACTCCCTCTCACCCTTAGCAATAGCATGTAGATAATCATCCTGCTCTTTCTTCTCGCCCCAATCTGCAGCAGTTCTATAAGTGACCCTCAATCGGTGTTGACTCAAGAAAGGTTCAAGCGGCGCCAACGTATGCTTTGGTGGATAATATTTGGGATTCATAATCCTGATCAGGGTGTCATATCCCGTGAGATGTACTTGCTCCACATTCCCACCGTACGAGCCCGATTCCTGAATGGCAGCAGCCTTGTCCGTGAAGTATGGAAATTTTGTAACCCCGACATCAACAGCTAAATCCTCGGTCTCGGATTTTTGTTCGCGAATGGCTTGCACAAGATCCGCTGCAAATATGTTCATCAATACCAGGCGCTGCTCGAAAGATGCCGGCTTGGGCGCTTTATCTGCATTTTGCGTCGCGAGCAAGAGCAATAATCGCTTCGGACTCGCTCCCTTATCATCTAGCAGAGCAGACTTTGCAATCTGAAGATGTGCGCGAGTGGGCGGATTGAACGAGGAATCGAGGACATAAAGCGTTGAGGGATGGGTGGTACTTGAGCTGACCGCAGCTGTGGGTATAGTCGAGAGCACACGGAAATTGGAAGCCGACGATGAAAAAGACGTGAGGGCAGTCTTAAATAATCCTATACTTTTCCGCATCTCTGCGGTGTCTGTTGTTGACATTGTGGCAGTTGATAAGCATTGTCGGAGATGCGGTCCGCGAAGGTTAATTGATTAATGTTTGTTTGCATTGTTTGCAGCCGCGTTTGATGATGTAATTGTGGTCTTGTAAATTTATTGTTGTCACGATACTCGAAATCGAACCACTGTTTCTTTTCTTTCTTTCTTTTCCTCTTCAGATAACAAGTTGTTTTTGCAAGATGTCGGTGATCGAAAACTGGATGCCTCCTTCCAAGGAGCATTGGGAATTGGTGACTACGTGCTTCAAGTACTTTCCTCTGGTACGTATATATATGCACCTTCCGAACACTCCGGAGTTGTTCATAGTCGGCTCTTAACAAGTGTATAGGTTACTCTGATTCAATGGGCTATGCCGAACTTCTACCCAGCTGGAAAGACTTCAATAAACTCTCGGTTCAATTTGCCTGGTAGGATAGCATGGATAACCATGGAGGCCCCGGGCTTCCTCACACTTTTATATATCATGTTTACACTTCCTCCTCAACTTGGTATATCTGATCTTCCCTGGGAAAACAAGACAATGGCAGGCCTCTTCGTAAGTCAGAAGCGCGCAGTGTTAGTGCCAAACTAACCTGTGCTTCAGTGCATCCACTATGTCTATCGTGCCATAATTTCTCCTCTCCTTAATCCATCTATGTCACCAATGCATCCTCTTGTCTGGGTAGCCGGTCTCGCTTTCCAGTTGACCAACGCGACTCAATTGGGAGGCTGGCTTGCTGGTTATGGACCGACGACGAAACCAGAGTGGATGTCGTTCCGCAACGACTACAAGACTGGTGGACGTATGGAATTTGGTCTCATGATGTTCTTCCTCGGCTTCGTAGGCAATATGTGGCACGAAGATGAACTTCGTGAGATTCGTCGTGCTGCTGCTCGCAACCAAAAAAGACGTGCTGAAGCCGCTGCTGAGTCTACCGGAAAGGGCAAGGCCGCAGATGGAAAGACTGGTGTCGATAAAGTCTATATGATCCCGCAGAATGGTCTTTTCAACTTCATCTTCTACCCACACTATCTTCTTGAGTGGCTTGAATGGACAGGATTCTGGATCATGGGTGGTCGAAATTGCATTCCTGCTCGAAACTTCCTCTTCAATGAGATTGCCACTATGCTACCAAGAGCAGTCTCTGGTAAGCAGTGGTATATTGAGAAATTTGGAAAAGAGAAGGTCGATGGAAGAATGGCCGTTATTCCAGGAATTCTTTGAGGGAGTTATAAAACAGAATATCATAGGAGATACCATTTTGTTACGCAGTTCTGTCAACATACATGATAGATCTTTGCTATAGTTAATATTAATTCATCAAATTTGACCTGCCAGTGGTTTGTTGTTAGATATTGAAGCAGTTCCATTGTTTTAACCAACAAGTTTCAGCTTTACTGTTTCTCAGGACCGCACACACTACTTATCACATCCAAAGTCTATATTTCACAGTGTTAATACAAATCCCTCGTCTTAGAAGAGTTATTCACTTCGAAGCTCTCTCCTCCTCTTCGGTCTTCCTTCTTCCAAATGCATAAGTCATTCCTCCACCAACAACGTTAGCAAATGCCAATCCCATAGCCGCACCTCTTGTCAATCCTCTGGCCCCAAATTTCTGGCCAAGCCTTACTCCAAATCCTCCTGTATTTTTTCGTCTTTGCGCCAAAAGCAGGTAAAGACCAGACCAAGCGGCCGTGAGTCCAGCGGAATCGATCACATAGCCACTGAGGTTGAGGTATGTGCTGAAGAGAAGCACTGGTGGGAAGAGCATGGGTAGTGGTCGGAATGGTCGTGCATGAAGAGCTGAGAGAAGTGTCGCGAGAATGGTTGGAGGTAGAGAGGACTCTGAAACCCAATCAATCAGCAAGCAAATACAAATTTCAAAATTGCTTGAAACTTACTGCCCCAATCATTGGCGTACGAAATGGCTGTCTTCTTCACGTCCTCTACTGCTTTGTCTGTGTCCGCCATGCTTTCTTTATATCGTAAAATGTTTAATTTGACAGTCGGATAGATTTGAATCAACGTGAATCTTGTCTCGATTCTTTATGTATTGAAGGTACCAGCCTGTTGAACTGTGGCTTTATGTACTCTCCAGACCTTCAAGGGTTGAACGCAACTTGCCAGTACTTATCGAAAAAAGCTCTAAGCTTGGGAGTCGAGTTCCGTCATCATCGAGAACTGTCAACTGTCACGTGCGCCAATCAATATGTCGGCCCTGGAACCCTTGTCAAGTATCTCAACTAGCGCTTGCTTTGTGCATCCCCCATTAGTGAGGCATCCCACCGGGCTCACGGCGCACGCATTGTTGATCGGGGTAAGTAGACGAAAAGAACAACAACATCGAGGTACCGTTGTTGCCAGCTTGTAGTTCTTATTCAAGCCTCCAGCATCGTCGCTGGCAACACATACGTTTCGTCAACCTTGCCCATCTATCAACCGCATAGTTCGCGCACCTATTATCGCATCTTGATAGACGACGAACATCACCACAGCCTTGCGCTGGTATCTTTAAAGCTCCACGTCAACCTTTCCAGGACTTCAAGCATCAATTCTTGCAGTTGTTGCAAGCACAAACCTCAACATGTCATCTGCCTCAACATCTGGTGCAGATACTGGAGCCAACGGTGCTGCCAAGTCTCGCGATCACAACCAAGGAAACCAAGATCGGAAATATACTGTCGAGCAGAAGGCTGCGGTTATACGTGTACGAAAGTGTCAGCAAACGGCATTCTACGAAATTTTAGGCCTTGAAGAAGTTAAGAAGACTTGCACGGAGGCCGAGATCAAGAAAGCTTACAGGAAGTTGAGTTTATTGACACATCCGGATAAGAACGGACACGAACATGCGGATGAAGCCTTCAAGATGGTCAGCAGGGCGTTTGGTGTATTGGGTGACCCTGATAAGAAGAAGCAGTACGATAGAACAGGTGGGGATCCAGACAGTCGATTCGGAAGTGGTGGTGGTGGCGGCGGAGCCCCAGCAGGCAATCCTTTCAGTGGATTTGCAAGTGCAGGTGGGGCAAGAGCGGCAGGCGGAAGAGGAGGATGGGATGATCATGAGATGAGTCCCGAAGAGATGTTCAATAGATTCTTCGGCGGTGGTGGCGGCGGATTTGGCCCCTTTGGTGAGTTCTGAAGAACTGTTGTTGCTAAGAAGTCTACTAACGATAATAGGTGGTGGTGGGATGTTCGACACAGGGCCACAATTCGTTTTCAATATGGGAGGTGGACCAGGAATCAGAGTGCATCAGTTTGGTGGAAATAGGCCAAGACGGAGACCAAGAGATCCAAACGCTCCAGCCGATCCGCCAGCGTCCTTAAGATCAACGATTATGGGCCTTCTTCCGCTGTTGATTCTTTTTGTGTTCCCGCTCCTGAACTCTCTCTTCTCGGGCTCGTCAAGTACTCCCAAGGGTCCATCAATCCACTTCGATACTCCACAGCCACCAAATACAATGCACCGCATGACCCAAAAGCTCAAGGTCGATTATTATTTGAATCCAGCCGAAGTTGCAGACTACAGCCCTCGGAAATTCAATGAGCTAGACAGACAAGCCGAGGTTAGCTTTGTACAGACTTTAAGAGTTGGCTGTGGAGAAGAGCAACAGATGAGGAACAGGTTAGTGGAAGATGCTCAAGGATGGTTCTTCCAGGACGGCGAGAAACTACAAAGAGCCAGGAATATGGAGATGAAGAACTGTAGGAGATTAGAACGTATGGGTATGGCGCGGAACAGCTATTACTAAAAGATCGCGATGAAAGAGAAGATTATCCATGGCATCATGACAGCAAGGCGTTTGTGGTTGGCAACTTATAGCGGTCTGTTCAGTGGCCATAATGACATACGTTAGTATGAGTAGGTAGGACGGAGAGAACACTAGGATGAAAATGATTCCATCACGATAGTCTCTTGACATTGGTCAAATAGGTTTTCTCCTCCTGCATATGCACGTTATACTAGATTCTGCACAATATGAAGGGAAGAAATAGAAATTAACATACACAAGAGCGTTTTGGCTTTCCAGTTATGCTGGCCAGTCTCAGTGAGTGATTCGTATGGAGCTCTGGAGAAGAAACCCCGGAAAAGCGGCCGCTTTCTAGTAGTTAGTGGTCGTAATCGGGTGTGCTACACTCAAAATGACGAAGAAGCACTGATAGTGAGGCAGCGTACACTTAATCAGCGAAAGCCCATATAATTCTACGCATCGCTCAACACCGTGTATTGCACTTTTAGTCACAATCATAACAAGATGGACCCAAATCTACCTCAGCAACCGGCGAGCACGCCAGATGCGCCAGATAAAGAGAAAATGGACCAAGTACATTGAGAATGCCGCCTTGTCGAACTTGGAGCTCCATGCTGACTACTTCAGATTCGAGCTCGTAGATTACAGAAACTCCAGAGTTCAACTCCAGCGAAGTCACCGAATACTCCAGAAGTTTCATCTCCGCAACAGCAACCATCCGCTCCGGCAAGTGCAGGGCCGTCGCGCGCCACTTCAGGTACCTCGACACCTGCTGAAGCTATCAACCCATTCCACCAACTTGGGGTCCAAGGCACAAGCCTTCCCAAAAAACCTATCAACATCACTTCGAAAGAGAACGGAAGTAAGGGAGAACACTCAAGTTCACAGGAGACTGCAGCACTAGGACCACTGAGAAAGGCTGCTCCGACATCCGACGAGACCATCGAGGAATTCGAACATAGAACACTTAGCGATATCTTCAGAATTACTCTCGATGGGGGGCAACAGACTGATGTCTCGGGCCATAAGTTGACTTATCTTGAAAATCTGCAGCAGGAGTTGGAGGAAGGAAACGAGCCGGTCAGGCTATCGGTTGCAAGGTTGGACACTGCGATTTCCGAGGCTGGGTCGAAAATACCGCCAAAGCAACCAATTCTCGACTATCTGCTGCCGTGTTGGAAGAGGGTAGTCAGAACACTGCGAGGATTGAAGGGCTATACAAACGCGAAGGATGGGATCTTGAAGGAGGCCAAACGCTTATGTATGAGCTACTGCATATTCGCTGCCACTGTTCCTGAACTCTTCGGGCGCGAACAACCTGACTCCCTTACGCTATATCTTCTCGTTGATCCGGAGAATGAGCGGGGAATTTGCCATGACTTCTTGACTGAGGCAGTGGGTCGCTTCGATGATGACGACTCTGCGAAGTTAATGCTCACAAAAGCTGTGGCTGGCATGAGTCTGCAGCTCTCACAAAAAAGTATGAACGATGGTTATCAGCCATATGTGTTCGGTTTGAAGAACTTGACTCGCTTTGCACCGATCGTCAATGCTATCGCTGAAGACCCTCTTTTCCAAATGGCTACATCCGCACCTGGAATTGAAAAGCATTCCCTATTGGGACCTTTCTTCCGTATCTCTCCATTGCAACCAGAGGTTGCCAAGACATACTTCGTTGGACCGAAGACGATGGACCCGGGCGCCGTAAAGACTGCACAGAATGCCCTCAGACTTACCATTACGCAACACCAGAAGGACTTGTTGGATATTGTCAACCAATTTGTACGCGCTAGCACAACCTCGAGGAACCGCACCCTTGACTGGTTTGCTTATATCGTCAACTCGAATCACAAGCGTAGAGCTATGCGTGTTGATGAAAAGCTGGTTTCCTCCGAGGGCTTCATGATCAACGTTACTGTGGTTCTGGATGGGTTGTGCGAGCCATTCATGGACGCAACATTCTCAAAGGTCTCCAAAATAGATATTGACTATCTGAGACGCAAGCCAAGAGTAGATATCAGGGACGAGACAAAGATCAATGCTGACCAGGCTTCGTCAGACAAATTCTATGATGTAGAAGTTGGCGGCACATCGAACTTCATATCTGAAGTGTTTTTCTTAACACTTGCAGCCCACCACTACGGTACTGAAGCCAGTAACACTAAACTCAAGAGTTTAGAAAAAGATATCAATCATCTTATTAAGCAATTAGGGTTGTTCGAAAAAGAACGCCACAAGATTGTAAGCTTCTTACATGCAGTATGTTTCGGGCATAACGATACTAACTTGATTGTTTCCAGCCACAGCACCAACAAGCTATGCTTGAATTGCAAATTAAGAGATATAATGATGTTCTCGAGAAGTCCATGTCTCTCAAGTTTGCCATCGAAGGCGTTCTGTTCGATGACCTTATGCAAGCCCGGTCACTGCTGTTCATGCGTTATGTGATTGTGTGGATGTTACGGATTGCCACTGGCTCAGAATGGTCGCCTGGCAAACCTATGCAGTACGTTCACCCATAATCTAAAGTTAGACAAGCCTTTGACAGGATCACAGACTCCCATTATCACCAGAACAGCCAGATCAGTTCCGTTTCCTTCCTGAATATGCTCTGGAGAACATCATCAGCAATTTCAAGTTCATCTTCGGGTAAATATAAATCAATCTATACTGCACAGCTCTTTTCTAACATTATTTGCAGATACGTACCACACGTTATCACATCGTTACAGAGCGACGAGCTGATAGCTCTTTGCATAACTTTTCTTACTAACTCTGAGTACATCAAGAATCCTGGTTTGAAATCCGGGTTGGTAACTCTCCTCTTCAGGGGTACATGGGCTGTTCATCATCGCTCCAAGGGTGTTTTGGGAGATGCACTGGTTGGTGACAAATTTGCGAACCAGCACTTACTACATGCTCTCATGAAATTTTACATCGGTATGTGTGAAAAATGATATTCCGGGACAATACTAATTGCGTACAGAGTGTGAAAACACTGGGAGTCACAACCAGTTCTATGATAAGTTTAATATCAGACTGGAGATCTTCCAAATCATTAAATGCATATGGGTGAATAGTCATTACAGGCAGCAATTGATGAAAGAGAGCAGGTTTGTAGAGCCCTCTGTTTGACGAGAGTAATTTTGCTGATCAATAATAGGGTCAATACTGATTTCTTCGTGCGATTCGTTAATCTTTTGCTCAATGATGCAACATACGTACTTGATGAGGCATTGAGCAAGTTCCCCAAGATCAATGACTTGAAAAATGAGCTTGCCCGGAAACCTCAAGATCTTTCGGCTTTATCGCAGGAGGATCAAGCCGCCTGGACAACGAAAGAAGAAGAGCTTGCAAGCATCGAGGGACAAGCGCAATCATACATGCAACTCACCAACGAAACATTGGCAATGATGAATCTCTTCACATCTGCACTCAGTGGTGCTTTCACCACCCCCGAAATCGTCACTCGCCTCGCAGACATGCTGGACTACAATTTGAACACTATTGTTGGAGAGAAATCCGCACACCTCAAAGTTTCCAATCTTGAGAAATATAAGTTCAGTCCTCGCGCACTCCTCAGCGAGTTCGTGGATATCTATCTCAATCTCAGTGACTCGACCAACTTCATCGAAGCCGTAGCACGAGACGGGCGCTCTTACCGACCAGCGAACTTCGACTCAGCCTCTCGAATCCTCGAGCGTTACTCTCTGAAGTCACGCGAAGAGTTGGCCAAATGGCAAACGCTGAAAGAGAAATTCGCGCACGCCAAGGAACTCGATGACCAAGCCGAAGAGGACCTCGGAGAGATTCCCGACGAATTCCTGGACCCGCTCATGTACACGCTCATGGAAGACCCCGTCATCCTGCCCATGAGCAGGATCACTATCGATCGCAGCACCATTCGCAGTCATTTGCTCTCAGACCCGAACGACCCCTTCAACCGTCAGCCCATGAAGATCGAGGATGTCGAGGAGGATGTAGGCATGCGGGAGAAGATTGCAGCCTTCAAGGCCGAACGCAAGGCTGCTGCTAGGGCGGCTGGTGAGGGGAAGATGGATACTACTGAGGGCTAGATAGATAGATAGTCATCTCCGAATGCCATGAGATTACCGTGCGAGTCGTACAATAGCATCTCACAAAACCGCATTCTCGTTACTATCCTCCCGCCCCCTCCCTCCATCGCAGTCATGTGTAGAATCACCCATAGATATGTCCATTGCTACATTCTCCACCCTCCTATTCCCCCTCCAGCCCCCCGCTGAATCATGTGTGATCTACCACGCGAACCAGATCCAGATAGATAGATCATCCGAGACCTCAGAGATTGTCGCCCTACACATGGTCCATCCATCCATTCATCTACCTACTATCTATCTATCCATTCTATGTACAGTAGAGTAGAACACAGCATGAGCTGAGCATACCGAGGTATGCGCAGACGCAGCTATGCATCTCCCATATCCCATGTGCATACCCTCTCCATTTTCATTTCCATCTCGATGACCATCGAATCCGAATCCGATATTCAGGGGCACGGAACAACCCCCCTGTCCACCCCATCCACACCCACATCCCAACCTCAACCCCTCCTCCCCACCACCCCGCCCACCCCAGACACGCGATAACCACCTCTACCTCGACTCCGTATTCAGGTACCATGCATACCCCATGTGCCTCGGACGATAGAACAATGCATGGAAGGATGAGGAGCAGGCAGTCGCAGCCAGTCAGTCGCAGGGGTGAGGCGAGGTCAGGTCATGCCAGGCCAGGCCAGGCGAGGCCAGGCGGGGGGAGTGGAGGTGGGGTCATAGTCCTCGTACTACAACAGGTACTCGCTGCGCAATGAGTCAGGTCAGCAATCAATTTGGTGCGAGTCCCGTACGGCTGGTGGTGAGCGAGAGGATTACATGGAGGATGTGAGGGGTGAGGGGGGTGGGGGTTAGTTCGAGGCTCGAGGTTCGAGGTTGGAGGATGGAGGATGTGTGGGTTGGGGGCGTGTTGGATGGTATTGAGGTGGAGGTGGGAATGCATAACACCATGCACGAGGAGAGTTGTGTAGATGAGATGAGAGATGAGAGATGAGAGATGGAGAGAGTACATATGTAATTACGCTTTCGGAGATCTATTTATACGCCCCTGGCCCCACAATATCAAAATGAGTAGACGCACACGACACAAGAAAGCTCGACGCAAGACACACGACGCAGATAGTTGAAGACAGTCAAAGACAGGTAGACACGCTAGAACACCAAGCAAAGGTCGTCTAGCAGTTCCTCAATAAACTTTCGGCGCTCTATGTACAGGCACAATTCGATATGATAGTACCTTTGGCTCCTTCTCTCCACAACTCCACCCTCTGTGAAGTCACCATCTCATTCTCTCGATGGTCAAAATGTACAAACGAAAAGTGAAAAGTAGAAACAAGACTAATAATTCAAACGCCAGTGGAAATTTTCGTTGCTCGGTCTTTGCGCACTGCATACCGGTAACTTTTGCGGAGTTGCAACCACTTGAACGCCCATATTCCCAATCCCTCCTCCGGTAGACAAAGGAAACCCAAATGACAAAAGAAAAGGAAACAATAACAGAGCTCTAATCATCCCCTTCCTCGATGACTGGACTTGTATAGGCGTACAAATCACACGTGTGAATGCTTTGCCTGTCCTTATTGCCACCAAGAAGTTGTTGTATGGTGACGATAGTCTCTCTTCTTCCCGTCAGAACCAAAGAAACATGCAAACATGAAACCCAGAATTTCCCCTGGAAGGGAATTATCTTAATCCAACACCCAAACCCAAACACCGTCTATTGGCCCGTAAAGCTCTATGCTCTATGATATTACATTCCCAGATTGCCATTGTCCAATTCTCGTACGTTGCTCTCCATCCTGTCTTGGAAGTGCTCGGCAGAGAATCCAAAGAGTGAGAGGATGGCTAAAGCAAAGACGACAAAGCGGTATTTTCTCCAGAAAGCGGCGTGATCCGGTGTCAATCTCTGGATGCCTTGTAAAGTAACGGTGGTTTTCTTGAGGATGCCGGAGATAGAGCTGACATTGAAACCTTCGATAAACTTCTCATCCGTTTCACGCAGCTTTGGTGTTGCGTAGTGGCGGTATTCATCGAGAATACGTAGCACTGGCCAGCCTTGAATGTGTCTAATGACGGCTACCATACAGCCGGTACGATGCTATGGACAAGTTAGAAGACCGTTGGGAATGGGCACGGTGGAGAGTTGCTTACCTTGCCCTGATTGCAGTGCATGAGCATTGGGTGGTTTGCTGGGTCGAGGACAACATTCATGACCGCTTCAACAGCAGCATTGGTGATTGGAACCTTCTTGGTACCAGGAACCTCAACAATAACGTGACGAATTCCATTGCTTTCCATAAATGTTTGAAAGCCATCTGGCAACTCCTTCTCAACAAGAGTGCTAGGCTATCGTCAGCAAGTAAGCAGGGACAAAGCCTGGTGCACGACATACACAATAGTCTTTAGACCGAGAGTCTGGAGGAACTCGTAATCGTGAGTCTTTGGGTATGTGCTGCGGTAGACACCAGGGAAGACCTCGCCGAAGTTCTCTGGTTGGCCTTCGATAATCTCATCATCAGCTTGTGCGATGCTCTTGACACCTGGAGACATGAATTAGTCACGGTAGTCGCGTAAGAGTGTGGGGAGAATGGGTGGAAGGTTGTGATTGTGGTAAAAATGAAATAAAATAAAAGACGAGGCATCAGGGAGCACATACCTTCAGCAGCAAGCATATAATCATGATTTGGCATGCCCAATTCAATATCCTTTCTGAGATCCAAATTGATTTCAGATTCGATGGAGGAAGCAGTGCTCATTGAGGCTGGGCGCGAAAGTTCGATTTCTTGATCGTCGCGTGCCATGCTGCCTGTTCTGGAGATGGGCACAAGGCTGTCACCACCGTCGTCAAAGGATCTGCGCGCCATTCTGCGAGCGGTCATCGTATATTTTAATGGTTTTAGGTTGGGCGATTCTGATTGTATGATGTAGAGTTCGTAGACGTTTCGTGTAGAATCGTGTATATTATTATTCTTTTTTTTTTGGAGGAGAAGGTTGATATTTCCTCAAACTATCTGAGGGCGTCGACTCGAAAGGCTGATTATGGTCTTGCGGGTGTCTGGAAAAAGACAGCTGGAGGCGTGAGGTCAACGACGCGCGCTTTGCTGGGCGTAGTTGCGATTATTCTGTCCAGCCATGTCGAGAACAGATGTAAGTCGAGTTTTGAAGTAGAAGTAGATTAGAAGGAGGTGGGGGGGGGGAGGGGGAGCGGGGGGGATTTTGAGAGTAATGAAGATAGAGAGAGTATGTAGAGAGGTTGAAGGAGAAGAAGAGAAGTTAAGAGCGAATGTTGTGGTGTGGAGTGTGAGAGTGTGTGTAATAAGGAAGAGAGAGTATGTGTAAGTGGTAAGGTGTGAGGGTGAGGGTGAGGGTGAGGGTGAGGGTGAGAGGGAGAGGGAGAGGGAGAGGGAGAGATGGGGGTAGTTTAGTAAAAAGGGGAGGTGAACTGAGTGAAAGAGAGAGAGTGTATGAGAGTGAGTGTATGAGAGAGTGAGTCTATGAGAGTGTGAGTCTATGAGAGTGTGAGGGTGCAAGTGAGTATTCTACCAAGGTGAGAGTGGGTGAGGTAAACAAAAGTGGTCGAGGGAAGTGGGATTTCGGATGAGCTGATGTGCTTGAGAGCGTGACTTCGACCTGATTCTAGCAAATGGTGGCACAAAGCGCAGGTAGGAGCAGGGCGAATGTGTGGTAGCGAAGGGCGTGGATATAATAAATGTTGGAAAGGGCTTTATCGCTTTTACTGACCGATTTTTATCATTATTGTCATTATAATCGGTATTACCATTGTTATTGTTATTATTTCTTGCTTTTCTAGCCCCCTCTGCTCTTCTCACTCTTACTCTCTCTCTCTCTTGTAGCTTTAAACCTACCTACCTTACCCTCACCTATACATATACACACATATATGTACATATATATATATATATATATATATATAATACCAAGGTAATATAATCTTTGCTCTTTGCCCCTTCTGTTCTCTCACTCTGTCATTCATTGTTGAGATTGAGATTTGGTGATTAGATTAGGGTCCAATAGTTCTAGCTCGAGTCCAAGTTCTACAGTATGTAACAATAAATACCTACGTATCAATAACGGCTAAGTATCCTACTACGAATTACACCGTTGCCCTCTGCCTCTATGCACTCGCACACATCTTCTCTCTTTTTGCTGTTCTGTCTCTCATCGACCCCGCCCACTCTCGAGAATCTTTTTCCTCTTCCTCTTGCTTTTCCACTCTCCTTCTTTGACTTGAGCCTATGTACACATGTACAAGTACAAGTACAGCAAAGCGTGTCCATCATAGACATGTCCCATCCACTTTGCATGCACTTGTCACTCTCGGGGTTAAAGTGATTCTTAACGACGAAAGGGTCCCCCAAAATCCACATCCACATCCACATCCACATCCACCTTGAAATGCGGGTTTTAGCCAAGAGTCGGATTGCCCCGCGGAACATCAATCCCGACATGTCCGACACCTTTCTAAGCACTTGTACTTGTACTCTACTTACTCTACTTACTCTACTTACTCTACTTACTCCCTACTTATCCTATCCTACAGCAAAGCAGGCCAGGCGAGGCGAGGCGAGGCGAGAGGAGGCGCCCATTCACTGTGTGAAGAAGAATGGTAGGTACCTACCTACTACCTAGGTACCCAAGTAAGACAGGGCCAAAAGGGAAACACGGCACCTGCAATCACAGACTCTACTCCATACTCCATTCCATATGTACAGCATTGCTTCCCTTGTCGGTGCTCCATAGACAGACATGTATGGATGGGCCTGTATGGCTGCACTCGCGCGGGTGGAGAATCAACAGAAGCCATCTAGGGAAGAAGTAGAATAGCGAGAGCAGAGAAAGGGAGGTTCTGATCCTTTGTTGATCCAAGCACCACCGATTTCACTGTACTTACTTGTACTACTGGGCAAGTCAAAGGCCGTCTCGTCTGAGCTGTGACATCAGTGTGTGCTGTGTGTGAAGAGATATGCCAGTGATTTGCAATCCATCAATGCATATTTATACGAGTGGAAGTGGAATATTATGCATGAAAGAGTGAAAGTACTAAGAGAGGTCGGAGAGTGATGGAGAGTGAGAAAGAGAAATCACTTCAGTATGAATATTACTACTACGTAGACATTCCATGTTCTATAAATATGAATATGTACAAGTAGAGTACCTATCAACAGGTAAGTAAGGTACTCATTACCAAAGTGACTATGTAGGTAGGTAGGAAGTAATAATAATACAAGTATGTATGTACATAGATGCGCTTACCGACTATTCGGACAGCTTCAACCATTCTTGCATTGGACAAGAGACAATCCAGTACACGAAGACTTGAAAATCATCGGAAGAAATAGGCTGGAGTACGGGGCAGAGGAGGCTGGACCAAGGACATCGTGACATTTCCATTTCCATCTCCATTTCCACTTCCACTTCCACTTCCACCTACCACGGTAATCCATTCTCTGTACGGATGATGCTCTACGATACATACAACATAGAACGTACAACGTATAACAAAAAGCAGGGCTTTCAGCTCTACACAGACCCGTCAGATACATCATCTTTACGTACAGAGTATACACATGATGAGCATCAACCATGGCATTTCCGCTTTGATCGTTATTTCCAATGCTTTCTTTGTTCGTTCCTCTGTATCGTGCACTTGTTCTCCGTATAGGGAACGAACACCTACAAGTAACAAGTACAGATGAAGTACCAACATCTGCACTCGGGTTGAGCCTCCATTCCGCTTCCGCTTCCACTACATAAGTACTACCCTTTCATCGCATATCTCATCGCATATCCCATCTCAGTGGGTCATACATGAGTCTCAAGGTCCCAAGGTCCCAAGTCTCAAGCCCCAGCTCCCAGCCATGCAACATGCAATATGCACCTCAGCGTAACGCAGTGAGAGTGAGAGTGAGAGTGAGAGTCGAGCATGAAATGTCCGCGACAAGTTCGTATGTATGTACTCTGAATACCCCGTCGTGTCTGTACTGACTAATTCGACTGCCGATACAACAAGGTCATACAGTACCCTGCACGCATACATACCTATGTAAGTAGAATCTTGACAGCCATGCCATGAATGTTCTAAATCGAATCACTTGGCCAAAGACTGTACAAGTGCACCCGAAGTTCACAGGACCCTCCCTCCTTCAGCAATGCTCATGAGTACAATAGAAGAGGATAAAAGCAAAACCAGCCAATGAGCATGGAGATAGAGGGAGCAACTCTCACCCCTCCATGCCTCGCACCGCCGCGAGAGGCGCGTATTAGCAGCCCTCCCTTCGTCTCCTCCTCTGCTCTGCTCTGCTATGCTCTGCTATGCTCTCTGAGTGCGTACTCGAGTACTGCGTATACCGCCGCAGTACGCCGTCCATGCTCATCTGTGAGTGGCGGCGTCGAGCCTGTGGGGCATTCATATGCCCCATCTTAATCGTACGAGCGGATGAACTCTCACTAATACTGACAGTCACTCTTGCTCTGCTCTGCTCCGTTCTGCTCTGCTCCGTTCTGCTCTGCTCGCACTCAGGACATATCAGAAAATACCCGTACGCGTGCAAGCACCACAAATACCGTGTCGGAGCACGGAGCTCAGGTAATACTACGTAGATTAGTGAAGGGAAGGAAAAGGAAAGGAATAGGCGTGCATAAGGATTGCCGAGTAATGCACACGAGGCGCCAGCTTAATCTCCAACCCAATCTTTCCAATACACTGGGCGGACGCCGGGCATTTTCACCGTCATTTGGCTGAGAGACTTCCGCGTAGGAATGGCAATGATGAAGGTGATGATGCCGATAATGGCGACGATGGCGACTATGATGCCGATGATGATTCGAATCCACCGGAAAGGAATGGGATGGGAATGCGCAGAGCAGGGCAAAGGCATCTTCTCTCCGTCCGAGTGCATTCTCCTCTGCTCTGCTGTTGCTGTGCGAACATTCCCATGGTGTGCTTGGCTGCGGAACACCGCAAAGGCGTCTGGAAGCTCTCGCCCTCTCCAAGGGGCAGGCTACTACCGTACGCGTGCGCTATGTGCGGGAGAGCAGCTCTGATGTCATCGACGGCCAAAAACACCAAGTCCAAGATTGATCCAACATTGTGTTATATTCTAGAACCAAATATAGAGTACCCCATACACCAATCACTATCGAGAATTCTCCAGCGACATAAGAAATATACCTAATAGAGCTAGCGGGTAGCCTGATCGATCAATTTCCATGTGTACCTGGATTTCGGCACGTGGAATCAACAAGTACATAGTGCATGTTGCAGTCTATCAAAACTATTGATTTGATACCGAGAAACACCTTAACTCAGTTTGAAATGGCCCTCAGGGGTAGCCATAGTTCAGCGGTCTGGTGTACATAGTTTTTCCTGGTACTACAGCAATAGAGCACGAATACCTCGCCGTATCACTCTGACTACCTACACTCAACATCCAGACTAGACTGGCTCACAATCGCCCGCAAGTCCATCCATACCTTGCTCCCTACGCTCAGAAGATAGCCATGGCATTTGGCGGGCTAGATACTCCACCAGGCATATTCAACGGCATACTGGTGAGGAAGAATGTATAGCGGCCCAGCTCATGACAAGTCTTCGCCAGAGCCTCTAGGTCAAACAGCTCGCCTGTAGCACAACAATGAACTCGCATCCAGCAAAGTCACGTTTCCATGGTCAGACAGAGGGACACTCACCAATAGGCACGCCCCAGCCCGCGAGTAGATACTCATGCATGCTCACAGCTCCCGGCGTCGGGAAGACCTGCACCACCAGTCAGCACATGAACCCCGCAGCACAGAGCTCACACAGGCACATCCAGCGGTCCAGCGCGTCCACGAGAACGGAAAAGTCCTCGCGGCAACTCACCTCCCAAGAGATGGCATCCCCCGCCACAGCCGCAAAGCCCGAATCCCACAGCCACTCCAGCGTCTCCTCGCAGGCCTCGACGCCCGCGTGCTCGGGCCTGTCGCTGGCGGCGTAGGCCTTCTTCTGCGCGTCGCTCATGGCGTCCCACTCGGGCATGACGCCCGTGCGGATGAAGAGGATGTCGCCCATCTGCGGGGCGAGGTCGTAGAAGGCCAGCATGGACTTGATGGCGGAGAAGGGAATAGAGTGTGTGGAGAAGGTTGAGTATTTGATTCCCTGGGTCGATGCCCAGTGTGCGTAGTCCAGGAGGATGCCGCGGCCTAGAGTGCGCGTTAACGGTCTTCTTGGCTGGGTGGTTTTGTGGTAATGTGATGGTGATGGTGATGGTGATAGGGGGTGGCGTGCTGCGTTACGTGCCTGCTATGCCCTCTGTTGCCCATGCTTGAGTACCGATGCGTTGGCAGTCCCTGTCCTCGATCTCCTCCTTTGTCGTGCCGCCGTAGAAGACGCGGTCTTTGGAGGTGGATGGCGCGGATGTGTCTCTTGGCTGACTGTAATGTCTAAAACCATCCCATTGACTGCTGCTCTCTATGATATATATCAGCCCTGTCAAGACCGTTATACTTTTGGCTGTAGAAATGAAAATACCCAAGACAAGGAGGCCTTCAAAGTACGAAGGCCCAAGATGCGTCCGTAAAGCCAGCAATAGCGCAAAATTCAAGAGCCTCCCTCCCAAGCAACCAAGTACATCTCAACCATCTCTACTCAAGACCTCAAGACCTCAAGAATCACTCACCAACCTCCCCATCCCCATCCCCCAAACCAAAAGCAAAATCAAAAACAAGAAGAAAAGCAAACTCACGAGGATTGAAATGATAAACATCATCAAAACACCCATTCCACTCCCCGCCCCGCCCCAACATCAGCGGCACGACGGAGTGGCCGCAGCGCATGCGCCCAAACTGCCCGTGCTCGAGCTTCGTGAGGTCCCAGCCGAGGCCGACGCGGCGGCCGGTGCGGATCTCGGCGGCGGCGGCGCGCGCCACGACGGCGGGTGTCAGCAGCGACAGCTTGCCGAGGGCCTCGGCGCGCGACGAGGGCGCGCCGTGCCAGGTCCTCTTGCGGTCGGGGAGCGAGGCGAAGGGGGTTTTGTGGAGGGGGTTTGGGGGTGTCATTTTGTGGGGGGAGTGGGCGTTTGCGGGATGAGGTTTTGAGGGTTTGGGGTGTGGAGAGGTTGGGAGTGGTGGTGTTGGTGATGTTAAGGTTAGTATTGAGGGGAATGTGTTCCCCGCGTTCGCTTGGTGATACCTATGATGTTGAGGGCGCAGGGATGATGTGTGGAATCACGTGGATGTGGGATTGGAACGGATCGGAGGGTTTGATGGCAAGCAAGCCATTCAATCATATCCCAGCATCTTGCTTGGGTGTTTTGGTTCTGAGGCCTGTTTCCTGTGGCCTTCCAACAAAGTTTCGTACATTCAATCCAGCCGAGCATGGCTTTATAGATCTTCCTCCTCGCCGTCCTCATCCTCATCCTCATCGCCCTCACCTCCTTCTCCGCCATTCTCATCACTGTCCTCGTCACTGCTCGTCCCACTACCTTCGCTTTCCCCCTCACTGCCAGGATCATAATCCTCGCCCTCGCTATCTTCATCATCCTCGTCCATCAGACCCTGAATGCCCTCTTGCGGCTCAGCAAAGCCAGCCTTGGCCAACTCTCCGCCCTCCTCAACGCCCACCACATTTCCATCCTCATCTTTGATCTTGTTGACCTCAAACTTCTTCGCACGCCTCTGCTCGGCCAGACTGGCATCAGCGAGGCCATGGCGTGCAACGTACTTCCCAATGCCCTCGTAGTCTTCCTGGTCAAGCATGGCAAACTCCACTTCCACATTCTCCTCCTCACTGCCATCCTCTAGATACTCGACGTTGAGATTGAAAGTGCGCTGCAGCACACTCGTGTAACTAACACTCTGAATGCGCTCCTTCGGCAAGAATAGCAGCGGCTTCTTGAACGCCCAAAGGATTCCATTCGGCAGGAAGAACAGGTATCCGTCTTTACTACCGCGGAAGGCCTTCACATGCACCGCCTTCTCACCGGGTCGCGCAGGCTGCCGGATGGCGCTGGCAAAGTGCTTCTCGTCAGCTTCGGTAATGGTGATGGTAGGCGGAAGGCAGGCCTTGAGGACCCAGTTGATGAGTGTCTTGTACTCGTCCGAGACGGCTGCCGCTGGACCGGCGTTTGGGCCCGTAATGGTGCCTGCCTTGGGAGGTGTGTGGGGGATGGTAAAAACGAGGGGTTCGTGTGTTGTGTTTGGTTTCGGGATGAGGACATAGTTGTATTGTTTCTGTGCCTTTTCAGGCACTGGGAGGAGGAAGATGTATTCTATTGTTTGTTAATGATCTTCCTATTACCCTCCTCGTTGCTCTTGATCTACCAGAAGTGCAAGCATGAAATAGACATACCAACATCCCTCCACGGCATCCCCGTCCCACTGACTACTTCATTCGTCTTCGGGTCTCGCGCGCGGATCGTCGACCGAGTGAATTCCAGGGTGAATTTCTTCCGCTGCGGCAGCACCGTGGAGATTTCTGCAACAGCCAGCTGCGCCACCTCGTTCCTCTCATCAGCCGTCACTCCATTCCCACTCGCCCCATTCCCGTTTGCATGAATGGGCATCTCGCCACCAATCTTCCTCTTCTTCGCTGCCGGCTCGACAGCGCCCTCACCACCCTTCAGTCGCACAACATAAGCGGATATCTCATTGAAAAGGCCACTGAGTTCCGGATGGCCTGGGGGCTTCTATCAGCACGGCGATCTCAAGGGACCCAATCGGGGGCGAGGATTACCATCTGCGGCTCGCAGTACATTATCAGAGATCGTGGCGGAGCCGTCGAATGCATTCCGCAACTGGGTGGTATTGAGATCGGGCGCCATGTCGTCGTCCAGGTTCTGCTGGGTTTGCGGCAATTTTTTGCGGGGAGATGGGGATTTGAGGGTTGGGCGCGTTTTCCAATTTGTTCTGGGAGACGCGCCCAAGTTCGCTTCGCCAAAATTCTGATCTGCGTCATGGTTTTGGCTTCTGTGGTTGGAGAAAGTTATGGATCAGTGAAGGGCGGTAGAAATATCAGCGAGGTTTTCGATGAGCTTCTTATTGAGACAAAAACAAAGACCGGAATGATTGTACGGCCTATATTCTTGGCCCCATGACCCTTTTCCCTTCATTTTCAGAATCAATAACTACACAGAAGTGAAAATGTCGTGCTTCTCATTACTCGAATCAAGATAAGATAGGCAATTGACAACTCCTACAATCTTGAGGATTCATCCACAATTTGATCAGTTGAAACGTTAATACTCATGAATAGATGTCTATGCAGGCCAACAGCCAGAACATCATAATAACGCTTCATATCACTTACCATGTACTACTCGAAACTCTCACCCAACAATATCCATTTCAAGCGATATGATATCCTCAAGATGCCCGAAATTAATCCCCTCCCAAGTTCAAGCTCCTCTCCAGCTCCTCCAGCTTCTCCAGCTCCAAAAAAGGGGAATACGCACCCAAGCAGACAAAAGCACCAAGACATCGTAGCACTCAGAAACCCACCAAAGAACACACAAGTAACGCCACTCCCGCTGTCGACCAAGTATATAGCATGAAAGGTGCTTCGATACAAGGAGAGATGTGCGGCCTCGACACTTGCATCCAGCTCAACCCACCTCCCCATCCAAGAACAAGAACAACCCGCCCTCCGCAGATCCCCCAGCATCCCGCCACTATACCCCAGACCAAGTGGTTCTCCAGCCTCAATCCAAAACCCCCATGCCCATCCATCTACTCACCACGTAGAGCCAGCACGAGAGGAGACAAGCAAGTTCTCCGCCTGCGTGGCGACATGAGATCCCAATTCACAGGCCATCATATCGCAGAGTTGTGCAGAGGCACTATCAGAAATGGGATGATCAGACCACAATCTGAGGGAGGGGGGTGTGTGGTGGTGTAGGATCTCACATGTCTTGGGCCCTTCGTGCGCGCGCGTGATCCTCTGCAATGCAATGCACGTGGTGGGGGGGAGCACAAACGCACACAGGATCTGACAGGAGAGTATGGGATAGAATACATGTCAGAAGTCGGATGGGATGTTGTTGGCCTGTTGGCCAATAGCAATTACACGACATCGACGGTGGTTTTGTATGTAGAGCATCGATATCATCAATATCACGCGATACGACGAGAGAGTTTGAGTGTTTATATGAATTTTTATTTTTATTTTCTGAAGTGTTTTTTTGTTTGGTTTTTTAATTTGTTTACATGATTTTCTCCAAACATGATCTGATGCTTAGATATCGATCCAGCCCACACCCTCTGACAACCTCCACAGGCTATCCTCAAGACTGCGCTCTCCCAGACCCAAAGTGCTCGTCCCAAACGAGATTCAAGAAGGTAACAGCCGCCAAATGATGAAAGAAAAATGAGAATCTGGGTGTATGGGCACATGACCCCTGCTGTACTTTGATAAAAAAGTACAGTTACAAAAATGTTGTGTTGCGCCTTCTAATGCAAGGTATCCCGGCCAAATCTGTCTCCCAGCGCCAGCAGCCAGTGCTGATGCCGTACCTTCCAGCGAGCCTTTTTTTTTCTTTTTTTTCGCTGCCTTGAAACACCAAACGCGCGCCAAAGGACAATAGCTATTAAACAGCAAAGAACAGTTGATCGCGACAAGGGGTGTAGCTGTGTTAAGGAGCGTAGGGTATCAACGGAGATGCTTTCGTGTAGGTCATAATGTTCGTAAACTCTGTTGTACAGATTGACAACAGTAAAAGGAAATTCGTGGAGTCGATCCGATTGACGACTCTAGGTGTTCTATGCGCGTCCCAGGGAGGGCTGGAATTTCTCGGCAAAGAACTTGAACACTCGACCCTTTTTGTTTGGGTTTCTCTGGAGTTGGGCAGCGACCTGCACCATTGGTCCAACAATGTCCTCGTCGCCAAGCTGTGGGAATTTCCCACCACCCCGGAGATCGTTGAGTGAGGGGATCTTGGTCATGACATTGCTGGAACCGGGGTTGCCAAGAGATGTATGTCTGAGGGTACTGAAGGCCTCATCCGAGTGTTCCATGGTGTTTTGAATAGTAATGTCGTTGTGTTTCCTCCATAGCTCATCTGTCTGAGCCCATTTCTCCTCAGTAAGCTTGTAGGTCTTGGAGGTAGCACCGTAATGTTCTCCAGTACGGACCAAGTGCTTGGTGTAATTGCAACGAGCGAGATCCCAGTCGGCGCGAAGCTGGCGGCATGCCTCGATGTCAAAGACATGAGGAAGATATGGCTCTGGTAGGATGTTGAAGTTGGCGTGACCAAGCTTGATTGACCACTCGTCATTTTCATCAGCGATGGCAATGGCAATGGGTGGAAGATCGGACTGGCCGAATTGATGGCCGGTGCGAGTGAGGTTCATGCGGTGGAACGATGAGATGGATGGCTTTGTGCTAAGCGGAGGTGATGGCATGCCTCCAAGCTGTGGCGTGGTGACTGCATCAATCGGTGTGGTCATACCGGAAAATGGGTCACTGGCTTCCGCGACTGATGGTGACTGCAGTGGTGAATAGACAGGTAGTTGCCTGGAATTAGCCGATGCGTCTCTTGTGAGTGGTGGCAGGAGTGGTGTTGTAGCCAATTTCTCCTCGCGCTCGTCACTATAGCTGTTCGCCCTGACAATGTCAATTGGCACAACGGTGGCATCGTCGCGATCATCAAATACGCTAGTGGTTGGTGTTGGTGGTAAACGTGACTCGCCCATCGATTCCCTGTTGCCGCGTCTAATGGAGTTTGATACCGAAGAGGATCTGCTCGATGCAGCGCGCGAGGCTGCTGCTTCTCTCTGGAATTCGGCATTCAAAGAACCGGCATTGCTGTTTTGGCGTGCTTGCCATTTTCGGGAGAAGGATGGGAATCTCGTTCCGAGTCGACTAGCAATTCCGGTAAAAGGGGTATCGACCTCGCGACGCTTCTTGATTTTCGGGTTTGCGCCAACCTCACCATCGCTGAAGAATCCATCTGCAAAATCATAGTCGTACTCGGGTTTAGATCCGAGGTCAATGGCGGATTGAACAACGGTTGGGTCTCGGTGCTCGCAATGATAGTTGTCGCCTGTTTATATGTTAGTCACAGCACCCCCAAATATCTCTGTGGAGCTTCTTACAGAAGCAATCGTAAAGGCTATCATGGTCGTCGTCATCGAACATGTCGAACTCTGTTTCTGGTTCCTGGGGTTCCTCTTGAACGTCCGGTAATGATCGTTTGCTTGACTTTGAGGCGACGAAGGTAGGTGAAGAGGGGCTCTCGTTCACTACATTTTGGAAAGACGCATCCAAGGATGAGGTAGAGCTGGAATATCGAAGATGGCCACGAGCCGAAGCCGAGAATGTTGGTGTTACTGGAGACGGAATATCTGAGGCGGAGGAGTTTTGCGTGTGATATGATGATGAGAGCTCCATGTCGCTATCAAAGCTCTCTCTCTTCTTTCGATCTTCCACGAGCTGTGGGAGAAGTAATGGCTTCAAGTTGATTGACATTTCGCAGGAGTATGTCAAGGAAATAATGGTGGGGGTGTATGGAGTTTATGATGTTGCGCGTGGGATCGCCGGAAGGTTTAACGAGCGTTTGTAGACATATTGACTGATAAATGACTATTTTCGAAACTGATGCTGGTTGGTGATGCACGAGATATCGCTGGGAGGAAATACGTGGTCGGGCAACGCTGCGAAAGCTGGGAAAGCTGGATCGAAGAAGCACGAGTTTTAACAAGATGGCGTCGTCCACGTATGCGACGGGTGTATGGATCTCTTTGAGAAGAGGAAAATCGCGGTGTGGTGGTCGAGGATGGTCTGCTCATTGCCAATCAGAAAGGTGCACTCGCGTAGAAGCATGACATGGGGGGGGGGGAAGGTTGTGATGTTGTTTTCTGTTTCTCCTCAAAGTAGCTTCTCTCTCTTTGCCCTCCCTCATGCCTCTTCACAGACACGTGAGGGCGAGTACATGAGAGTGAAGATGAGAGAGAGTAGGGAGAGATGGGTATGGGTGTGCTTCTCGAGTTCTCTGCCTTCCCTTGGCCCTTTGATCTGGTGTTTTCTTGTTTTCTTTTGTTTTGTTTTGTTTTGTTTTCTTTTCTTTTCTTTTCTTTTCTTTTCTTTTCTTTTCTTTCTTTCTTTCTTTCTTTCTTTCTTTTCCACTCGGCACGCGGGGGTTCTTGGGTAATACTTACATGATTGATCGACTGCACTCAATCTGAAGAGATGTTGACCGTGTCTTTGTACGAGTTGGTAAGGTGATATGCGGGGACGGGAGAGGCGGACCTCCAAGCAGAGGAGTGAGGTGGTTGATATGTCGAGGAGGTATGGGGATTGGAGGATTGGAGGGTTGGATATGGAAGTCATAAAAATGGGTGGGCAGCAATGAGTTTTGTTCACTGCAGAGCTACGGTGTCACGGCGGGCGGCCGTTGTGTGTGTGTGTGTGTGTGTATGTATGTGCGTGTGTCTCTGTGTGGTGTAGTACATAGTAGTAGATGGTATGTGCCTGTGGTGTTGTGCTGTACCCACCTAGCGTATCTGGTAGTGAGGCCGAGTGTATGAGTGTATGAGTGTATGAGTGTATGTGTACCTCTATGAGCTGCCCGTAGCCGTGACCTTTGCGTCCTTCCTTGCTCCTTGCCATGCTTGTTTATGTACATAAGTACAAGTACAAGTACAAGTACAAGTACCTTACTCCGTACTCTACCTTGCTCTCTACCTACACACCCTTGACACCCATAATACCCATAATACCCATAATACCCATAACACTCACCACACCCAGGTTCCGGTCACTGGTCCCACTGCGATGGATATCGGAGCTATGCTCAAAAGGTGAGGAATTACCTCGAGGGGCTGATCCACAATAGAAAAGTCCACCCAAAGGCCTAAAGCCTCAAAGAAGGTTACGAATGAAAGAAAGACAGAAAGGGAAAAAAGGGGAAAAAAGTAAGAAGAAGAAGAAGAAGAAGAAGAACAAGAAGAAGAAGAAGAAGAAGAAGAAGAAGAAGAAGAACAAGAAGCCATCCAAACGACCAAACATCAAACCAAGTCGATCCAGTCAAGTCAAGTCCCACCTGACCAACGTTCGACTTCCCCACTACCATTCGTTCGCCTACTGTATTATACAGGACTCACCTCAGAATTAAGGTCTTCAAGGTCCGTAACTTTTCGTACTTGTAGGCTGAGAGAACCAGTCGCCGCCCTTCTAAATCGTGTCTTGAACCCTCTTGCACTCTCGTGCTCCCCTAGAAGGCCTAGGGGCTGTGTGCCTGCGCGTGAGGTGGGGGGGGCAGAGTCTGTTGACGGGTGCAAGCGTTGTGGGCACTTCGTTACCAAAAGGCAGAGAGGCCCGCGAGTCTGTTAGGTTACCCATTGAGATGCCGAAGAGATCAGAGGTTCTAGAATGGTACCTGTGTACTATGTAAGTGGAATAGAAGAACCTTTCTACTTGGCTATTTTGTGTGGATGGACGGGATGAGATGAGATGAGATGGCCTGCGTGTTGCCTTTATGTAAGAGACTGTCTTGTGCTTGTATTTACTTGGTATGTACAATTACAGTACTTATGAAGACAAGTCGTTTATCATCAAGTCCAACAAGCAAGAGTGGAGAGAGAGAGAGAGATAAACACCATACTCATGGACCCAGATACACAATTACAGAGGCATGGGTGAATGGAAGAGCTAAGCTTGACATATCTACTATGTACTATGTATGTGAGCAAATAGTCATATACAACTACCTTCATCCAAGCCGACACTATCATGATTGTATCCAACAGAGTACTTTGTAGTATGTATGTATCACATCACCATTATCATCATATCATCATATCATTATCCACCTCAGCTCTCGCCGCGGCACATCCATCGCGCGTATGTAAGTACATAGAATAGACAGAAACCAGTATCTCGGGGCAACTCACTCACGAGTACAGCGCCTTAGCATCCTGCCTATGGCCTCATGGTGAGACCTTCTCATCCCCAATGCGATACAGCTTTGCATCAACTCCTCCTCCTCCTCCTCCTCCTCCTCCTATCTGCATATCGATTCATCCCCGTGGTCAACGAACTCGCAGGAACTCCCCCCCCCCCCCCCCCTCTCTGCTTTCCCCGAGTGCCCAGCAGACGGGTCGACAATCTGACCCCATCTGACTCAAATGACCCCGATTCTGATCACTGGGTGTCGAGTCTCCATTCTCTTGACACAACGTACTTGTACTTGTACATACATACATACATGTGCTCCACATTCCTGCGTACCGCGTACAAACGAAAGCGAGAAAAAGTCACGACCATGTCGATATTCATTGAATAGGGAGCAAAAGTGCTTGTGCTTGCACAAACACTGAACATAATGATGCGCCCAAGGTTGAGGACCAGGAGCGGATGGGCAATCCCACGTCTCCGGCGCGAGAGTCTCGTCAAGGCGACATGCCATCGAACAATGCCCGTCGACATCAACATCGACATGGCCAGGTCACGCCAGACCGGAAGAAGAAACAAGTCCGTCGCTCGCACCGGTCCAAGTGTGATTCCCGCCCCGTTCCATCACGCTTCCAGATTCCCTATTCCCTTTGGAAAATGTCCTTCCCCTTCGATTCTTCCCTCTTGCTTGCGACCTGGCCATGCGGATTGACGTGCGTGCTGTCCTGGATTGTGCGGGCGGTGCTCTCCGGATAATCAGTAATACATACGTATATACTTGTACATAATTATGTACTATGTACATGTTACACACGGAGTAGTCTGGCTCTGGCTCTGGCTCTGGCTGGCTCAAAGCAAAGTCGGGAATTGCATCCAAACTTGCCGGCCAGTAGGGGTTGTCCAGGCCATGTGAACCTTGACCTTTATGCTTCCTTTCAACCCACTCCTGATCCTGTGTACTTGTACATACTAGCATTCATCTTTGAGTCTCACTCTCATTCTGATGTCCTATTCATTCTTCTCGACGCTCTCTCTTTCTCTCTTTCTCCAGACATACTACTAAGTAGAGCAATCGGTCGATTGCCGGGCTCTCTTTTGGCCCCTTTTGGGCTGCCATTCGAGGCAACTAGGTAGTTCCAAGTATCTACCTAGCAGTACCTAGTGCCAACCTTGGGCTTGACGTGAACTGTGTGTTGTTATATACATACGTGCCTAGGTAATACATAAGTCGATATCTTTGTTGACTTGCCTTACTGTGGGCTTAGACTCCATCTATTTACCTACGTATACTCTGGAGTGCTAGGCTAGGGAGTGTTGTCATTTGTCTGACTGTCTGATATGAAGATTCGTAAGACTTAATGCGAAGGCTGGGTATGGTGAGTGAATCTACAAAGTAAGTTCTGTCTTTGTCTTTGATGGAGTACGTAGTACGAGCAAGTGAAGCCAAGAACTCGGAGTGAAAGACTGTACCTCCAATACATGTGTCTTTCACCAGGATATCTCTCTATCTTCTGCTTTGCCTCTCGAAGTACCCTGTATACTGTGCACTATGCAGTCATCCTCCAGTCTCTCTGTGCATTGTTGTTGTTGTTGCTGTTGATGTTGCTGTTGACGATGTTGATGTTACTTTCTGCATCATTGTCGACAGGGCATAGCAGACCAGGAATCCTAGGACAGGCGTGTTATCTTAATCGCAATACTGGAGTTGGCAGTTCACTACTCCGTACTTACTCGAGATCCGCAGTATCAAAGACATAGACTCCATGGGTCCATGATTTGCTACGCCTGAGACCTTCTTCCCATATTAACCAAGGTATGTATTTAGTACTGTATCTACAAGTACATACATACTTGGACTGCTTGGAATGCCCCCTCCCCCCCGCCATTAGGTATCATTCTTGCGCGATATCAGTTCTGGAACTTCCTCAAAAGGCTCGACAAGAAGAGCGCCAGCAAGGTCAGGCTTCCAGTGATTGAGAGACATGACTATTTCAGTGCATTTCACTATTGCGGAGCTTCCTTACCCGCAACCGGTCTCTGCAGTGTCCAGCTATCTGTTCCCGTGCTCCCCGATATGATGGAATCCAAAGGGTACGAGAAGGAAGGAAAAGAGAGACATCATGCGACAAACATGGGCCAGATGATAGGAAGTGATTGTCGCACTCAAGTCGAGACGAGACAGAATCAACACATGAACAAACAACAAAAAGAAAACAAAATAAAAGAAAACAAAAGAAAACAAAACAAAACAAAAGAAGAAGAAAACAAAAGCGATGGAAGTCCCCTGTTCCTCCTGAATTCTCACACACCACACACACCCATTCCAAGTCCAAGTCCAAGTCTCCCATCAGATGTACAAGTAAGATGTCGTTAATCATGAATATGCAAATTCTTGTCATCATCATTCGATTGTCATCTTGGAAGAATCACATTATCGTCCCATCGTCGACCATCTCATCAATGGACTGTGAGCTATCACCGAACTGGTGGGAAGCTGATTCATCTCCAGGTAACAGATTGAGTTGAACAATCGCGCCCCTACATAAACTCACAGCCTTTGATGCGCTCCATCTTGTTTCCTCTGTCGAATCACTCATTCACCAAGCGAAATCTGACGGAACGGCCAATGAGTGCTCGATCGCATTGTCAATTGTCAATTGTCAATTGTCTATCAAGGCCATAGGTTTACTTGTACGCTCGTCTGTACATGCCGTACCCTCGAGTCCACAAGTTGCACAACATAATTCCTGCTATTCTCATATCTCAGGTAGCTCAGGGCGGTCACTGGTGCTGGACAACATCACTTCTCAGCTCGACTGATTTGCTGCGGGTAAGTTGTGACCTCGTCATATGTGCGTGCATCCAAGCATCCAAGCATCTTCGCCAACCGTCTCAACACGGCTTCCATGATGCTGCCACGATCCCCACTCATTGATGAGAAGGCATCATACCAATCGGCTTCATGGTCTACTCTCCCATTGCTTTCCACGCAGCAAAGAGGACGGCAAGAGAAAGGAACTAGAGAAAGAAGAAGACGGAGGAGAAGAAGAACAAGAAGAAGAAGAAGAAGAAAAAAAGCCTCTTCCGCGGTTCAACCACTACAGCCATTCCAATTGGGTGCCACCGTTGCACTTATGTCAGGGACTTCAGGCACAAACTCTACGGGACATACACAGAATTCTCACGCAGCTCCGAGTGGCTTGAATTGAAAAGGAAAGAAAAGAAAAGAAAAGATATCCCGCGACGCCTCTCACGTCTCTTCCTCTCCCGACGGCAAGTCCTGGGAAGAAAGAGGGATGACTTCAGCAGCTGCAGCAGCCATCACGAAAAGCCCCCTTCTCTTCTTCTCTTTGACCTTTCACTTGACCTTGACCTGTACCACATACGCCATCATTCCTCGACAACTGCTGCAAGCCCCGAACTTATCCCATGCATTTTGAGGGGACCTGACAGCACACGCACCACCTTTCAATGCAGCACTTGATCGTTAGAGTAGAATACACAGCAGTGAACTACATATGTACTTGGAGTGTGGTGCTGAGAAATTCATTACAAGGTATGCGTGTCATTGCGGGCGTGCTTTTGGGCGCACAGAACCGCGTGTATGGCGGAAAGTTGTCTCCTCGAGGATCTTCCACGATGAGACGCTCTGACGTTTCAAAATCCGACCCGACTTTGTTGTTGTTGTTGTTGTTGTTGTTGTCGTCGTCGTCCGTGAGCATAGGTGCTACGTACAAAGTAGGTACGTAGTTAGCTATGATGGTCCGAGCCTTGACCCATAGGCGATCAAACATTTGGAAGCAGCACATTCCTTGCATGCTTCTATTCATATTTTCCCCTCCAGTTTTTTCTTCTCTTTTTTTTTCCTCTATGCTTGGCGTGAAGAGTCAGAGAGGATCGGAAACGAATGAAGAGAAGAGAAAAGGGCATATTCCGGCCATAGTGGGGCCCTCTCTTCTGTATTTTGAACAACTACCGAAAATTCTCCTCTACTTAATAATAAGTATCATAAGGTGCTTATAAATTGTAGTAAAGGCTTCACGCGAGATGTCATCTGCGGTACCGTGTCTACTAAGCTATGCTCTTCTGAGTATCTGAGCTTCAATTACCTTGGGCACTACCTACTATGAATTCTGTATGGATAGATGACATTTACGATATTACTGGCCTCTTTTCCTTTCAACCCAAGCCGTCCTCATCACTCCCGCCGCAAGGCATGCTATGTGCCCAAGATCCCAACGACTCGAAGCTTATGTCAATGATAACTCCCTTGTCAATCCATCAGATTACCCTGACCAATTCCCATTTGTGTAACGCATATTGTGCTGTCCGATGTACAAGTAGTTTGCCAAAAACCATCCTCCTCGGATTACTGGACATGTTGTGATATCCTAGAGAATCCCCAACCTCTTCCATACCGGCCAACTCAGAGTCAGAGTACATACATCCGTCTCTGCCATAGACTTCACATGTCTACTTATGGGAGCCTCGGCCATCGCTCAACCTTCCCTCCGCAGTGCAAGAGCCCCATAGCGGATCTGTGAATCTGACGATGATGGACAGGTAAAACAGGGCAGGTTCAGTGGGCTGAAGTGCCGAGAGAAGCTTGGGAGGATGAGGTCCATGGGTATGCAGACATCGTGAGATTCAAGAGCCTCACTCCCGCATCGGCGGCATATCCACAAGCCAAGTCAAAACCACACGCATTACAAATAGCGCCATGGAGAATGCCATACACGCACTGTATCGCACACGCTGAACACGGCCAAGCGTATGTATCTACATAGAATAGCGAGCTCTCTTCTTCTCCCTCGCGGCAAAATTTTCTACACTTGCGGTGGGGTACACACGCGACGAGAGGAGAAGCGCAGGGAATCAGATCGCAGACGACACCGAGTCAGTCCATCCGTGGTGGCTCGGTGCCTCTGCCTTTGCCTTTGCGTTTGTGCTTGCGTTGCGTTGCATTTCGTTTCGTGTCGTTTCGTTTCAATCCCTCAAGCGCCAGGTTGAACGCTCGACGACGACTGTTTCTATGTAAGGTGTACACCGACGCAGATGCCGACGAAGACGTGAAGATTGACAGCACGAAGTCACGCGTTAGGACTTACATATTACCTGAATGAATACCTAGGTACACTGCTCAAGCCCAAGCTCCGTCCAAGCTCCTCCGTCCAAGCTCAGGAAGACTGGATCGATCGATGCGTAGATCCACAATAACATCATGACACGAAACCGCTCCGTGAAATCGGAACTTCACTCGACTCTGTCCTGCACGAAATTTATCTTTGCCTGCTGCAGCTCCGCAACAGGAATTTCCTTGCTCCAGACTTCAACGCCGCCCCAGTGTTTTTCCGGGATCGTACGCAGTAGTGTGGGAACCGGCTGTGAAGCACACATGGTATGCAGGTATGTATTGTGAGAGCGCCTCGGAGCAGAGCATCAGTAGTGTGAAATCGACCTGCGATGATTTTCTTCGCTGCCGTTGGCTGTGAGGGATCGTGGGGCTCGACTTTACACGCTGCTACGAAGATGGCTGTGGATTGCGTCGAGGTGGTTGTGTCGTCGTGACGTTTCGTTGACGTTGGAACATCGAATCGCATCTCATCGCAGGAAAAGAAAGGCCGAATCGAAATGGATTCCTCATCCCTCTAGAGACTGCGACCTTCGACTTCAGATCTATTAACTGAGGCAGAAGTCTGTTTCGTTGGAGATCTAGTCATGCTTCTCGTCGAATTTTCGATGGGCTTTTGTGGGCGTCGCCGATGTTCCGCGGCTTGACGCCGTTGATAAAAATGGGACCCTTGAAGTGCTGAATGCAATCAGTGGCTCCGTGATAAAGGTTGACTGTATTTCTCAAATAGTACAGCAGTAGCCCGAAATGGACGGAAAGTTGTTCCTAAAGACGAGAGAGAGTCACTATTTGCGCCTACATATCCGACTATGGGATTCGCTCTCGTACTTTCACTCGAGTGCATTTTTCAACCTCCACCTTCGAGCTCCATAAAGACGCCGCCGATGTACTCTTCCCGCAAGAATGGATGTCATCCCGAGGCACAGTGTACTACGTAGAGTTTTGTTTACATTGTCCCTTCAGACCGACTTGACTTCACGCCGTCCATTGGCTCCTCTGGTATCAGGTTTCCAAATATCCAGATTACATATGCATCAAAGTCCCGTCTTGATCTCCCGATGTCTCCTCGGGGCTCTAGAATATGAAAAACATCGACGAGCTCAAAGCCAAACTCAGATATGGTTTACTGATCGCTACGATACTCTGGCATGATCATTTATACTTATTGGGTATTGTGTGCCTATGGATTTTCAACAATCTATGATAATAGCCTTTCCCTCACGCCTCTGTCTAAAACACGATGTACATCATCAGTCCAGTATGCAGAATTCAGCATGCCACTCTGCTCATTTCACGTAGAAGAATAGTGTTGTCAACGAATTCGTAAATCCCAATTCAACCGGGCGTGCTAGATATACCGTACCTATATTTATTCTTTTCGCCTTGCCTCGACTCCAGCAATTTTCTCAGAGCTGCTGCTGCCGTTTATCTACAAGCGGAATTGAAGATAGCCATATCTTTATCGGATCATCTAGGTAGATATTTATGATCGACGGCCGGAGATCTGATTCAGAATTTAGAGCCATTGCACAATTTTGCCAATCTGTTCACCAAGAGAAATTCATATACGTAGTTAGTACGCATATAGTCTTCAAGATACATACATCACAATGAAACCAAGTTGTGTGCATGATTTGATTTGACAACAGCGAAAAGGTGAGCAGCAAGGAACTCCTGGATGCATACTTGTACATAGTAATCTCTCAATTCCCCAAAATTAACAATCCGGGGAAAGAAGAGTTCTCTCCCCAGGGAAAGGCAAAATCCAGCGCGGGAATACAATCAATACTCTTTGGATGTCGTTAAGTACAAGATTTACAGGGATGGAAATTGAGAAAAGTTAGATGAACCTGATAAACCCGGCACAGATCCAAACCATATATATGCAGTGGTGTTGTAGGTACTCAGAGCAGTATCAACACCCATTGGGCTTGGGAACATCAAAGACTTCGAGAGACACAAAAGCAGAGAAGCAATTCCATAATAAAAAGGGGGTTATAAATGTCCATAATATCAATACCAACGTGACAGGGCGCTCGTCGACGACGGAATGCTTGACAATTCCCACAATTCCCACAGCTCATGAAGCCCGACCAATCCCCGCATCCCAGCAAACCTAGAAAAATACCTTATTCGCACATACTTAGCATTTCCACCTCGTCCGCCGCCCATCCTCCAATCCTTCCAGCCATAGCCGTTCACGCATCTCCAACCCTCAGCCCTCAATCCCCAATCGCAATCCCAATCCGACAGCCCCGACACGCAGCCTCGCGTACAGACTTCCGCCCAGCAGTCATGATGCCGCTTGGCACAAACCTCACTCAGACGCGTCGAGGGGGCTATACCGGCGCCACAACGGCCGGCTAGGAGGCGAAGACGTGTGCAGGTCCGGCTGGAGAATGGAATAGCAAGCACGTCGTGACGGCGATGGTCACGCTAGGCGAAAGCAAGTGGAGGATTGTACGGTAGAGCAGAGCACTACGAGTACGTAGCGTATCAAGATCGAAGGGTAGGTATCGATTTTGATCTGCGTAGCAAAAGTCTCTGTCACGGAGGAGAGATGCTCCTGGCCTCGGGGCCAAACCCAACTGTAAATATCCATGAGACGCGTACTGCGTACAGAAGAACAATAGCCCTGCAGCACTTGTACTGTACTTACCTCACTGTATTCTACTATGACCATCCCACCACAAGATCCATCCATGAAGCCCACAGCGCAGCAAAGCCCACTCGGCGATAGGCAAGGGGACATATCCAACCCATTCATTCCACCTACGAAGCAGCAATGACAGGTGGTATCCAGGTAGCGTCGTGCACCTGTCTCCCCCGTAGCATGGCACCAGGGCACGGTACGAACATGTCTGTATCCTATGTGAAGCTGGCGCAGTCCGATATGCTCCCGCGCGCTCCCCGTCGCGTCGCTAACGCTACACGGCGGACCTCTCGCTCCTTGCACGCGAGCTTCACGCCCTTTGAGATTCCGAGGGGAGATGCCATTGAAATACGCCGTGTCACGGAGCGTTCAGGCGGCTTTCATCGGGCTAGCATTTTGTGTCATGAGGCGAGTCATACAGCGTCTGGGGAAGGCGCTTCTATGGACGGGCATGTTCTCTAGGCACTATGTCTATTGCACTTTTTAAATGTGGGGTTCCTTCCAGTAGACCGGGCTGTTCAAGGATTTGCGAGGTGTTACTGCAGGATGATTGGAGATCTCCAGATACCTGGTTTATGAGAATTATGTTCTTTTGAGAAAGGCTTTGAATCTGAGGTCTAGAGTATACTTCGCAGATATTCAACGCAAGAGAAATTAACGATCTAGTACGTATGCAAGTCTATCTACCCGGCAGCTTCGAAGACGGTTCGAGGCAGCATTGAAACGACAGGGTTTCTGTTGTGCAAGTGCAAGGGCAAGGCGATATGCAAGTGTGCCGTTCCATGTGCATCAAAGCCTTGACCCGGCCGTCCTGTATTGATGCTGATGGCCTCAAGTAACAAGCAATGTGCGACGTCGAATATCGATGATCGACCCGACGGCTACCCGATCAGTTCCAATAACGGCTCCAAATAGCCTTCTCTTGATCGGTTCCTGTGAACTGCCGCAGATGTTAGCCCAGCTTGCTTGAACAAAAGGATGCGATAGGGTTAAGCATGCCACATACCTTGAAAGCCACTTCCACAACATCTTGAAAGCCCTCATCGATCTTCGGCTTGCGGAATCGCGACGCAAAGCCTCTGAACGCCATGGCGGGAAGAAGATCTCGCTTCTCAGGATTCATCTAGAGCCCCTTGTCAGCGCAGTTTTTAATATTCGCTGGCGTTATCGTTGGAAAGAACAACCGGGCTTTCGGAAACTTACTTCTTCGTTGAGCGCCCTCACTACGTTGTTGTGCTCACATAGTTCCGCACTCGCAGTGAAGAATACACATCTGATAGGAACTTTGTGCTCTTTGGCGACAGCCACCCATCTGCTCCTCACTTCCTGATCGGCATTGGTATTATCTTTCAAACGTTAGAGGATACCAAACTTGCGAAATGGGGAGCTGAGATTGGCGATTGATACATACCGACAGCGACAGATTTTCCTTCCGAAAGAAGCTGCTTCACTACTTTGATACATTTATCTCGCTTTATGACGCAATATCAGCTATAATTCAATCTGAAATTGCAGAGTGACATGGTACGGAAAGATGCATGACCTGACATACAGTTTTCAAGATGTCCTGATTAACCCGCTCATAGTCGAGGGGTTGTAAATACTTCCAGTAAAAGCTGGATTTGCCTGACCCGGGACTGCCGCAGAATATGACAAGGTCCTGCTCATTCAAACGGCTGAATATTGGCGTCGCTACTGAGAGTCAGCTTGAACTTCCTTGGAAAGCCAGATATTCCTCACAGTTCAACATTGCCTCCTCTTCTCTTCCAACATATTTTGTGAGATCCAAACTTCTCTCGAACTGTCTGGGCTTTTCTTCTAGGAAGTACTCTTCCGGAGTATAGAATTTGATTCCAACATTGTCGGCGAAGTTCCTTTCTTCAGTCAGTATCGTTTCCAATTTCTGCACTTGCTATAGCGATGTTGTACCTGTCCGAACATGAGAAGTCCTTTGGAATGCGTGATCCTGCGACACGCCCAGCAGCATCTCCCACGAAGAATGAGCCCTCAAGGTCGACCGTCTCTCCAGATTCGTGCAAATCATAATCCTCGACAAGCTCCTTCCACATGCCAATTCGTGGTTTCCGGTATATGTCCTTCTCAGTAGCAGCATATAAAGTTATTGGAAGATCCAGTTGATTGAACACTGCAGATGCTTTTGTCTTGAATGTCGACAACTTGTTTTTCTGAGCAGTTGGCTTTTTCGGATCTGCCTTCATTGCAATACCTGCCTGATTGCTGACGATAACTATTCGATAACTACAAGCGTAAGCAAGATATGCCGTGCCGAAGGAAAGGCGCCATACCCTTCATCGTTGTAGAGTTTCTTGAGTGTAGTGGGTACAGAGGCATGCCACCACTTCCAGTCTTGTGGATCTTCTGAGAACTTCTTTTTCGATACAGTTGTAATTAACGTAGAATCCTTGAACAGTTGTCAGTTAAATATAGGGCTAGTTTCTAATATAAGGAAGCATACGAAATCAAAGGCCGCAATCTTGCATCTCTTAACAGTAGATGGCCCCTCTCTACTGTGATCATATTTGCCCACAAGCAACGAATTTGAGGATCTATCACTCTGACCACGTTCCTGCCATAGAGTCTTCTCGGGCGCCTTTTGCGAAGTCGGCGTAAAGAAGCTGGCCACGGCATTCTCTGTTGCAATGTCAGCACGCGGTCATCACAAACAGAGACCAACTCACTGGTAGTGACGGACGGAGCAGCCTTTCGGCGCAAAGGCGGCGGGGAAACCGAAGCCGTTTCCAGCTTTCGTTTCGCGCCCTTCTCAGCCTGTGTCATGGCTGCTCGTGCGTATCGCCGACAGAGATGTGAGGGGGTTAAGAGTGCCAGCGTTGCGGAGTGGGCGATTGCCGTACCTACTTTATCAGATGAAAGGAACGCGATATGACGAGGGTGCTTCACTTTACGCGAACGCGTGAATGGGATTCACGAAATCACATGATGGCACTTTAACAATTATAAGCCCTCGGTTCGAATGTTTTTTATTGAGTCTATCGAGGTTCCTGTGTCTAGTACTGATATGTTACTATTTAATGCCCGACGTTTTCAATATGCCGTCCCTCAGTTGAGTATTCTTGTGATGTTCCCAAGCAAAGCCCGTCTTTCAAGCAACTTTCCAGCTCATGGCCGCCGATGTGTTGACAACAGGAAGAGATCCCTTTAATTGTCCTCGTTCTTCAAGCTCGTGTGTCCAAGGAGAATCTGTCAGGAGCATTCAGCTCGAAGGATCCAGCAAGGTCTGCTTTGATCTTCACCAAGATATCTGTAGCCGTTTGCATATCAGCAGGCTTGCTTCCATCCTCTACCTTCAACGAAGCCTTCATGACCCAACCATCTGCCTGATCGAATGGACGAAGGGAATCGAATGGCGGTAACTCTAGTCTCGGCGAACCGCTTGCGCTTGGTCGACCCACAAACTCTGCGTCATCGGGATGGAGCAGACACCGGAAAATTGTGAAAGTGGTATCTTCGTGGATGAAACGGTAGATATCCGCAATATGCTCGTTCATGAAACTACAAATCTGTAAGACTAAGGAAACAACTGAAAATCCAGACGGAGATAGGAAAGGCTTGAGAGAACTCACGAGTAACCGAATCCATTTGGATTATCAGTCATTGCTGATGGGAGATCCCTCTCGCCGTCTATGAGAACGACTTTTCTACTGCTCACGGGTCTTGGGCCAGCAGGTTCGGGCATTTCATGAAAAAGCAGACTGCCAGGAATGCTATTCAAATCTTTATCACTGCAAAACATTAGTGACATTCGCATGGTATTTGGAAACAAGTCTCACGCTTCCTCTGGCTTCATGCGGAAGAACTTGGTAGAATCGAACTCTTTGAAGCCCGCATCGTAGTTTATCGAAATGATGTAGGCCTGCTGGCTCATATAACTATGGAGCTCTTTCCAGAGCTTGGTCTTCAGCGGTGTAGCCCTGGCCATTATAGTTCTTGACATGCCTAGAGGATGCGCACCCTGAGGAGGGCGCTTTTGACCCTTATAGATGAGACGGCGTTGCAAGATGTGGATTGGAGGCATGCCACAGTAGCCTTGGAGGATGGAGAGGGCTGATTGCAGCTGGTCGGCTTTGACCTCTGCGCAAAGAAAAAGCTCATGCATCTTTGTGGCTACTCAAGTGCTCGATTATGTTGCAAAGAGTACTCCTATATGCGTATCAGTGTTGAACTCTGTCAGATCACGTGGAAGGATTTTCTTACTGTGGTTGTTTGATGATGGTAGAGTGAGGTAGGTGAAAGAGAGTAAAGTCCGAACATTGGATTGATCAATTAGGAAATCTTCGACATGAGGCAATGCCTTCAGCCCTGTCGAAGAGCACCAAAAAAAACTCAATTCAGCTTTCGTGTCTTGACCCCCTCTGCCCGAGCATCAAGTATCATAGAGGAGTGATAGAAGAACGACACCGGTATCGTGGATTTGGTGGAGGCAGCGTTCACATCTCTCTCAGCCAATGACAAACCATTGCACAACTCCGAATCACCAGAAAGATCCAAGTCTTTAGGCACAAAGAATGTCACAACTGTTATGCAAAACATACATATGGCATCTGCTGTTACTTAATAACTGCGTGAGTGGCACACAGACGCAGAAAATGCTACGATACGATACCTGAACCGACGACATCATAAACTTCCCCAGAAAGGTCATGAGAATGGATGTGCAAGGTAGGAATATGAAGACCTCCAAGAGCCTAAATCCGGAATCCCGAATCACCCCACATTCCATACCAGCGTTTTTGGAGACGGATGCCAGGCCGGAAGATGTAAGTACAAGTACTTGATGATACATAAGCTCGACTCTACTCTGCGTGTCTACTTAACATGTCCCATATATCGTGCTCCGTATCCGGGGAGTTCTCTTAGGACTTAAGTAGAGGAACAGGATCCATAACCACACAAGAATTTTAATATGATAAGCATTGCCTTTTTCTCCAAGGCCCAGAACTAGGTAGAGATGAGGTGCTCATGGACGACTGTAATTGGCCATCAAAAATGGATTGGATTGGATTTGATGATGAGATTCCATAAAAGCGGAATCGAGGGAACAATATTCCACTTTGGTTGAGCGAGGGTTAAAGTCGCATGAACTCGGCGCGCTCCGCGCTCAACCAGAAAAATGCGAGGAAAAAAGGTCGGAGACCACTCAAGGGTTGTACCTGTACATATGTGGGTGCTTAATATGATAAGATCTCATACACTTGCTCTTGCTCTTGCACTTGACTTGCATCTTACCATTCCCTTTGAAAATCAACCCATATCTACATGTTTTCATACATCTGTATCACATCTGGCTAGCATTACCCCGCTCGGAAACCTACTTTATATTCTAGGTATCTACAAGTAGACAATTGAACCACATCTATATAACATACGCTTGCTCTTTGCGTCTTTTTTCTTTCTTTTCCTCTGTAGACAAACAAATCCACAATCCACAATCGACAATCCGAAATCCAAAATCTTGCTGTTGAGCTTCCCCTCACAATTACCTTATCATTATCAAGCGCCCTTACGCTAGTAACCCGACTCGCCTGCACCCTCTTAACTCCACTCAAGCTTCTTCGACAACCGACTCCGACGACATCACAACTTGCCCGCGTATACTACCTACCATCTCGAAGACCTCAATCTCAATCTCAAGCCCAATTCCAATTCCCTCATCCCATCTCACCCTCAACTTTCTTCCCCTCAATCCCACAACCGCAGTCATGTTCGCGACCAAGGTCCTCCGCGCAGCAGCACACGCCGAGCGCACACCAATGATCAAGTTCGTCGGCAGACACACCATCCCAAGTAAGCCTGAGCCTCCCCTCCGCATCTCCATCCATCCATCCATCCGCATCCGCGTCCCCATGACCATACTACCTCCCCCAAGCCGAGCCCCCCAAAACTAACAAATTCCTCCAGAATCCATCGACCACACTCCACGTGTGCACCCAGCCTCCCCAACCCCCGAGCTCCCGGCCTCCTTCAAGACCAGCAACTCCTTCTCCTCCTACCGCCAGAAGTCACAGCAGCACGGCCCGCTGGGCCGCACGGCCTTCTCGGCCGAGGGCGGCATCGGCGGCATGTCGGGCCACGCCCTGGGCGCCGTGGAACCGGCACACGGCGAGTACTTCGACCGCAGCCAGCTGCCGGCGCGCTTCCACCGCACGCTGTTCTCGCAGGACGAGATCGATGCCATTGAGACGGGCGGCGCCACCATGGTGTGCTGAACGCCTGTGCTGTGGACATGTCGAGAGGTCAGGACTCGCGTCCTCGTGGTGGGGTCTGGGGCCCGGCGGGGGACGGCGGTGCTGGATGGAGATAGATGGTGGGGGGAGAGGGCCCCAGGTTTGGCCTGGGAGGGAATTGCGCCGTGTGCTTCGCGTTGATTGATGCGGTAGATTTAGAATTTTGGCAGCAGATATGGGATTGCAATGTCCTCAAAAGCAGGGGGATGTTTCCTTGGTTGGACAGTTGATTGGCTTGTGGAAAACTCCTGTGGTGGGAGAACAAAGACCAAAAAAATTCAGAAAGTTATGTAAGAGCCTCATCTTTACTCCACACTGTGTCTTACGTCTGAAAGTGTTGTGACTTGTGGTGGAAACATATATTTGTATCAGGGAGAGGAATAGATCATGCAAACTCGTTGCTGCAGTGTTCTCGATACCGTCCCGTGGTCTACACAAAGTAAAGTCACATCAATATTGTCGAGAAGGGTGATGGAAATTGTTATATTCAAAAGACGCTGCACTATCATTTCGGGGTCCTGAACACCGTATCCTGCACACTCGCCATGACTGTATGCTGCACAAAACTAACAAGCATAACCAGGCTACCCAAAGCCTGCCAGACCTCCCACTCACCAATCTCCACCCACACCTTGCTGCCTATGTAGGCAATCACCACAATCTGTCCGGCAGCCACTGTCGTCATGAACTGATCCCTCAGCGACTTCCGCAGTATCGTATCGGCCATGAGCCGAAGGGCTATGAGGGCCGTCGTCACCATCGTGCCCATGATCGCCGGGCGCACGTGTTGCGGGAGATCGGTCGGCACATCGAAGACTTCGTCGGATGGCGAGGAAGAGGGGTCGTTGCTCAAGATGTAGTTCCAGATGAAGAAGAGCACCATGAGTACCATCGAGGTCGTTCCGTAGCGTTTGTTAGCGCGCAATGCCCCACTATGCCGCTCGTTTTCTTGCTGCCAAAGGGTGCCTTTCTCCTTCTCCTGTTCGCTGGGCCCAAGTGAGAATGAACCCAACACATCTGCGAGCCCATCGTCCACATTTGTATCTTTTGGTGGAGCGTGAAATTTCGGTGGTGCGAAATTGACCTCTGGTTTTTCCACTGGACTGAATGGAGGAAGAGATGGCTCCGAAAGCGCAGGACTACGATTGGTCCCGTTGAAGAAGTGATGGGTAGATGGGTTTCGTTTCTGAAATTCTTTCTGAAATGTTTTGTTGACAGGTGCGGCTGGTACCTTGAACCAGAAAGGGCTTGCTTCAGCTTCTGGCCGTGTTGGAGCTTGACCGAAGAGTTGGGAGCTGCGATTGGATGCTGTTCGCTCGGGATTGAATGCTCGGTATCTAGAGACGGGGTGTTGAATTGGCTGGATTGGCTCCCATTCCATAACATCCATCGAGTCAGACTGATCCTGCTGATCGAATGCGTCCTCAAGTGGTGGCCGGAAACCAGGAGGGTACTCTCCCGTTCTCATCCAGTGAAGACTTTGTTCATTGGTCATACTAGTCAAGTGCGGTTGGAAGCCTGGAGACCGAGGAGAGTTGCGAGAGGGCGATGTATATGCTGGAGATGAGAGAAGTGCTTCTCTAGATGTAATTGGAGTTTTCCAGGAAGGAGTCAGCTGTGGGGTATCATGTATCGGAAGTTTCGAGGGAGAGAATTGATCTGCAGAGGGCAATGATGGTAAATGACGGGACGGAGTCCTTGCAGTGGCTGGTCTATTGTTTGTCGCAGCAATATCATCGAGGATACTTGCTAAGTCGTTTGGAGCCGCTCGGGGTGAGCTGTTTTTCTTGACATATTCACGCAAATCCGTCTGTGTACTTGCGAATAACCGCGTCTGATCGATCTTGATGCATTTTGAAGCTTGAAGGGCACTCTGTCATACAAATTAGCACAATTTTAGACAGATGAATCTGGAACCCTTACAATAGACACAAATCCAAGCATCATTAGATGGGCACCCTTTGATGCCGAAGAATCAACATTTCCCAGTACACCTCGTTTCATTAGAGTTGTAAAAAGTGTCCGAACAACCAGAAGTATGACCTGCGTTGTATAGTACTGTCTCCGCCCACTCATATGAGCATCAAAGCATCGAATAGTATCTCTGAATCGAGGATTCCACCATATTGATCCCAGACTGATGAGCAGCGCATACGTCGCCTGTACCGGTACGCCTTCAGACTGAGGCAACGGTAAAAGACTCAACACAAAGAACCGTAATGTTCGAAAGAGATGCGCGAAACCGAACAAGGTAGACAGCGGTATTGGTAAGAGAGACGGCACGAAATGATGAGAATGGCCTCCAAAGACACCGAAAGTATTCCAGATTAACTGTCCTGTAAGACCAATATACGTGCAATATCTTCCGAGGGCCGAGAAGAATTGTAGCCAGCCAAAGGTATTTGTCCGTTTCTGGCGTGCTCGAGTCTTATCCATCAGCCGTCGAAGATTATCCGAGTTCGCATTGTATTTGGCATTGCGCAGACGCGCCTCTACTCGAGGAAGACAGTCCTCACATATCTGTGGATGATCATGTTCAAGCCGGAGTTTGAACTTGGCTTCTCCCCTCATGCGCTCTTCATACTCCGGATCGTTTTCGTCGTCTGGGAGATACTGCGCCAGAATGGATCTATACATGTGTTGATTATGAAGACATGTCGCGCAAAATGTCGAGTCAGGCGCAGATGCCGTGCTCAGTTTTATAGGTTGCGCATACTGAAGACCACTGGATGTTTCGAGTGCGGGTGGATCAGTGAACTCGAGATTCTATGTTTACAAGTTAATAAAAAGATCGTTGATGACGAGTCCGTAAGCAACTTGCCTCATCGAAGTGATTTGTGGCCTCGCATTTTGTACAGACAAATCGCCTCACGGTGCCATCTTGGATCACCGTGGATCTGCTACCGCAGTAGAAACAAGAGAGTCTTTTCCCACGTCTAGACATAGGGAAATCATTTCGATGGTTTTGGAGGATGACGGGTGGCTTTCGAGGAACAACCACACCGGACATATTATTCTGCCAGCTATACATGCTTCGGGTTTAGCGTTGTGGAATGGTAGGCGGTGAGACCCGCAATCGAGTTGTGACTTTAACGTCCTTCGGTTGATAAATAATGATGAAGTCCGAGATAATGAGACTCTCAAGATCAATGAAAACGGAGTTTCTTTTCTCTGTTTGAAAAAACATGCAGCTTAGGTGCTTTTGACAGATAATTAGCTTTTTAGAAAAATTCGAAACCTGCTATGAAATAGTGAGCATAAATATGCCTGACTCAGAGCTGATTAGCTGCATTGTGTTATTCCTGGTATGACAACTAGAATCGCCGAAGCCTATACGAAGACACGAACTCAAGTATTTGTTACTATGAAAAATCCATGTTCATTCTAAATTATAGGAAAAGCTCCTTTTTGTCTTCTCAACCTGAAAACGGTACATAAATACTGTGGGATTCCATCTTTACTTGCTCGAGGCCTGTGGTAGTTTGTCGTTGTTGCCAGATGTCGCTTGAACACGACACTACATCTCGAACCTACAGCAACTATTGTAGTCTTTCTCAATGGCCACGATGCACAACATGTAAGACAAGTATCGCCGGATGCAAGCCCACAAGTACATATTCCTTCGCGTTGTATAGCGATAAGACACATAAGACAGTCGCAAACACAGCACGTTGAAGATGACGAGCGCATACATGGGATTCTTCATAGCAGTAGTACTGTTAATACTCCTATTCTCCGTGTACCTGGTGGTATGTACATTGTATTATATTACAGCAGAAACTAATCAGGCTCTAGATTCGAATCCGCAGTGTTCACCCATTCTTCACCGACTCGCCCAGGAAGACGCCTTCGAAGACATCCCACGTTCTCATAGTCCTCGGATCCGGAGGTCACACAGCGGAAATGTTATCGATGCTTCGCGCCCTAGACCCCCAGCGTTACAGCCATCGGACCTACGTCTTTTCCTCTGGAGACAATCTGAGTGCTTCTAGAGCAGCGACCTTCGAGAATCAGCTGTATCTGAAGACCGTCACACAAGAAGGAATGGAAGAGGGAGCGACAGGCACATGGGAGATCGTCGAAGTTCCAAGAGCTCGTAATATTCACCAACCACTCTGGAGTACTCCACTTTCTGCTTTGGTCTGCCTCAAGGCTTGCTTCAGTGTTCTTTACCCCCATGGCGAGTTTACTGGCTTCCCTGACCTCATAATCACAAACGGTCCAGGCACTGGTGTCATAGTAGTTATCGCTTCTTTGGTCCTAAAGATTTTGGGTATCTCTGGCACGCGGTATTCAATGAGAACAATATATGTGGAGAGCTGGGCTCGTGTTAGCACACTGAGCTTGAGTGGAAAACTTTTGCTTTACAATGTTAACCGATTCTTTGTTCAGTGGAAAGGCTTGGAGGGTAAGGGTGGTCGCGCGGAGCATCGAGGATTTCTTGTTCAGTAAGAGATCTGATGTGATCTGCGCATTTATAAAGCGATCCACGTTTTATATTGGACAATACAAATACTGCTTATGAGCATATCAAGCCAGTTAGTCTCATGGCCTTGGTTGTCTTCTTTATTCCCGTTACCAACTTTCCAAAGTCTTTACAAAAACAACAGCTCTTCATGAATCCCAACATTCACACCTGAAAATACCAATGATCTGCACGAGAAAGCATTTTCCTGATAATGTCCAGATATAAAAGCTGATTATCTACCTACAAACATCCCTTTCTTACTAAATAAACCCAGCTTCATTATGACGCTGGGACGCATCCCCTTGCAGCTTGAAACAAATTTCCGTTTTACAAGCGAAGTGTGCTCTGGGAAACCTGCCAAAGGATCGGATACCATGGAGTAACTGATTGATCGAAGGTTCGATTTGAAAACTCAAGAGCGATACATTGTCTTCATGATAATAGATATTAAGATATCCTGTGCCACAGATAAAGATGACGAACTGGCAACACGTTTCGCAAGTGGAACTTTAACTTGTGGTTATCAATTTAGGTGGAATGTATATGAAAGAACCGACTGGCTGCTTTTTACAATTCTATACATACTCTGTAAAATGCTTCGAGACATATTGAACTTTTATAAGCATAGACATGCTGTTTGTACCCACATCTAGGTGCTTCTCTGAACTGGAGCCTCAACAGAGATGGCCGCGGGTCCGCCTTTCCCGCACCTTCATCCGTGTATCCTCACCTTCACTTGCTCTGAACGGTAAATCAGTGAAACAGGTATATAAATTGAGCTAGTTTCACTTTCTCTAAATCTCATATCTTGTCATCTCCTACCTATCGTTCACAAAACACGTCTTCTGTTTCTCCTACTCGGAACTCTTACCAAGGGAATCTGTTGGCTTCACTACTATCCATTGTGAGTTCTTAACATGATCAGTTTTGTATTAGGTTTCTTTCAATTTTCGTTATCAAAGATCACTTTGCATGGTAAATAATGTGGTACAGGTTGCTAGATGGCGATTCTCGAGGCTCAGCCCAGATTCAAAGTCACGATCAGGTCAAATGGCAAATATCTCGCAGAATATGTCGATGAGACTGACAAGGTAGTTGGCCCGCTCGCAGACAAGACGGTCGTCAGATATATCGAGACCATGCCTGATGCTCCGTTCTCGATTTTTCCTTCTGTTAGCAAGGGACCTTCCTTCGGTTGTGATGCTTTATCTTTTGATAGCTACATTGATGGCCACAAAGTCACGTTCCCACTTTGTGAAGACATGGGTATCCAAGAACGCGACTGGGAAAGAAACCAGGAACACTATATAGCCATAAATCAAGCGGGTATGTGCTTTTCGCGCAGTTACAAATTCAAGGAAATTGAAACCGGTAAGTGACAAAACTCCATTTGTGTTGGGCGCGCTAAGCTCACTATTGTAAAGTCAAGATTACCGACTTGACGCGCATCAATGAGGATACAGAGAGAATATCTTCTGTTGGCGAAATCAGAGTCACTATCTTCCGCTGTAACAAGGAGAGACTAGGTAAGCATCGATGTCTTGATAAGACTGCTCAGATAGATCTCACAAATATCGCCGAGAAAGCTTGCATAAAGCGTGGTGGACTTGCTCATGGCTTCGTGTAAAGCTACCCCTCACCACTCTCGGTACTGGAAGGCTCATGGGATCTAGGTTTGGCAAACCCATCGAAGTATCTGCTGTTTCGAAGCCTTGGATGTGCACTCATGTTGACGGAGAAGACAAGCCTTTGGCTCTTTTCATCTTCAAATACCACACTAGGAGTACGTTGCTCATAAGTTTCGTTCCAGTCTCCTTTTTATCTATTTTTTAACAAAAAACCACAACAGGTCTTCTTCAGAGCATGAACCTGATTCCCCCAACACCAAGTCCCGATCCATATGATCTGTTGACAGACGAAGATAAGGAGAGGATTGTTCGTGATGTGCTTGCGTGGGAAAAGGTGAGACAATGCCAGTCCGTAGTCCAATAGTGTCAAGCTGACCTTCTCACAAAAAGAACCAACCTGAAGTTAAGCCGGAAATTAAGGCCGAAGAAAGTGGTATCAGCCAGCCTGATGTCAAACCAGAAATCAAGGACGAGGAGAGGGGTGTTAAGCGTGAGCGTGACCTTGAAGAAAATAAGCCTATTGGTCTCACACGCCCTGCAAAGGTTTGCAAGAAGACCCAAGGAGATGATGGCAAGGAGATAACTGATCTTACTGATGACTAACTGGAGGATGTTACCAAGAGGATGAAACCACCTTTTATTGTCTCATACCCAAGAGCATAGTCTATGGCTTTCTTGCTTGATATCTGGATGGGTTAGATTTGGCGTTTGGAAATTTGAGATGGCAGATCATCAAACAACAGTCCAGTTTCTTTTTATTGAAAGGGCACAACCGTTAAGCATGGTGGACCGATACAGCAATTAGAAGTTTTATAACGTTCGCTATTGAGTTCCTGATGAGCACCTCTCCACCACTCCCAACATGATACATCAAACACCCGCTGAGGCATCACAGGATCTCATAGGGTTACCAAACCTAATGATGTGTGGACGTTTGCTATTCTCTTTTGTCGGTATCCTACGAGATTTTATTGAGACTCAGAGACCCGCGAACACATCCACATCTAGAAGGAACAGACTATTACGAATTTTAAGTTATTATACTCTTTGCCAACAAGCTCAGTAAAATATTCGACGCTTCCAGGTTATTAAAGTAAGACCTTGCTTGCAACACTCAAGAGCCAAGCAGCATCCTGCCATCCTCCCTCCTCTGCCTTGGGAGCCGGTATCTTCTGTCCATCCACGACGGCTTCGTTGAAATTCAACTTCTGCCTCGGTGAACGCCTGCTTTGAACAGAAGACTCAGAATCCACAGCAACGTCATCAGTATCGTCTTCTTCCTCTTCCTCTTGCTCATCTTCCTCGCCAACAGCAAACAACTTCCAGCCAAGCATTTTCTCGACCCACCCCTGCACACCAAAACTGTTCCTCCTTGCCAACCTCCTAACCAAAGCCTCATCCATATCAGGCTCTTCTTCCTCTAGGATCTCATCTTCAGCGTTGACGAAGTCTGGTTCCATGATGTCGCCTCTAATGTGCTCGTGGCCATCGAAATAACCCGCTCTCTCACCCATGGGAGTCCTGGGCGTCATAGCCCCAATGCCAACTCTACTATTTCTTCGACTATGTGCCCGGCTGCCATATCGACTACCAGCTCTCCCCAGGTTAATACAGCTCCTGGTAGTGGCCGGCGAGAATTCATCGTCTGCATCCCCAACACCAGCACCACTACCCCGTCTACTCCTTGCAATCTCTCTCTCCCTCTCCCTTTCTGCAGCTTCCTCCGCCTCATCACGAGTAGCCGTGAGACTTGTGCTACTTGCCCTGCTCACAAGCCACGACTGGCCCTTCGACTCCCTGGTCTCGGATGATATCATAGCCCCTGCTCGTAGCAGCCAATCCGAATTGTTCCTATCATTGGCTGATAGAGAACTGATACTCAGATCCTCGCGTCTTACATTTCTCCCGCCAGGTGTGAGATGGCCTGAGGTCCCCCCGAGTTTCGAGTTTCGGATGTTAGTGGTAGATTTACTGGTGGAGAGATTTATGGTGGTGGACTTTCGAAGGTGGGATCGAGAACCGCTGCGTGATAGAATTCCTGGGGTCGTGGGTGCAGAGGCATGGGAGATGTAAGAAGTACTATGACTTGGGACAGGTTGTGAGGGGAAGTCGAGGTCATCCAGGGGCATTTTGGGAGTCAACGGGGCGAGGGAGAGGTGGTTCAGGCTTGTAGTAGAACGGTTGCGACGAGAGTGCTGGTTGTAGGCGACGTCCATTGTGTTGTGGTTCAATGAGTAATGAAATGTACAAGTTTGGTGTTGAATCTCAAATCTGTAGTAAGTGCTCTATATATAAGTGAGTATAGGTAGAGATCAACCGTAGAGCAAGAATGTTGCCCGAGGTAGAGTAATCGTGTGAGGTGATTAATCGGGCGACTGCGGATGAGCTCAACCTTGCTTTGGTGAATCCGGGGTAGCGTCCTCTCGCTTGTGATTGTCCATTATCTTCACGTGAAAGCTGGAGTAGCCAACGTTGTAGCCATTCGGATTCAGGGGATTACTAAGATACATAAGATGTTTGTGGTTAATATTCGTGTCTTTCGAAATACTACCATAAGCCCTTTGGAAGGGATGATTTATTGCCCAATAAGAAAAATAAATATGTTTACCGATACATATCCCGGCCATTATTGTCCAGGGAGCCCAGACAAAAAAGCCCACTGTAACCTCAGGCAGAAACATAAAAAAGCGAATCTTGAATAATTTATAGAAATTTGATAGCAAAACTATAGCTTGTGCAAACAAACAACAAAATGCGTAACCTCAAGAATATTAGGTATTCTGCATGGAGGCCGCCGGTTGGATCGAGAGCCATTACAGCCTCGACATGGGATGTGGCTTCTGAATCGTCAATTGTGGCATACGGCCCAGACGAAAATGATGCTCTAATCGAGTTGGTCAGAGTCAGCAAGGACGAGAAGTCAGGGTAGGTTTTTGTCACCCACATTTGAATTAAAACACATCTCACAAGCATCTAGAGAACATACACTTATTACATCATGGGATGCTCCGTGTCCAAATCCTGATCTCTCATGTGACAAGATCCTAAGTCTTCACTATTTCGGCGATACCCAAACAGCATGTCTTGTTCTGGCAGGTGGAGATATCGTTGTTGTACGGGAGGACCCTCTTCCTGGAGAAGATAGAATTGAGATTGTTGGATCAGTTGATGCCGGTATAACTGGAGCAAGATGGTCACCTGACGAGGAACTTCTAGCTATAACCACCAAGGAGAACACGCTTGTGTACATGAGCAGGAGCTTCGAGGGTATTATGGATGTTACCATGACTTCTGAGGATCTGAAGGCTTCAAACCATGTATCTGTTGGATGGGGAAAGAAGGAGACCCAATTCCAGGGTAGGGGTGCCAAGGCGCTCAAGGACCCTACGATGCCAGAGAAGGTTGACGCAGGTGTTCTCAGTCCACATGATAATAGTGAGGTGACTATCACTTGGAGAGGCGATGGTGCATATGTGGCTATATCCTCAATTGAAGAAGGTGCTCGACGTCTCATCCGAGTCTACTCAAGAGAAGGGGTTCTTGACAGCGTCACGGAGCCAGTGGATGGTCTTGAGGGCACACTTAGCTGGAGACCTGCCGGAAACCTCATGGCCGGGATTCAGCGTCGCTCTGACCGAATTGATGTTGTGTTCTTCGAGCGAAATGGTCTCAGGCATGGAGAGTTCAGCCTCCGTCTGACTCCTGAGCAAATGGAGACATCCGGAAAGAACATCAAATTGTCCTGGAACTCCGATTCTACCGTGTTAGCTGTCATTCTCTCTGACGGAGTTCAGCTTTGGACTATGGGTAACTACCATTGGTACTTGAAGCAACATATCTCGACACACATAGTCAGCCCCATCTCTCTTATTTGGCATCCAGAGAAGCCTTTAGTGTTAATGATTGCTAGAGATGGTAAGTGTTCGAGCCTATGTATATCATAAGATTTGTACACTAACTGAGTCAGATATCATTAACTCTGCGGAATATGTTTTCAACATATCTCGAGGGTCCACAGCTCAGCCAAATGACCATGGTGTCGTAGCTGTGATCGATGGAAAGGACTTGAAGTTGACACCTTTGCGGACTTTTAATGCCCCGCCGCCTATGGCAGCCCATGAAATCGAGACGTTGTTTGATGTAGTCGATGTGGCATTCAACAGTGACTGCTCATCGATTGCTATACTTCACCAGCACTCAGCCTCAATCTACTCTTGGAACTCAAAGAAGCTCGGGTCAGTTGAACCCTTATTGATTGGTCGGGCAACATTCGATAAGCAGGGTGCTACCGACTCAATATCACAACAGGTTGGCTTCGTTGACAATGAAAACATCGTTGTCATGAGCCCAAATGCAGATGTTGGCTCTCATTTGAAATACTTCGGGTTCGATGCTGAATCTGGCAGAATTGAGGAAAGCATCCCCGAGGAAGATTTTGCACCGCCAGTCTACTCTCTTGGTAGCTACCAAGACGGAGACTCAGCACGAACTCTAGCATTGAGCACTTCTGGAGAATTACTGGATCTTCATGCTAAAGGTTTCTCGCTCAATGCGGAGCTTCCATCATTCCCTCAAGCTTTGCCATGGGCAGAAACCATCAAGCATGGTGACGATGTTCTAACATTTGGTCTGTCAAGTGCTGGACACCTTTATGCCAACAACCGTCTATTAATTCGAAACTGCACCTCCTTCCTTGTTACTTCCGCCCACCTTATATTTACCACAACTACCCATCTCCTGAAATTCGTCCATCTTACTAGGGCTGAAGGTATATCAATCTATACTCCTTTCTTATACAAAAGCTTACTAGTTTTATAGATCTTGAGATATGTCCAGATGAGCCAGAAAAGGATGAGAGATGTCGCAGCATAGAAAGAGGAGCAAAATTGGTGACTGCAACACCAACATCCTTGAGTCTTGTACTCCAAATGCCAAGAGGAAATCTTGAAACTATCTGGCCTCGTGCTATGGTCGTTGCGGGTATCCGCAAGCTTATTGAGTTAAAGAACTACCGAAAGGCTTTCTTGCACTGTCGAACGCAAAGAGTGGATATGAATATTCTTTACGATCATGCCCCAGAGCAATTTCTCAGCAATGTTGCGTTGTTTGTTGATCAAGTCAAAAAGGTCTCCTATATTGATTTGTTCTTGTCGTGCTTGCGCGATGAGGATGTCACCCAAATTATGTACAAGGAGACGAAGGCTGGAGTTCAGCCGTCACCAGCACCTGGAACTGACAGGGTGGATGCTCCCGCTGCACCTGCACCGGCAACTGGCTCCAAAATCAACCTTATCTGTGACGCAGTTCTCGAGGTTCTCAAGTCTCGTCAGGCTACGAACCTGCAGAACATCATCACCGCTAATGTCTGCAAGTCGCCTCCTGCTCTTGAAGATGGCTTGATGGTTGTTGCGGGCCTCATGAAGGAAGACGAAGCTTTGGCTGATCAAGCTGTTGAGCATATCTGCTTCTTGTCAGATGTCAACAAACTTTACGACAATGCTCTTGGTCTTTACGACCTCGATCTCGCTCTTCTAGTTGCTCAACAGTCTCAGAAGGATCCTCGAGAATATCTGCCTTTCATGCAAAATCTCCAGCAAATGTCCGAGCTGAGGCGTCGTTTCTCAATTGACGACTACCTTGGTCGTACAACTAAGGCTCTTCAGCACTTGCATGATCTTGATGCTTTCCAAGAACTTTGCAATTACACAGTAAAGCATGTTCTGTACAAGGCATCATTATCTCTTTATCGATACAAGACAGAGCAACTCAACGCACTCATGGCTCTCTACGCTAGCTACCTTGAGACACAATCCAACTACCGCGAAGCCGGTATTGCTTACGAATATCTCCACGACTACAACCGCGCAACCACAAACTACCAATCTGCCTCCATGTGGCAAGAGGCGCTCTTCTGCGCCTCGCTCCAAACCCCAGCCCTCTCACAATCCTCCATGCAAGAGCTCGCCAACTCCCTCGCAGACGCACTCTACGAACACAAAGACTACTTCAACTCCGCCACCATCTACCTCGACTACAACCACGACATCCTCAACGCCACGCGCACGTTCTGCAAGGGCTACCATTTCAGCACCGCCATGCGCATCGCCGCCCTGCACAACCAGCACGAGCTCCTCACCGAAGTCGTGGACCCAGGCCTCGCGGAGGCCCTCGGCTCGTCCACCGAGCTGCTGGCCGAATGCAAGGCGCAACTGGCGGCTCAGGTGCCGCGCATCCGCGAGCTGCGCGCCAAGGCACTCGCCGACCCCCTTGCCTTCTACGAGGGCCAGGCGCAGAACGAGGACATCCCCGATGATGTGTCGGTGGCCGCTAGTTCGCGCATCAGCACGGCCGGCGGCAGTTTGTTCACGCGGTACACCGGCAAGCAGAGTATTGGCACGGCGGGGACGGGAGTGTCGCGGGCGACGTCGAAGAATCGGCGCCGTGAGGAGAGGAAGCGGGCGAGGGGGAAGAAAGGCAGTGTTTATGAGGAGGAGTACCTGGTCAATAGTGTGGGACGACTGATTGATCGTGTGGAGAGTGTGAGGGAGGAGATTTCGAGACTTGTTAATGGCCTGCTGAGAAGGGGCATGAGGGAGAGGGCGGTGGCTGTTGAGACACAACTGGGTGAGGTCTTGGAGGCTTGTAAGGCCTCCATTGGTGAGGTTTTTGGTGAAGAGAAGAAGGAGCTTGTAGAGGGCGATGAGGGATGGCAGGCTCCTGGGGCTGATGATGTCTTACAGGACGCAATTGCGGAGCAGGGTAGGAGAAAGGTGGCGCCCGTTATTGGGGCCTTTGAAAAGCTGTCGTTATTGGGTGCATAGATGATACAAGTCCATACAATAAAAGAAACTTACTAGCACTTGAGATTTGCTTGGTAATTAATCTTTGTGGGAACCGTAAAGTCTCAAGTGACATCACAACATTCACAAGTCATGATAAGCTGGAGAACAGGGATTCCATGGAAGAATCATTAAAATCGAAAACCAAATATCTCTTCAATAGCTACGCCTATTGCTATTACACCGAGTTGAAATGCACACGCGCAGAACAGAAGACAATATCAAGAAAGAAAAGCCGTATGGAAAACTAAAAAAAATCTTCTGATCAATCGAGGAAAAATCGCCAGTACCACCCCCAAAGCGCAATATCCGAGAGAAAGCCGCTGTTCAGTCATGTGCGGCACGTTGCTTTGCGAAGGGTGTATTCCTTTGACAGGTGGTCGAGTAATGGAAAGGTTGCCTCGAGGGTAGATTCGTTCGAGAGTGGTATCCTACTGGCTTACACGGCCCAGTCTTGCAAGCATGCGTGCACTTCCACCGACAAGAAGGTCCTCTCAAAAGCGCAGCGCAGTGTATCAAGTTGGAGATAGGAAAATAAGATTACAAGATGAGGCACTTCTTCTTCTCCTTCTTCTTGGTCAGGAGAGCAGCACGTGTGGCATGCTCAAAGACTTCACGGACACCCTCATTGGTCTTTGCGGAACACTCAAGGTACTTGTAACCGCCAATCTTCTTGCGGATCTCCTCGCCCTATGATATCATTAGCTCTGTTTTGAATTATAGGACCATCACTTCGAAGATATATGCGTCGAATTGCAGTCTCAAAGAGTAACTTTGGATATAGGTGTATCAACTTACCTGCTCTGGAGTGACTGGCTTCTGGCTGGTCTTGTGGAGCTCCTCGATGGTCTTCTGGTCGTAACGAAGATCCTTCTTACATCCAACAAGGATGATTGGAAGTCCCTGGCAGAAATGGAGGACTTCGGAAATCCACTATAGTTGAGCACGTGTCAGTATTTCCTTATCATTGCGCATATAGAGTTTGAAGGGAAAATCGTACCTTCTCCTGAACGTTATCAAGGGAATCTGGGGAGTCGACGGCGAAACAGATGAGGATGACGTGGGAGTCTGGGTATGAAAGAGGTCTCAAACGATCGTAATCTTCCTGTCCAGCCGTATCCCAAAGAGCCAGTTCGACGTGCTTTCCATCAACCTCGACATCGGCGACGTAGTTCTCGAAAACGGTTGGGACATAGACCTATCAAATTACAATCATCAGCCTCTTATCCTCGAGTTTTGTTTCTGCATTTTCGAATCTGTGGTTCTTTGTCTTTTTCATTGACCTCGTCGACGTCGTGCTCGGAGCTGCGCGTCCTCGGATATCTGCGCTATCTAAAGGAGGAGAAGGGAAAGGAGTCATACCTCTGGGAAGGTTCCCTTGGAGAAGACGCTGAAGAAAAGTCAGCAAAACATTACTCAAAATCATGGCCTCGCCTCGTACGAGGAGATGACGATGGGATGATGGGTACTTACATCAACAAACAGGTCTTACCACAGGCACCATCTCCAACAATAACAAGCTTTCGACGGATTTCCGCCATCTCGAATGATGGTAAGTTGTGTGTTTGGATTAAAAAGGATTCTCGGGAAAAGAAGGGCTCGTCGTTTTGCGATTAAGGGGTTCGTAGGAGGTCGTATGGAGATGAAGATCGTGGTGTTGTTGAGGGATTGAAGAGGTGATGGCGGCTTCGCGAGAGTGTTGCTCTGTGCTAGCGTCCCTTGGGAATTGGCAGGCACGGTTATGTGTTGTGGCCTTGGAAGTTAGGCTCGACAGCAAATGTTCAGTCACCAGTGCACCAGTGCGTATCAACAGGTACAGAGTAAGCAGAGAGGGGAGGAGAAAAGGACTATTAGCCAGCTAAATAAGCACGTACGTTGTACATGTACATGAGGCAGAACACTATGTAAGTACTGTACAATTACATATTATATATTATATACAAAGCTGGACCAAACGGGCGAGTAAGATACTCGACAGTAATGTGACTTGGGCACAGCTTCGATGACTGGTGGTCTGTCTGGGGTCTGGCTATCTGGCGTGTGAGTCTGGCTTACCTACCCTACCTTACCTTACTCTGCCACTCTCCTCTCTCTCCTCTCCTCTGTCCTGCTCTCTGCCATGTCAAGTCGAGTGTGTTCACCATCTATTAAACTGATGATTTGGATTTTCTATTTCTATTTCTATCTCTAGTTCTGGTTCTAGTCCCATTTCTATTCCAACTTTCATATCTATTGCTAGAACAATAAATGCCCAAGTAAGGTAAATAACTCTCGAAAAGGGTCATCTTCAGATAGGCACCAAGGTATTCTATCCCATTCTCACCTACCTTCCATTCGCCCTTTCGTCTCCTGAAAGCTGATCCTTTTGTCGGTGTGTAAAATTATAATTCATTTTACTTTCTTTTATCGCGTCTGCGCTGGACGACACTACCGCCGGCAAGAAGCCCTTCACACGGCTGTGCTCGCTGCTAAAAGGAGGGACTTGGGCAGAAGACAGTTAGCTACGGTGCCTACACAGCGGGAGTCCAGGATTCGGTTGCTTACGCCGCTGCGACTTTGACTGCTAGTATCAGACAAGACCACTACGGTAGAATCAATCAATCCATAATCAATAACTACGGACTACGGACTACAGACTACAAGTACCGCAAGAGTGCCCAGTGAGAGCACATATCTCGCTTTTCATTTTTATCAGCTCAGCTGTGCAGGGTAGCGCTCTGGGACGAGGCAGGGCAATGGCGGGCAACGACTGGCAAGGAGAAGCCCAGGAGAACATTCAAGCGGGCATATTGTACATGCCTACATATGCACATGAAAAACAGGTACAACATGGGAGTAATCTGTACAGTATGTACATATGTACGTACAAGAGCATATGATTGTACCTACATAATACCGAAAACCCTACTTGTACTTACACCTGTATCATAGATATTCTTATCAACACGGACAACTCCATACTGCTCAACCCTTCAAGTGAAGTACTACTCCATACATACTACTCTTACTACTCGCTACAGTAAGGTACTACAAGTACTCACTTGTAGAGTCCAGATCCTATACATGTGCCTGTACCTGTACCTGTACCTGTACCTGTACTGCTGCCATTTCCATACAGGAGACCAGGTTTATCGAGCTTGCGGACGTTTACTGAAGGACGGCGGCCCCCACTTGATGTGTCTGGAATACGTACTCCGTACTCTGACTTGATGAGCATGTGTAAGAGTGAGTATTCACACTGCAGCAACGGCGGAAATTTGCTGATGGCGGCTCCATCTGGTTTCTCTATTATTTTGGTCTTCTTTTTCACCTCTGTGCTCTGAGATCAGTACCTAGGGACTACCTAGAGATCCTGACTCCAGCATCACAAAAACGAACACCCTCAACCATCGTCAATAGAAGCTTGCCGTTTCTGTATCTACTCCCCTGGATACCATTGTTGCTCGCCTACCTGGAAATAGCATTAAGGTCTTGAATTATGGGTTCTTGGCGACGTGAAAGTTGGTCGCTTCGGTCGCATGAATGGTATCTGCCGAAGATCAGAAGCAAGTCAGCACAGCATGACGAGTGCAAGCACGAAGTACAGTTCCCATGGCGGCCTTTCCGATGTCAATCCCGTTCTATTCATGATCCTCGTTGACTGATGCGCATTGCTGCTGCATGCTTACTCCGTAGGTATGTATGTACATATGTACATATGTACAAGTACATACCGCATGGTAATCCGATCCCTCACGGTCGACTGCTCTGCTCTTCTCTCCGGATCATGGTGGAAGAAGACATGATTTCCCAACCCCGTACTCTGCTCTATTCTAGTACGGTACGGTGGGCGAAGCGTGGGAGTAATAGCCTGAACTTGTCAAATCTCAAGTGTTGCAGGGTGGTTTGCTGGTTCGCTTTCCAAGCCAAAGTGCCAGGATCCCTTCCACCTTCTAGAGGCCTCGCTCATGCCAAGTTTGTGTACAATAACACAATAGTATGAGAGAATATGAGATACTGTGCACGAATCGCTCAGGATGCATAAGTCTCACATCGAGGAGGGATTTCCGTTGATATCATTTCAGAGTTGAAGTGAACGAAAGACCGAAGATTTGTATGAGCAAGGTTGCTATGAATGGATAGTTGACGAAGGCACTTGGCTTCATAGACTTTGACATGCCATGGCCAGCCAACATGATTGAGTAGACATGAGTTTTATTTCGAAATTCTCGATATCTCAAGTAAGCATAAATAAAGGGGAATGTTAAATCGCGCCTTTGACTGGCTAAATCGCGCCAGTGATGTAAACCTATGCAAATCTTCATACAAAAAAGGATTTGTGCTGGTTGAAGGATTACTGTTCTATGCCAAAGAACTTGAAAGGATATGTTCCTATAAATCTCTAGTGGGTCTACAAAGTCCCCTCTATATTGTAATTTGTACCTAGAGGCTCGGCTTGTCAGAGGGACACCTCTAACCAAACATTGAAAAATCCTAGCAAACTAGCTCTAACCAGTGTTAAGAGAACCAAGTTCAAAATTGTAGATACCAGTGATGGTTAGAAAGCATGATTTAACCGGTCAGAAGCGTGATTTAACATTCCCCTGAATAAAGCGTGCGTTGACAGCAGACATCTTTTTAAGGCCCCTTTGTTCTTCCTCGGCGGTGATCGGATAAACTATAGGTGCGATGTGAGCGCTAGTCCCAAAGCGATTAGTGCCAATAATTCATGAAGCTCAACTTGTGTTGAACGATTACACTGAGATTCAGTCATCAGACTCATTTCAGCCGACATATCCACCCATTGACGGCCGACCAACACTGCACAATGCAGAAGGTTCTTCGTAGAACCGCCATGGCGGAAGCCCAGGCAGCCCGCCGTCTGGAAAAACGAAGGTCGAAGGACAAGAGAGAGGTCAGAACATCTCGCCGGGAACAAACGGCCGCGTTGAGGAAGGCAGCTACCTCGGATTTGCAGGCGGCGCGTCAAGCTCGCCGTGAGGACTGGGACATGGGACCATTGACCCCAAACAGAGCGGCAGGAGACAAGAAGCATACATACGGTACTGTCATACCTCAGAGGACTCGCTCGGAAGATCTTCCATTCGACGTACGCTATGAACGAAACAAGATTTTTGGTGGAAGATATCTGAGTCTGAGGCCGGGTGACAGAGTTGTCATACTTCAAGGAAGAGACAAGGGAAAGGTCGGAGAGGTCAAGGATGTAATGGCGGCCAAGAGCGAGTGCACTGTGAAGGACTTGAATTTGGTACGCGATTCCATTCAGCATGCAAGAGTATATGTTAACATTTCTACCATAGATGGATGTTGCTGTTCCATCATACATGCTCTCTGGTCAAAATGATGGGAACAGAGTTCGTGCAATCGAGGAACCCATTCCATTGAAGGATGTTCGCCTCGTCTATCCTCTCGAGGACCCAGAGACCGGTATACTCCGAGATGTTATCATCAAGAAGATCGTAAACGTGAGCATGTGGCATGACAGACATACTGGCAAAACGAAGTGGCAACGAATGGTCCCTGGCATCAACCAGATAATCCCGTGGCCAAAGCCTGCGCCCAAAGAACCACCGAAGGACTACGAATCTGATACTCTTCGAAAGGAGGTCGACGTGAAGACTTTCATTCCATCATTACTGAGAGCACCTATGCCAACCACCGTCATTGACGAGCTGAGAAACAAATACTCGATTTTCAGAACTAGGCACGATGAAGATTACATAGCCGCTAAGGTTGCCGAGGACGAAGCGAAGAAGCAGCAGAAGAAGCTGATAGAGGAAGTGAGAACGCCATTGAAGGACATCAACCGAAGAGAGAGAAAGTTGAGAAGGGCGAAGGGCAAGGGAACGCTGACGAAGGAAATGTTGGCGCGCATTGGAGAGGTTATTGCAAGGAAAAAAGAGGCTGCTGGGATTGCATTGGAATAACAAGCGCCAATAATCACGGCAAAAGCAAGGGGGTGAATTTGGCATTGTACAAAAAAGGAGCGTTATATGTGTACGGCGTTGCATATCTAAACTGGCTCTTGTGTAAGAATACTGAATCGACTCTTGTGAAAGGAAATCACAGGGCTCTGACTCAATGACTTATGACTGCCCAGGCATATATAGCATGCTCCTCTTCCGTGTCTTCTAAGATGGACTAATTCGAGTGAGTGGCTCTTGACATTTGCACTGATTTCAATTCAATGTGAGACTTTAACAGCCGTACGGCTTTCAACGACTGCGAGTCTCGACTAATACACAACTCTGAACGAAAGGACGGCCTTGAATACTTGCACAGTCTTCAATAATTGCATGGTTTTGGTTATTGGAGAGACCTTCAATGACCAAACAATCACATGGCTCTCAGTAAGTATGTGACTGTCAATAGCTCAATAAGGTTTCTTGGTAAATGGCCTGATTTACAAGGTCGATGGCTCAAGAAGGTAATGGTAATACTGTATATACATCTCTCTGCAATACCTAAATTCAGGTGGAATATTTGGTTTCACATGGAAAGCTGTTTTGTCACGTGCTATCGTGTCAATTCGTGTATCTTCATCGCCCACTTCGCGACTCGAACTCTATCGAGAGCTCCCCACCTTTGCTTCATCACTACAATAACGTCAACGTTGACAATTGGGCCAGTTGATATTATCCAATAGAGGACTGATATCTCTCTGACACGCAGATTTTTTGCTGATTCTCAATTAGTTAGAGACTCTTTAACCCAAACAAAAACAATCTTTGAGACCTTGACGCCATTCACGCTCATTAACGTCTTTGATCCCGAGGTCCAATTGATAGAATGGCATCACACAGCTATACCACACCAGTGAGCTCCAGAAGAACATTGCAAATGAGTAGAACCATGACTGGCAATACTCCAAGCTCAGCAGGTAGAACACTAGATGGTAGCTACGTCTCGCTGCATGGGCCCGACTCAAGCCCCTCGAGCAATAAGAGAAAGTGTGTATACATTGATCTGACGAGCGATGCTGAAGACCAGCCCGTGACCACTGCCCACAGCTCGCCATCTGCCTCTCGGCCACAGAAAGCAGCTAAGAGAACGCCCACTAAGGCAAAGGATGAGGAGAAGCGCCTTAAGCAGTACCGTTACTATCCTCCCAGCTCGTATCTCGAGCGGCTTGAGCGAGTCCGTACACAGCGTATGTTCCTCATTGGCCGAAGCAAAACGGAATTCCCGGACTATGAGGAGGACTTCGATTTGGCGGGATCTACTGGGAATGTTTATACGGTCACTATTGGCAGGGTCCCAACGTGTACTTGTCCCGATAATGCGAAGGGTAATCAGTGCAAGCATATTATTTATGTAAGTTACTATTTATTGATATACTAGTTTATTTCAAGCTACACCGACTTGAATGTTTGGATCAGGACACTTGGTGTTTGTTGCGACTTAATCTAATTCAAACCAACAGATCCTCGTAAATGTCCTCGAAGCACCAGAAGATCTCGCATATCAGGTTGCCTTCCTCACCAGCGAAGTTGACGCCATCTTTGCAAATGCACCTCAAACTCTCCAGTCCTTGATCTCCTCAGGCGATGATAACGAGAACACAAATGGCAAGCGAAAGCCTGTAGAAGGAGACTGCCCCGTCTGCGTTATGCCGATGGAGGATGGCGAGCCGATTGTCTGGTGCAAGGCAGCTTGTGGAAACAACCTTCATAAGACTTGTTTCGAGCAGTGGGCCAGGAGCAAGCCCGGTGAAACGCAGTGTGTGTACTGTCGGACGCCATGGCAGGGAGAGTCGACAGATGCTGGCAGTTTGAAGAACATTGCAAGGATGGGTCAGGGGAGGATTGGGCCGGAAGGGTATGTTAATGTTGGGAATGAGCTTGGTATGTCTGGTGAGAGGGATACTAGCACCTATCATTCCTATGGATATCGCCGTCGGTATAGATCCTATTGGTAGATACAGCAGATTGAAGAGGGCAGCTGCAAATTTCTTTCTTCAGCAGCTCAAGTCTGATCCTGAGTGCCGAATTTTTATAGAACGTTGGAAGCCCACAAAGAGTGAAAGAAGACCTCTTGATATGCTAACTGAATTCACAAGTTCGCGATTCATGATATCGTGGCGTTACTTGTTACACTCAGAATCTGACACAGAATAGCAGAAAGACCTAGTTTTGAGTTTCTGAAGATTCCTATGTACTCCTATGAGCCTTGAGCTAGATGCAAGGTTCAGCATTAGAAGCTTCCACATTCCTCTGGTCGAACTGGTGGGCCCAGTTGCGGTGTCAAGTGCGATTCCCGAAGAGGAATGGGGACTTGTCTTGTATCATCATGATAAAAACATTCATGTCTTCTGCCAGTTGCAAGTCTCATAAGCACCTCAGCTCTTGATTTCATTCTTCGTCCATTGCGTTCATGATGAACTGCAACCATATCGAAGTTGAGAAATGGCGTAGCCATATCCCAGGTCGGAGTGAACGTGTCAGGAACTACCTGATCAGCGTCTTCAACTCCAGCTTCAACAGCGTCTTCGAGTCCCTCAGGTCTATCAGCTTCCCCACCGCAGAACCATTTATACATTAGCCCATAAGAAGAGTCGAACAAGTTCTTTATCTCGGGATTCGGGGTGTCCTGATCTGAAAATACTAAAATATCACCACCAAATCTATCACTGTCTCCGATCATTGTAAAGGAGTAGAGAAAGCACCACAACGGGTATAGAAGGTCTCTGTGTGCGAGGTAGCGGGGGATAGTGCAAGGCCATATGGTCAAGTGCTTGATAGAAAATCTAATGCATAGCGCTTTCGGGTCCTACGCCCTGGGATGAAATAGTGGAAGCATGAGTGTGCCAAGGTTTCTGTTAAATTAGATGTATGAGCTCGTATCCAGGTTTCTGATGCCCATGCTTCGCAGGTCCATACAGCATCTTAGCTTCATTCCGAGACCCTTGGTTGACTGCAAAGATTGCAAGTAGGTTTTGTCTTCTCAAGTGACATTTACAGCCATAGCCATCAATGCCGGCCTCTTGGAGCTCAAAAATCCTCACTGTTGGGTAGCAATACCAGATCTTCAGGCGTAGCTCGACTGGTAACTTTGGAAAGAAGACAAAACATCCTGATGACAGTCGTAGGAACCTGTTGTCATCCCTCAGTGTATTGAGTTCGCTCTCAAGAAGTGCATTGTGAGCATGAGTCGGTCAACTGAATTTGTAGCGCTGCAAGTTTGCTTTGGAGAATGGAAACCTGACTGATGTGACTGGTAAGATCCTCGGCCATTGCCTAGTACTGACTTAGGGTTCAATAGATTATGTAGAAGTTAACTAGAAGTACACTTGAGATGCATATGATTTTGTAGAAGATAGCTATAAAAAATATTTGTAGACTTTTGAAAATGCAAAACTCCTAGATTTTATGTCCGATTCATAAATGCTGTAAGAACCCTGCAGAGATTGCAGGTTTGATATTTCAAAAAAAAAAAATGCTAATAAGTGTCTTTTGAGAGCACGCAGTACCGACAACATATGTTACCAGCTAACCTGCGGCGGATTCAAAAATGCCCTCAATGAGTGGCCAATTCATCCGGTCTTCATTGCCATCCAGCTCTTGAACTCAGGGATGGTTGCGCATCCAATGCTGAGCAACAGCATCGCCCTAACCAACAATCAAAGCGGTCATTGTAGAGATTTGCTCTTTTGACAACCAATTCAACTTCCACTGTGCCACCCACTCGACCCTCGTCAAAGCATATCTGCCTGTAGTGATGACCAACGGAACCACTGCTGTCGTCAACAAAATGAGATGGGCCTTGAAATAGACTGTTGGTTTGTGTGATGACTGTGTAGGAAGATAGAACGCTCCACAATGAACGGCTCATATTTCTATCGAGGATAACACTTTCAAGTGTTCGCTCGGATGAAGCCAAATGCTTCACAGACAGGCTAGTACAGAGCTTGTGTAGATCCCAGAGATGAGCATCGTTGATTGGAAGTATAAGGGTGTCAATTTCGCTGTTGAAATATATATACGAAGATTCGACCATATTTCTGACGCCGAACTTTCGTAGATAGGTGCCATTCCATTTCGTGTATAACCTGCTGGCTTCCCATCGAGATTCTCGGTTAACAGCGAAGATGGCGGGCAGCTTTTCTGTGCTGAGTCTGCAATTACACTTGTGGTCCACCTGGTTTTCGTTTCGGCTGCTGAAGATCCTGGGAGACGGATAGTATTGCCAGATCTGACGACGTAGTTCTGGTGGCAACTTTGAGAAGAACACAAAGGATGCCAACAGATCGTTGAGACCCTTTTGAACAATGATGAGACTTTCTCGGATTAGAGTGAGCTGCTCAAAGCGAGATCCCTGAATACGATTGTGGCGAGACATGACCTGTTTCTGGCGCATGATATTCTCAGTTTCGATCATGTCGACAGTATTGACGAGGCCCTCGACATTTTCCTTGTGCCAATCAGCCATGTATCATATAATTTTGGGCTCTCACTCACATTCAAATCCCAGATTTGTCTCTCTATGATGCGTGTTTTTGTGAAAGGAGATGTAGTTGGTGGCGGCGTAGATCTCGAACCTTGGTCATCGCCGATGCGCGAGACACGGGAAGATTTCGCAGTGTCCATGGCGATGTAGACATGTGTCTGGAGAGTTTCTTGTGTTAGCAGCCTGGGTCGAAGATGGGATTCGGTAAATTACCTGGCGTGTTTGAGTAAGAAGACAGAAAGGTCACGCACCCAACGATGTATAGATGTCTTGAGAACCCCAACGACTTATTTGCAAGAGGTGAAGAAAATTGAGGATTTGCTTTCGCACATAATTCCAGTAGTGCCAGGCGTTGGATATGCAGCAGATGTATTCTGCTCCAGTGCTCTACAAGCTGAGGTAGAAGAAAAGGAATCGCTATAGCCTGATTGTTGCACTCAGAGTTCAGTAACTCCCCGCTATGCATCAGCGCTCAAACTATCATCAATCTTGTGCCCAGCTCTAGCAGTCTGAGGTGCTCTTTTTAAGTATACTGGTGCCTGCCACGTATGATCCAAGACAATTAGCTCCCACCCTTTGGACAACGTTATCGAGGAGATTTTCTATCAGTTGATCGAAAATATGACTTAGGGCATAGAAATCCAAGCATGCCCGCCATGAAAAGATATGCAACGCTGCAGGGGAGCGAAACCAAGTTGCAATTGAATCTTTGAGTAATCGTGAGGCAATTGCTTCAGCAAAAAGAATCCATAATATAGGCAGGATTTAGAATACTGATAGCTGCTGTCATGATACTACCCACATTATGTCCACATGCAAGAACTTATGTCTGGCGCCTCACTATGCTTTAAATCTTGGAAATTTTCCTTTCATCAAATAGCCACTTTCAATTGTCTGCATTTCTCTCGACGCGTCTATAATGTACAATTCGCCCAAGAAAGCATATTCGAAGTGTTCCACCCCCACCCATCTCCGAAGACCCCTCGACAACCAGCACTCTACTGGTTCTTGTAGGTCTGCCAGACTATGAGGGGTCGGATTAGCATTCTGTAAGCCGGAAAAAGAGTGATTGATAGACTTACCGGCAACACCGAATGGTGCACCGAAACCGAGAGCTGAGCATGTTAGCCAATATGTACTGCAATTGAGAGCCAGGTCTCTTCCTACCCATGAATCCCCAATATCTCACAGCAAACCACTTGGTCAATGGGTTGAATGGGATGTTGCTTCGTGGTCCCTCTGGGTAATGGTATGGGGAGCTCATCTGGGCGCGGGTGGTGGAGAAGCCACGGCGAGCGACTATAGAGGTCGTGGAAGAGGAGGCACGGACAGCTGCACGGGAAAGCATCTATGAGGGTCAGTACAAACAGTTTGAAAATGTTGTCAAAGCGAGCGTACCTTGATGATTGTAGAATGATTCTGTTGATTTGAGGTCATCGACCAAGTTGTGGTTCGATGAGCCGAACATGGAGGAGCAAGGCGCTAGCGTAGTTGCCTCAGGTGTTACTAAAATATTTAGTTATGAAATATCGCGAGCAGGCGCACATGTAAAGTCAACAAAGTTAATCTTGGATGAGCTTTCTTGCTTATCCAGAATTTTGCACAACTACGTCAAGACGTTGCCTGGTAGCGGAATTCAACCGCCACAATGAGCGACTTGTTTGATGTCTTCGACGATCAACCGCAAGCTGAAAGATCAGCTGCGCCAGGTCCTAAGAAACCGAGAGCGAAGAAGGACAGGAGCAAGAAACGAACAGCGAATGGCGATGTGAAGAAGTCGGAAGCACCCGAAAATGGCGATGCAGAGATGGAGGAAGCTGCGCCGGCAGCACCTGCAGAGGAGGAAGCAGATGAAGAGATTGATAGAGAGGCAGATTTGAAGGAAAGTAAGAGAAGAAAGCGAGATCAAGAACCCGAATCAGTTGTCACCGATTCGTTTCAAACAGCACAATCACGAGAACTCGCAGCTGCGCAAGGATTGCAAGGATCGTCAGACGCAACTGCCCTTGTTTTGCAGCACAACATTCAGCATCAGGTCTCCCTTCCTCCAGATTACGACTACGTTCCTATTTCCGAGCACAAGTCCCCCGAAAATCCGGCACGAACATGGCCTTTCGAGCTCGATCCTTTCCAAAAAGTCTCTATTGCGTCGATAGAGCGAGGAGAGAGTGTCTTGGTTTCGGCTCACACTAGTGCTGGAAAGACTGTCGTCGCAGAGTACGCCATTGCTCAAAGTCTGAAAAACAATCAGAGGGTCATTTACACCAGCCCGATCAAAGCCTTGAGCAATCAGAAGTATCGAGAGTTTGCTGCCGAATTTGGAGATGTGGGTCTGATGACTGGAGATGTTACAATCAACCCAACAGCCACCTGCTTGGTTATGACCACTGAGATTTTGCGATCCATGTTGTATCGTGGCTCTGAGATTATGCGAGAGGTGGCTTGGGTCATATTTGACGAGGTGCATTACATGAGAGACAAGTCTCGAGGTGTTGTCTGGGAGGAGACCATCATTTTGCTCCCAGATAAGGTCAGATATGTTTTCCTTTCCGCGACCATTCCAAACGCCATGCAATTCGCGGAATGGATCACGAAAATTCATCAGCAACCTTGTCACATTGTCTACACCGATTTCCGTCCCACACCTCTACAGCACTACTTTTTCCCTGCTGGAGCTGATGGAATCCATCTGATTGTCGACGAGAAGGGCAACTTTAGAGAGGACAACTTCCAGAAGGCCATGTCCACTATTGAAGAAAAGAAGGGTGCCGATCCAGCTGATATTAATGCCAAGCAGAAGGGCAGAGGAAAGGACAAGAAGACAAACAAGGGGGCTAACAAGGAAACCTCTGACATCTACAAGATTGTGCGAATGATCATGATCAAGCACTACAACCCGGTCATCGTCTTCAGTTTTAGCAAGCGAGAGTGCGAAGCATACGCACTGCAAATGAGCTCCTTGGCATTCAACGACGAGTCAGAAAAAGCTATGGTTACGAAGGTGTTCAACAGCGCTATCGAAATGCTTTCAGACGAAGATAAAACTTTACCACAAATCCAGCACATTCTTCCTCTTCTTCGACGAGGTATCGGTGTCCATCACTCCGGACTTCTACCAATCTTGAAGGAAACAATCGAGATCCTTTTCCAGGAAAACTTGATTAAGGTTCTATTCGCCACCGAAACTTTTTCTATTGGTTTGAACATGCCTGCCAAGACTGTGGTTTTTACTAGTGTCCGTAAATATGATGGAATTAGTGAACGACTCCTGACACCCTCGGAATTTATCCAGATGTCAGGACGCGCTGGTAGAAGAGGTCTTGATGATCGAGGTATTGTAATTATGATGATCGATGGCAAGATGGAGCCGAAGGATGCAAAGACCATTGTGCGTGGCGAGCAAGATAAACTCAACTCCGCCTTCTACCTTGGCTACAACATGATTCTCAACCTTATGAGAGTGGAGGGAATCTCCCCAGAATTCATGTTGGAGCACTGCTTCTATCAGTTCCAAAATACTGCCAGTGTCTCTGGTCTGGAACAGGACCTTCAAGACCTTCACGCTCAAAGAGATAGTCTCGAGATTCCTGATGAGGCGAGCATCAAAGAGTATTACGATCTACGACAGCAGCTCACATCCTATACCAAGGATATGCGTGATGTCATCAACCATCCAAACTATTGCCTGCAGTTTATGCAACCTGGTAGAGTGGTGCATATCAAATATGCAGACCATGACTTTGGCTGGGGCGCTGTCGTAAAGTTTACTCCACGCCGCCCAGGAAATGGGCAAAAAGTGACGGATTACCCGCCACAGCAGTCTTACATCTTGGATGTCTTACTGCCAGTGTCTGACAGCAGCACTGTTGGTACACAGACACATCAAGATCTCCCGTCTGGGATCAAACCACCAGCCAAGGGTGAGAAGGGCAAGATGGAGGTTGTCCCAGTGCTTCTCTCATGCATCGAAGCCATTGGCCACGTTCGTATCTTCCTGCCTAAAGACGTGTTGTCAGCTGAACAACGCAATATCGTACGCAAGTCTCTCGATGAAGTCAAGCGTCGTTTCCCAGACGGTATTGCTATTCTTGATCCAATCGAAAACATGGGCATTACCGATGAGTCATTCAAAAAGCTACTTCGTAAGATTGAAGTCCTCGAATCACGTCTTTTGTCGAACCCCTTACACAACTCGCCACGGCTTCCAGAGCTTTACGACCAGTATGCCGGTAAAATGGACATTGGTAAGCAGATCAAGGAAAAGAAGAAAGCTATCACAGCTGCGTTGTCGATCATGCAGCTCGACGAGCTCAAATCTCGTAAGCGTGTTCTGAGACGTCTTGGTTTCATCAACGACCAAGAGGTTGTGCAGCTGAAAGCCCGTGTTGCATGCGAGATCTCAACCGGTGATGGTCATGAACTACTTCTCTCAGAACTTCTGTTCAACCGTTTTTTCAACGAACTCACACCAGAATTGTGTGCTGCAGTCCTCAGTTGCTTCATTTTTGAAGAGAAATCTCAATGCCCACCACTCAAGGAAGAGCTCTCTAAGCCATTCCGCGAGATCCAAGCCCAAGCTCGCATCATCGCTAAGGTTTCTCAGGAGTCGAAGCTTTCTCTCAATGAAGAGGAATATGTCCAATCTTTCAAATACGAGCTCATGGAAGTGGTATACGCTTGGGCTCACGGCAAATCATTTGCTGAGATTTGGTATGTGACTTCTGAGACATGCCCAATGACTTACATACTAATGGATATGATAGCAAAATGACTGATGTATACGAGGGTTCTTTGATCCGACTCTTCCGTCGGTTGGAAGAGTTATTGCGACAGATGGCACAGGCCGGTAAAGTAATGGGCAGTGAAGAACTGAGTGCTAAGTTTGAAGAGTCACTTACCAAGATTCGTCGTGATATCGTTGCGGCTCAATCTTTGTACTTGTAGGCATATCTTGTGCCCTTATGAGGACTCCAATGACTAGAAAAGTGGATTTGCGGAGTTGCATGGCCGGTTTTGATACACGGTATGGTATGGTTGGGTATTGAAGGTGTTATGGGTGTCATGCATAGATACCGACCACTTGTTAAAGTGCTGTCGTTTTGTGTTTACTTCATCTAGATTTTGCACTATGGAAATTTTCTTCCCTGATTATTGAGACAATTGACATCAAATAGTAAAAGCTTTTGAGTTTCTGACAAAGTTAACTTAATAGTTGAGATGACGCTGATGGACCCAAGGATCTCTTAACGATCCGCTCGAAACGTGAGACCAATGACGGTTACTGGGAAACGATAATACACAAGTACGATTCCCTTTTCTGGGAAACCATCGAAAAAATATTGCATTTCTCACTATGTACCCTTTGCGTAGCTGAACTTTTGGAATTTGGCCCCCATCATGTCTCACTTAGGGTCTGAGCTCTAAAAAGCCGAGAACCAGTCGTTTCTTGGAGACACATTATGCCAACGGCGCCACTATCTCGGCCTGCATTGCATTGCATATCTTACCCTTTAGTGCTTTTTGGAATCTTTTTATTAGTTACTTCGGTGAAGTTGGGGAAATTGACCAGTCAGTCTTCCTTGAGGCTTGAGATACTGATGATAAGATCCTCTGATTTGTGAGCAGCTCAACTCCCAGACAGCAAGGTATAGCACTGGTGGAATTACCCCGTCAATCGTAGCTGTGATACAATTGTAAAATATCGACTATTTGAGAGCGTGATCTCCCCAGTACATACATACTCAGATCGTATATCCTCAGAGTTGGACAACATCTCTTGTCGACATTATCTTAGTGAAAAAAAAAGTTTGAATGAGTAATGCATCGGAATATCACACATCTCGATCACGATGACTCAACAGGTTGAAGATGCTTCGATGCCCATTGCCGTGATAGGTATGGGTTGTCGTTTCCCGGGAGATGCTACATCTCCTGAAAAGCTGTGGGACGTACTTGCAGAAGGTCGTAGTGAATGGTCCGAGTTCCCAAAGGACCGTATCAATATCGATGGTTTTTACCATCCAAGTGGTGATAGGCAGGGTTCTGTAAGTTTTTGTTGCCTGTCGATGCCTTCTACTGATACAGAATACAAGATCAATTTTCGCGGAGGTCACTTCTTGTCATCAGACGTAGCAGCATGGGATGCCCCAGTGAGTTGGTCAACTACATCGATCCCTCAATTCTATCATGGCAATGAAGCTTACGTTGAATAGTTTTTCTCGATCACAGCTCAAGAAGCTGCTGCAATGGACCCTCAGCAACGAATATTACTTGAAGTTTCTTACGAGGCACTTGAAAATGGTATTCAATTCTAAAGCGCCTCCTGTAACTTCTTCATCAAACTGACAACGCTTAAGCTGGAATCCCAATAGAAACTCTGCCTGGAAGTGCTACAGCTGTTTATTGTGGATCATTTGTTAAAGGTGGGATGAAAAGTAACGTCCAGAAAACAGCTGCTGATTTAGGTAGACTACGAGCAGATATGTTTGCGAGATCCAGATGACTCACCCATATATGCCGCTACAGGAAATGGCATTGCAATTATGTCGAACAGAATTTCCTGGTTCTACGATCTACGAGGTCCAAGTATGACACTTGACACAGGTTGCTCTGCTAGCCTAGTTGGAGTGCATCTGGCTTGTCAGAGCCTAAGGACTGGAGAATCTAAACTAGTACGTCTCAGCTTATCCTGGCCTTTTGAGAAGTGCTGTATTTTCTTTTGTCTTGCTTTCGCACTTGCTAACATGTCAAAGGCAATAGCTGCAGGTGCCGGCCTTATCTTGACACCAAGTACCATGATGCCAATGACAGCTTTAAATTTCCTAAGCCCGGATGGAAAATGCTTCACATTCGATGAACGTGCCAACGGCTATGGTCGCGGAGAAGGCATAGGTATGGTTGTTCTCAAGCCTCTGGAAGATGCTTTACGAGACAATGATACAATTCGAGCTGTGATTCGTGGATCAGCTGTGAACCAGGATGGAAGAACTCCAGGAATAACGGTCCCCAGCAAAGAGTCGCAAGTGGACAATATCCGCAACGTATATAGGATGGCAGGTCTCGACTTTTCGGAAACTGCTTACTGCGAAGCGCATGGGACTGGAACTCAAGTGGGAGATCCGGCAGAGCTCGGTGCCATCGGTGAGGTTTTTGGTCCGGTAAAAAGTTCTGAAAGTCCAATTTATGTGGGGTCCGTTAAGACTAATATTGGCCATCTTGAGGGGTGTGCGGGTATTGCTGGGCTTATAAAAGGAGTGTTAACATTGGAGAAGGGATTGATTCCTCAAAACCTTTGGTTCAAAAATTGCAACACTAGACTTTCTCTTCAAGAGGGACGCATCAAGGTGAGTTATCGACGTTTATTATCCTTGAATGGGCCTGCTCAATGAATTCAAGGTCAATTCCAAGACCTTGAGTTCAAAATTTGAGAGCTTGATAATCATAACGATATATTTAACACGATTAAGGTTCCCACACAGTTGACGCCTTGGCCCATTGAAGGTCTTCGTAGGGCAAGTGTCAATTGCTTTGGTTTTGGAGGGACCAACGCACATGTCATTCTAGATGATGCCTCCCACTACATGTCGAAGCGTGGCCTGGTCGGAAACCACTCCACTGTCGCAGATACAGCTCCTAGTACACCGGACTCGGAAGACTCGTTCGTGAACGTGGACGCTCAAGTCGGATTGACTGACTACAAAAAGCTCGACAGGAAGCGTTTGTACGTTCTTAGCTCTCACGAGCAAAGTGGCATAGATCGCCTCACCGATGTCTACAGGCATTATCTACGAGATCATGACGATCTCGTGCGATCTAATGGTATCTTGAAAGACTTTTCTTACACTCTCGGTGCGAGGCGGTCAATGCTAGCTTGGAGATCGTTCGTCATCGCCTCCTCAGTTGAAGAACTCCAGAGCAATCTGTTGTCGGCTGTTATAAGACCTACAAGGTCTTCTAACAATCCAAAAATTTCATTTGTCTTTACTGGACAAGGAGCGCAATGGCATAAAATGGGTCGAGGGTTGTTGATATACGATGTTTTCTCCTCGAGTCTTTGCGAAGCTGGGATGTTTCTTGAGGACATGGGATGTAAGTGGTCGCTCATTGATGAATTACTACAAAACGAAAACCCTTCTCGGATAAACCTACCCAGTCTGAGTCAGCCATTATGCACCGCTTTACAGATTGCACTGGTGGACCTCCTGAGGGCCTGGAAGATTGTGCCATACGCAGTAGTCGGTCATTCCAGTGGTGAGATTGCAGCAGCATACTGCAAAGGAACTATCACCAAACAGGATGCGTGCAGACTTGCATACAGCCGCGGTCAAGCAGCAGAGTCATTGAGCGATATTGCCCCTGATATCAAGGGCCGAATGATGGTTGTTGCCATGTCCGCGAAAGAAGTCGAAGAACATATCAAGGCCGTCAAGACCGAATTCAACACCATTGACATTGCATGCATCAATAGCGAGGACAACACTACAGTTTCGGGCGACGAAGGTGCGATTTTAGCTCTGAAGAAGACTCTTGTGTCCAAAGGAGCGACTGCAAAGCTTCTTGCTGTCACGATTGCATACCACTCAGGACACATGAATTTGATCAAGGATTCTTATCTTGAATCTATCAAAGATATAACTCCTGTGGCAGGAAGCCCCGATTGTCAAATATTCTCAAGTGTGACTGGTTCTAAAGTCTTTGATGGAGAACTTGGCCCCCTCTATTGGTCAACGAACCTCGTGTCTCCAGTGAAATTCTCAGATGCCATAGAGTCCTTGATGACGACCGCAGGTCGTCCAGACGTTTTTATTGAGATCGGTCCACATAGTACTTTGAGGAGCCCTATCACACAAATCTTGGAGGCCAATATCAAGCGTGGAATTAAGCCTACGCATCTATCAATGCTGAGACGGGGTATTGATGCGGCGTCCACGGCCTTGAATATGGCTGGAGAGCTTTGGAGTCGTGGCTACCCAGTTGACATCTCTTGCATTAACGATATTGAGAACAGCACCTCAAACAGTCGACCCAAGACTCTGACAGACTTGCCGCAATACCCCTGGAACCACTCTAAAACGTATTGGCACGAGTCGCATCTCAGCAAGGCGCATAGATTTCGCAAGCATGGCCGACGCGACCTCTTGGGTTCACCAACAGCAGATTCGACTCCACTTGAACCCCGTTGGCGTGGCTTTCTTAGATTATCAGAAAATCCTTGGATGCAGGATCATCAGATTCAGAACAGTATACTGTATCCCGCGGCGGGCATGGTCGCTATGGTACTTGAAGCAGCTTCGCAGATCAAGAAGGAAGATTGCGAACTGATGGGTTATGAGCTTCGAAATGTCAACATAATGAAGCCTATGATAATTCCGGAGACTGCTCATGGTCTTGAGACTGCACTCAACATTCGATGTCAGAACTATGGGTCCCATAATGCCCAATCGGAAAATACCAGCATGGAATTCAGGATTATCGCACGCAATGCTCGAGGGCAGTGGGAGGAACACTGTAACGGACTGTTGTGCATAAAGTACACAGAGAACAACGAGCTGAGCATAGAGTCTCGCCATAACCACAACCCTGGTATTGGCTACAGGAGAGACTACCTGCAAGCCCAGACTGTCTGCACAGAGAATCTTTTGCCTCGTCAGCTCTACGAGAGCTTAGAGAGTGTGGGAATGAAGTACGGGCCGTTGTTCCGCAACATAACCAATATTCGCAAGTCCAGAGACTCGGCTTGCACGACCATCCAGATTCCGAACACCAGAAGCTCAATGCAGGCCAGATTTGAATACCCGCATGTTATACACCCTGCCACACTTGATGCGTTGTTCCAGACAGTGTTCGTTGCCGGCAAAGAGCCTATGCTGCCAGCCTACATCGAAAGCCTTTACATATCAGCAAATTTATCTCAGGAAGCTGGAGCCGAATTGTACGGCCACTCATCTGTTGCTAGATTGGGCCTCCGTGAAGCTGTTGGCACAGTGATCATGTCAGATCAGCAATGGGAAGAGCCTAAAATAATTATGAAAGGATTCAAGTGTGTCGCTCTTGCGGTATCTGATAACCAGAATACTGCGGCGTTTCTTGCAAATAACCAAAACCTATGCGCCGAGATCGTCTGGGAAATGCTCAATGACTCCAATGCGACTACTGAGGTTGATGAAGATACTTCAGGCACCCAGAAGGTCCAACCAAATCTCCCAAATCGAACCCCTCCTATTCTACTACTTAGTCCTGAGACACCATCAGAGGTCGTCCTCAATGTACTTGGCAATGTAGCTGGAGGACTATCCTCCTCTGGCTATGAAGTTCAGATAGCATCACTGGCAGAGGGTCATTTCGAAAACAAGCTGTGCATCTCACTCTTGGAAATTGGCAAACCGTTGATCAGCTCGTGGTCAAGAGCTGATTACGATGGCTTCAAGAATCTTGTCGGTAAATCGAAAGGTTGTCTTTGGGTGACCAAAGGAGGCCAAATGCAAACTCCTAACCCACTGTTCGGGGCAATTCTTGGATTGTTTCGTACCATTCGGTCGGAAGATTCCTTGAAAAGACTCTTTACTCTGGACATTTCTTCGAATCTCAGCAATGAATCTGCTGCTACCGTCTCTGCCATCATCTCAACATTCATGATGACTTTGGGCAACAGCAAAATTACCGAAGAGACCGAGTATGCAGAGCTAGATGGCAAGCCTTATGTCCCTCGGATCGTTCTCAATGATGGGCTTAATGCCACGGTCGAAAGGGGTGCCTCTCCCAGTGCACCAAAGCTTCTGGAGTTCCGTCAAGAAGGCCGATCGTTAAAGCTCGGAGTGGAGACTGTTGGTTGGCTGGAAAGTTTGAGATTCGATGATGATGCAGATTATGAGCTTCCACTGGAGCCTAATGAGGTTGAAATTCGTGTCAAAGCAATCGGCGTGAATTCGTCAGATGCTATGACTATTATGGGCCAAACCTCCAGCGCCACCATAGGACAAGACGCGGCAGGCATAGTTTCAAGGCTTGGAAGTAATGTCACTGATCTTCGAGTGGGCGAGAGAGTCGTATGTTTCGCTCTCAACGCGTATCGAACACATATCCGAACCAACCATGCTATGGTCAAGTTGATTCCACCAGGACTCGGTTTCGAACAAGCGGCATCACTTCCCACCAGCTATTCAACAGCTTACTATTCCCTGATAGATGTTGCCAATATACAGAAGAACGAGAAGGTCTTCATCCATGAAGCGACAAGCGATATTGGGCAAGCTTCTATTCAAATATGTCAGTGGATTGGAGCAGAGATCTTTGTGTCGGTAGCATCTGATGAGAAGAAACATGTATTGATGAAGTACTATGGTCTTGAAGAAGACCATATAATGGGATTTCACCAGGATGAGTTTGTGGAAGGACTTAAACATGCAACACAGGGACAAGGTGTGGATGTCATCCTAACTGCTGCTCTTGGAGATACTCTCGGAGCTACTTGGGATTGTATCGAAGACTGTGAGTATTTCATCTTTGTCTTGAAGGTACAAAGCAATTGTCTAACATTTACAGATGGACGATTCATCAGTCTCTGCAAGAGTGACAATGTCAGCAGCCTAGGTGATAGGAGATCCTCGCGGCACAACGTCACCTTTTCCTCGCCCGATATCACACACATGATCAAATTCAAGCCATCAAGAGCAGGAAGGCTTTTGGGCTCGGCAATTGAGCTCATTGCACATGGAAGTGTTCATGAGGTCGAGCCTCTACATGTTCTCGACTTGTCTAGAATGACAGATGCCTTGAGGGAAGTTTATACCGGACAGCATACTGGCAAGATAGTCCTGCAAGTTAATGACGAATCGCTGGTACCTGTTGTTCCACTGGATCCTCATCCTTTGACGCTTGACAGAACTGCAACCTATGTCCTTGTTGGAGGACTTGGCGGGCTCGGTAGAAGCCTTGCGAAATTACTCGCGAAGAATGGAGCTGGATCTCTCGCCTTTATATCCAGATCTGGCGTAGATACAGAGGAAAAAGCCCAACTTTTGGATCTTCTCAAAAGCCAGGGCTGCAAAAGCAAGAGCTATACATGTGATATTTGTGATAAGGATGAGCTTGCTGGAACTTTGTACTTGATCTCCAGTGAGATGAGTCAAATCCAGGGCGTCATACAAGCAGCCGCTGTCATCAAAGCAAGTACACATATCTCCGTATATTTGTACGTGTCGCTAACAACCTCTCCAGGATGGGATTTTTGATAATCTGACATATAACGACTTTGTTACGGTGACTAGACCAAAGATCCAAGGCAGTTGGAATTTGCATGAGATGCTACCACGAGATCTAGACTTCTTCATTATGCTCTCTTCATCTGCTGGGGTCATTGGATCTCGTGGACAAGCCAATTACGCAGCAGGAAACAGCTTCCAAGATGCACTGAGCCATCACCGAAGATCCCAAGGCCTCGCATCTGTCACTTTGGATCTTGGTATGATTTTGGGTGTCGGTATGGTAGCTGAGAACGAGCAAACGCTTGACATGCTTCGAGCTTCAGGTTTCTTTGGTATTCGTGAAGAGGTAGGATTGTCACTAAATTATATGAGTACACAGCTGACTTGAGTAGGATTTTCATACACTTGTGTCATCTGCGATAACAGGTTTTTCCCAGGGCGAATCCCGCGTACCGCCTCAAGTCATTATTGGGACAGGTACTGGAGGTCTAGTCAAGCAGAATAAGGTTTCGGATCCATACTGGTATCGCGAGGCTAAATTCTCCATCATGCGCGAGATTGACGTCGAAAAATTGGACAGTTCTGACGTCGCTTCGTCCTCAGTATCAGCTCTACTTGCCAGTATCACCTCGGTGGCCGAGGCTACCGAGATCGTTCGTACTGGGCTCGCAACGTTGCTTTGTAAGACTTTGTCGATGCCACTTGAAGATCTTGATGTTTTGAAGCCAGCTAATGCTTATGGTGTTGACTCGCTGGTTGTGGTTGGCATTCGGAATTGGATATTGAAGGAGACTAGTGTCGATGTTAGCATTTTTGAAATTTTGAGTGAGATATCTGTGGAAGAGTTGAGCGCCATCATCGCCGGGAAGTGCCCTCTGCTAGGAGATGATATGTGATGGGAAACAACAGAATAACGGCCTAAGATCTACGAAAGTTATGAGTCACATTTGTACAAGGAGTTTAGTTTTGACAAATTGATATTTTTCGTCAGTATCTGAATACATGCCAACAGTGATCATGAATTCAATTGAAACTCGAGAAATTATATCCCAAGCATAGTCGCAAATTTACACGTAGTAGTTCAAATATTGCTATTATATAGCCAATTTACATAACTAATACACCGAGTAGACCAATTGACATGACCATATCAAGTACTCGTGAAATGTGATTGCAAAACGACGCCAACTCCTTATTCCCCTGTGTAGATTTTTTATTTAACCAGGTGGCAAAGCACTAGCATCAACAATCTCATCAGCCTCCTTGACGAGCTCTTCGTTGGGGCCGTAGAGAGGAGATCTTGGAAGGGCCATGAGACCGGTACGGGCGGACTCAAGGATTCCGAAAGGAGAAATGAGCTTCATGAAGGAGTCGATTCTGGAAGGCTTGGCGGATCTACATATCGGTCAGCTGTCTGCTAATCATGTTACTATCAACATGGTACTCACACTTCGACGATACAGCTGTTTGTGCTGATGTCCAAGACCTTTCCTCCGAATTGGTGGGCAAAGTATGTGATAGACTTCAGATGCTCATGCTTGTGTCTCAAAGCCTCGCTCATGACCAATTTCGATGGGTGGAAGTCGTCGCTGGCATGGATCTCCTCAAGGCGTCTTGCGCCCTCTTCTGCCTCAGCACTGGCCTCATCACCAGCAGTGATCTCTCTGTGGTGGGCAAGAAGTTCCTCGAAGTATTCAGGACCGAGAATGTTGATCTTAGCCAAAAGCAACTCACGTTGGACAAGAGGTGCGGAGGTGTAGTCGAGGACAGCCCATACTGGTACAAGATCCTCCAATTGTCTGCGGGCTTGCTCAACAACGCCATCCTGACCCGAAAGCACAATGGTCATGCGAGAAAGGTCATCGACTTCGGTAGAGCAAACGACAAGGGAATCAATGTTGAAGCCACGGGCAGCAAGAATTCCAGATACTCGGGAGAGAACTCCTGGCTCATTTTGCACCAAGCAGTTGAGAACATGGCGCTTTGGTGGTGCGACAGATGGCGATGGGGTCTCGTAGAGGATGTTTGAGACAGCAGCTTGTGCAGACCAAGATGGGGCAGAGTCGCTGACTGGGAGAGGATTGATGCGACGGTGGAGGGCCTTGTAGGCAAGTGCTGAGGTTGCAGTGCTCTCGGAGCGTTTGGTGCATTGGGGCACGACTCTGATTGAGGTTCGTGGAAGGGTGGTGCGTCCTGCCAAGGACAGAATAGCCTTGCGAGAAGCCATGATGAAGCTGAGATGACCTGATTGGAGGTCTACAACTTCAAGGGCAGTGTGAATGTACTCTCAAGTGAATTTGAGAGGCTGCCGTGGGCGACGAATGGGGAGTGACTCTTTTCAATATAGTTAATAAAAAAGATACCGATGTCGCTGAAATTCCTGGGGTAGCTAGCCTGTGTGCAGGCGAGGAGTGGTACCCTTGTGAGCTTTGTTTTGTTGCTGGCGGCTTTGAGCCTCTTCTGAGCCTCTGACTCTCGGACGGGTGACAGGTCAAGGCGTTCTTGTGCGGCACAACTTGCGATCTCTCCGAGCGCCGAACATTTCTCATACTTACAACACCACAACATTATCGTTGTGCTTTGCCTGCGCGTATTGTTCTTCAGTATTTCTTTCACTTTCACTTTCACTTTCACTTCTACTTCCATCTTCCATCTTCATTCTCACGCACAACACCCCCTTCTACAACATTCTGCACTCACAGTCATGGACGATACTGAGCGCCGCACAGCAAAGCGCTCACGCTTCGATCAGACAGAACCAGAGCCAAAGCGCGCATCGCGATTCGATAGACGTTCAAGATCTCCACCCGCAAGAAAGTCTGAGCCAAGACGCAGTCGCAGTCCCATAGCTAGAGATACTGCCAGTCCAGCTTCCGAAGCCACCAAAAAAGCTGCACAGGATCCTGCTGCAGCTGCTGGTAAGTGGGCGCATATGACAGGTCAAACTTCTGTATTTGTGTATGTAGGCTGACCTCTTTTGTGCCTGTGTCATAGCTGCCGCCGCTGCAAGAATCAATGCACAGATTCAAGCAAAGAAAGGCATCCAACATGTCGACGTTCCACCAATTCGATCTGTAAGACATCCTTCCCAAGCCACTTTGGAAGCACTTTGGAAGCACTTTGCTGACTGGGTTGTTGCAGACATTGAGTCCAGTAGGCGGCAAGACAGCATCACCAGGCCCATCAACCTCAACAACAGGCACAGTCAATGGTGAGATGTACATCGCAGATGGAGATTACATTAGGGACATTGAAGTCAATGATCTTCGCAACCGCTACACACTGACTAAAGGCTCTACACAAAAGATGGTAAATACTCCTTGTGTCACGATCCCACTGATATCAGACGTCTCTGCAGTCCTCCTCCAGCTTAGCTTAGCTTTACTCTCATTCTTCAAGATACTGTCATTTGTGTTGAAGACTTCAAAGCTTACTCAAGCGCGATAGCACGCACTACAAAAACCTCTGTGGCATCTGCTGACCTCCATTGCGTGATATCTAGATTAAGGAAGAAACCGGCGCTGGTACGCTATACCTATATATTTACGCTTTTTGAAGATATTTATGTTGACTTTTGAAGATGTCACTACCCGAGGAAATTACGTACCGGATAAAAGCATGGCTACTGCAGCTGTGAGTTGCTCATGCTGTTTGCCGATGTTGGCCTGTGGATATATGCTGACTTTGAGTCTAGAACCCGCCTTTGTACCTTCACGTTACTAGCACGACTAAAGCTGGCCTCGAGAAAGCTGTTGAGAAAATCAATGAACTAATGAAGCAGGAATTACCAAATCTTGTGGATGAGAGACGCTTTCGCAGACGGGAACCCGAGCAAGTGGAGAGAGATGAATTTGGTCGAGTAAGAAGTTCTGAAATCTCCCCTTTGACTGCGTATCTGACCATTTTTTAGCGAAAATGGCCCGAGGAGAGGATTCCCATTAGCTTTGAGCCTATTCCTGGATTTAACCTTCGTGCCCAAGTCGTTGGTCACCAAGGTGCTTATGTTAAACACATTGCTCAAGAGACAAGATGTCGCGTACAGATTAAGGGTCGTGGCTCTGGATTCCTGGAACACGGTACTCAACAGGAAAGCGATGAAGAGATGTATCTGCATGTAGCTGGTCCAGATCCTAAGGAAGTCCAGCATGCCAAGGAGTTATGTGAAGATCTCCTTGCCAACGTCAGAGAGCAATATGAAGATTTCAAGTCCCGTCCACCCCCACAGAGATATGGCGGCGGTGATAGAGGCGGTTACGGTGGTTACGGCGGCGATCGTGGTGGATATGGTGGTGGCTACGGAGGAGGAGGTAATGGATATAGTGATCGTGGCCAAGAAAGATCTTCCTCGTACGGTGGAGGAGGATATGGTGGATACAATTCGCCTGCTCCAGCAACACCAGGTCATGGAAGTCCACCACCACAGGCTGCACCAGGTGCGGCGACGGCTACACCAGACTACACTGCACAGTATGCCCAGTACTACCAGCAGACCGGACAACCAGATCCATACGCAGCCTATGGAGGTTACGCAGCGTAAGTGATATTGCATTTCTTGTTTGATATTTACGCTGACTTTTTGAATTTTTTAGTTACGCACAATACTATCAACAGTATATGGCTGCAGCACAGGCGGCCCAGCAACAGCAGCAAGCACCGCCAGGAACAGCTCCCGGAGCACCAGGCTCGGCTCCACCACCACCACCCCCAAGTGAGGCTCCACCACCACCACCTTCTGGACCACCAGGAGCAAGCGGATACAATGCTGTTCCGCCACCACCTGGCATGTGATACACCAAGGGGCTCGTTGTGCGCCTCTAGGTGGACTTTAGAGTTGCACTTGGATTTCCGAAATTTGACAGGATCCGTGGGATAACGTTGTGCGAAAGAGATCGTCTTGCCGAACTGGCTATCATATTATGGAAAACCCTGATGTTTAGCATTACGAAAGACTTTTGTCAATGTCAATCACTAATGATACGGAGTAGCTATATTATTCCACTCAGCGAATCACAAAAAGTCAACACATATCTTGTCCACCTTTGTCAATTTGTTTGTGATCTCCGGCATTCCTCGTGTTTTTATTAAAATAAAAAAAGACACTTCTCCACGCATCACTGAGCCCAAAGGCAGAAGTCGATTCGGTATTTTTGTGATGAGATGCTCTCCGTAGTTTTGTTTGTTTCAATCGATCTCAATCCTTCCAAGCATGTCGTCTGCATCGTCATCGCTCTTGTTTTCTTCCGCTTCGGTGTCGATGAAGGTCAACCTTGATCCATACGAAATACAGAGCTCCTCGCCTTTTACGATGTCTCTCAAGGTTGTATAGGTAATGAAAAGTTTCTCGACATTGCGCTCCCATCCCACATTTTGTCGCAGAGCTGAATGATTGAACATACTCCCTAAACCAAACACTATAGCTTGTGTATGAGCCGGTGGTTTCTGGGCTTTTTCGGCGTTATTCTTGTAGGTTTTTGACGATTTATATGGCCAGTTATACGTGTAGTTGTATAAATCTGTCTTTCTTATATGCTCGTCGTTCTCCTTGGGATCAAGCACTAGTACTGGAGAGACTTCTAGAATTGTACGCGCAGGAATGTCCCGTCCAGCAAATACACCTCTACCTATATCATCATAATCCTCAGCGAAGTGCGACGTGACGTGTGTTGAAATAAACGCAGGATCAAGTCTATAAAAGGAACCAATATCCTACCTTTGGGAGTGTCCAAAACCAGTAGCAGACCTTCTGCACGTTGCAAGGCGATCTCTCCGCTGCCGTGTGTTCTTTCCGGGGTATCTGCACGCGCAATTGAGCCCATATTGAATGTTACACGCGAACGGAGAAAAGTCTCCGATCATCAAAAAGTCCCAAAGAAGCATTCGAGACGCCAAGGCGGTGAGATCATTGGTCCCGGCAGAATACGGTGGAACATTATCGCACATGCGGAGAGCTCGATTGAAGATCACCCTACGCGTCACCACTCTAATTGAGCGTGGAAGAAGATGGCACATCACCAACGTACAACTTCAGTGCTGCCAGATGGAGCTAGAGAACCACATTCCGTGAGCTTGAAGGTTCTGAGGTGAGTGCTTTACTTTGCTATGCTTTGCCTACCCACTATCCCTCCTCGCATGCTCGCCTGCTTCACACTTGACCCAATACTGAGCGCCCCTAGGTTATCGAGACCGTCTTTGACGGATCAATACCCTCTTCCAATACAGGCTTCACCATCCATTGCCCAAATAGATCCCACGGCCTCGTTAGCATACCCGTCGGCGTCTTCGACTATCGAGCATGGAGCTGGGGATTTCGTGCTGTCGCCGTTGCTCACACTGCCGCCGGCTTTTGGGTCAGCGTATGTGGGCAACACGTTTAGCTGCACACTGTGCGCCAATAACGAGCTCGATGCAACTCAAGGGACAGAAAGGCGAATTAGCAACGTCAGGATCGAGGCTGAAATGAAGACGCCTAGTTCGACGGTTAAACTTCTGCCTCCTGCTTCCCCAGAGCTATCGGTGGAGGACGCTGGAACTCCGGAAGCCGAGGCCATCGCGGAGAATTTACAGCCTGCGCAGAGCTTACAGAAGGTGGTCAACTTTCATCTGAAGGAAGAGGGGAGCCATGTTCTCGCTGTTTCTGTTACATATAGCGAGACGGGGACAAGCAGTGGTAAAGTAAGGACTTTCAGGAAGCTCTATCAATTTGTGGCAAAGGGCTGTCTTGTCGTTAGGACCAAGACAGGGAAATTGGATTTTGCAGACGGCGATAACCAGAAGAGAAAGAGATGGGCTTTGGAGGCTCAACTGGAGAATGTGGGGGAAGAGACCATTGTCCTCAGCGTAAGTCTTCTTCCAACCTTATACCGTTTACTGTGTTTCTTCGGTCTCTAACTGCCCTGCAGTCAGTGGTTCTTGAGGCAAAACCTTGCTTCAGGACAACGTCTTTGAATTGGAATTTCTTGGTCACGGATCCAGAAAAGAAATCCGAGAATCCGGTTTTGAATCCCAAGGATGTGCAACAAGTTTGTTTTCTCGTAGAAGAGAATGGCGAGCTGACAATTGAGACCGACGGGAGATTAATCATCGGCCAGCTGAATATTGGCTGGAGAGGGACTATGGGTGATAGGGGATTTCTAACTACAGGTTGGTTGGGCACCCGACTTCGATGATATATGATCAGCATAACCTCTTCTGTCCAAGATATTGATAAGGGTGACTCCGAGCCGAGCTGAGCGCCAGATAAGCCACTGAGGCTCAATCGCTGAAACAAGTTTTGATACTTCGCTGTCATCAATCTGAGCATCTAAATAGCTGAGGCAGGTCTTAGTACCTCTACTCTTGGATTGTTCTAAATCCTTTAAGAAACGCAGAGTCTATTACTTGCCAAGCATCCCTCGAGATCCAGTAGGGCAATGGATAAAAAGCATTAGCTCTTACATCAAGTCAGTCACTCCACATCTGGTGTCTCGGGGACCCCGTCATAGCCATGAAACCCAATCCAGCGACCGGGGACTTGTCAACACTACCAGCCCTCCACCAACGTTGCAACTATGGAGCAACGCTCTAGGCGAGGCGGGAAGGGGGGACACCTAGCCATTGCCATGGAAGCGGGTCAAGATCTGGTTTCTGGGTCATTGTTGTAGCTGTATATTGATAAATGTGGCATTCGACTGTCGTCCTACGCATATTACTCAAGGCAGGCAGTTAATATATCCGCAGAGGTCAATATATCCGCAGAGGTCCCCACCGATACTGTTGTACAACAAGGTTTTCTTGGCAGCATGTCAGCCGCGCAGATATGGTAGCTCGAAGCTTAGAATGGACGATCGATACTCTAAATCCCTGTTGAGCAATCAATCCATCAACAAATACGGAGCGAGGAATCCTCTACTCGCGCATCTTCGAAATGTTACTCTTCCCTCTTGTGACTGCATTTGCGTGGCCAGCTGCCTCTTATGGATTGCTCGTAGCTCCAGATCTCGCATTACAAATAGCTGACTTGCTGAACCCTCTGAGAAAAGGGACACCCCCCCTTTGAATGCACCCAGGGTTTCAGATGCTCCTGCGCACTGCATGGCACCGTGTAAGCTTTTCTTTTGTGCTTTGCGTGTATCTTTGAGTCAATCTAAACTTTCCCCCGGACAGTATGAATACATATCTAAGTATGTATGTACATACGAAGTAGGCATGTACATATGTATGTATGTATGTATGTATGTGTGTGACGGAGACGCACCCCTGTAGATCTACGTGGTCGACCCTCTGAACTCGACTGCTGAGAATAGCGGCGACACCTCAGCTATTACGAAGATGCTGGGTAATATGGATATGTGAGAGGAGTGGCTCTGCACCCGTACACATGTGGATATTTATAAATTTCTCGGGAACTCTGGATCATCATGGGAACTGGTTGTTTGGCACGGGCTTCGATGTTTGGGGGGAGGAGACCAGGTCGGGAAAGCCATTGATCTGATTTATAATTAACGCTACCACTGTACAAAGGGGAGAATGTTTGGTAAGTGTTTTCATTTTCCAGCAGCCGAAATTAGCTCCAACGACCATAGGTATGATTGATAACTGTTAAAGTCCGTGGGATTTCCCCTGCTGTTCTACCATCCATGGAGTACATAGTACTCTACGTATGAATAAATTTGAAGAGAAAGCGACGGGACGAGACGAGACGATATTAGAAGTTGAACGTCATTGTACAAGTATCACGCTGTCAAGTCCACATCCACATCCACATCCAAAGTCACATATCTCAGACTGCGTCGTAAGTATGCATGTAATATGTGCTTACCTATGGATGTACTCGGTGGAGGTACATATGTACATATGCGGTACCTCGTAGCTTACCTCAGGTATCTCATGGCCCCTGAAGATCCGACCCCTAGCCAAGACCGGCTCGATCTGTTGGTACTAAGTTATGTACTGGCCCTATCACGCAAGTACCCGTTAGCAGAAGCTGGCGGCAGACGGAAAGAGAACATGAAACTGACGGCTGAGCATGGCCGATCCAACATCATTGGATGGCAGCCATCGAGCAAAGTCAAACGTGCAAGTAAGCCCTCAGCCCAAGCACTTGTTGGGGTATTACTGGCCTCGATGAACATCCATCTTCGCCCTCGCCCTCATCATCACGACGCGCTGATGCTCGAAAGGGACGTCCAGTTTTGCTGATTCGTATCGAGGCGCTCCGGGTGCCGATTTCATCCGCGCACATCCGTCGTACGGGTACTCAGCCCTTTTGGGCCATGCTCATCCCAATCCCGCGACCTCTTTAGTTACAAGTAGTTATACGAGATGGGCCGGGCTGTGTGAGTGCCCGAGGCGTCGTCTACCGCGCTTCGCGTACCTATTCATGCATACGGCATATCGGAGGATTTGGGAGCGGATGGGAGATCTTGAACGGCTGGTTAGGCGGGCTTGGTTTGAGCGTGGTTCATTTGCATTATGGACTAAGGTATCACTACTGCCCTGTGATGGTAGGCAGTTTCAACGGAGTTCAGTTGTTCATGAGACGAAGTAAAGATGAAGTGAGTTGGATGAATGGCCTTGCTTGTTCATGGAAGGAGAAGCATGACGACTCCATGTGCGTCATGCTATATCTGAATATCTTCCCAAGCACATGTACGTAGTACGTGGTGCTTACATACATGATGTACAAGTACTGTGAAGCAATTTAAAGTTATGATTGTGGATACAACAGCCAAGTCTCTTCTCGACCTCTACAAACGTCTGTCACAGTCGAGATTCCACAACGAGTCTCTTGTATTACAGAGCAGGTCTCTTGAAGTGTCACTATGCAAGCCTGTACCGGTTGAAGATGTCGTGTGCTGTGACTGGACATACCTTTCTGGGCCTACATTTGCCTATATCATGCATGCATGCATGCATGCATGTATGAGTGAGTGCAGGACGTACATGAAAGGTAGAAGCAAAACAAAACGGAATAAAATAAAACAAATGATTTGATTTGGAAAGGAGGAATTGGACAGAGGGGAAGGAACAAGAAGGGGACTGGAAATGACAGGAGAGTATTGCAGAATTGAATATTAAATATGAATCTCAGAGACTGTGTCTGGATAAAAAGCGTGATAGTTATTCGGCATGTAAGAATAGATACAGAGGTCCTCTCCGCAATATAAAAATGTAAAACACTGATACTATTCATACTCGAACCTACCTGCGCACAGGACATGGCATTGCATTGCATGACCTTATGGATATGGGTATGGATATGAATATGGATATCCATGAGGAGATATTTCGCATTCATGTGTCTCTTGCAACATGAACATGGTAATACCCAGGACAGTTTCCCATTGTCCATTGTCAATTGCCAGTTGCCGATTGCCCTTGTTCACGGCCGAGGGCGTGCTCCATGCTCCGCGATTCGGCATGAGTGCTTCTGGAAGGGAGCTGTTCAATGCACGCCCAAAGCTCACAGAAACAATAACAGAACCCTGTCGTCGCGTCCGTCCGTGTCTCTTGTCGTATCTCCATCAGTGTCTCTTTTCAAGGGATTTCTACTCCCCTCTCTGTCCTTCTCGTCGGGTACTGGCTTATCTGGAGGAAGCCTTGCGCATCGGTTTGCATGGCGAGAGACTGTCGATGTAGGGGCCGTTGGTCGTCGGTCGTTGGTTGTTGGTTGTTCATCGTCGGTCGTTGGTCGTTGGATCGTCCCTCGGCCCCTCGTTATTCTCCGTTGGCTCTTTGCTTCTTCCCTTCTTTCCCTTCTCCCCTTCCCTTCCCATTCCTTTCCTTTCCCTTCCACCGGTCGAGTCTAGGTAAGGAGCTCGAGCTCTTGTATTGTTCATAGATGAGCGTTCATCTGTCCCTCAGCCTTGAGCACCATAGCGGCCCAAGTGGCCCAAGCCAGAGCGCACTCCGTACTCCGTTCAAGTAGTGAGGAACTCCTAGTGAGCAAAAAATGCATCATTTATGCTCAGAACCCATTCACCCAACATTGCATTGCCAGAGCTCTCCACTCTTTTCTGGGGACGCTAGACCCTTGTATTGTGTTAGCCTTTGAGGTCGCTTCGAAGTTCCTTCAAAGTTCACGAATCAGACCAATTCCACCAGAGCAGTCGGCCTCGATGGATGTCGATCAGGGTCGAATCCAATCATTGGCCAGTGTGAGCAGAGCGAGCAGCGTCGCTTCTCCACCCCCTGTGTGTCCTGTGTGTTGAATATCGAACGAGCAACTCAAGCCAGCAAGGTCATGGGCGGAGTAGAGGATCAGAGTCAGAGTCAGAGTCAGAGTCAGTCAGAGTCAGAGACAAGAATCAAGACCATGTCCATACTCGCTCTCTCTCTCTCTCTCTCTTTATTATGCGTGAATAGTAACAAGAGAGGAAAATAGAAAAGACAGAGGAGGGGAGAGGGGGGGGAAGAGGGGGAGGGAGAGGGGGAGGAGGGCTCCGATCCGATCAGACAGAGAGCATGTATGCATATAGATGGATACTACCTACTGATACTCATGATAGGTAATAATAAATACATCTGGACCATCTATTTTTCCACTGTCTTTGCTATTGATATGATACGGCATAAAAATAACAATAACAATAACAATAACACAGACTCAAGAGTGAGATAGAATACGGAGAGCACAGTAAAGCACGGCAAGTCAACCATGACAGAAACGCCTCCCCCCATTCTCTCTTCATAATCCACCTCCCTGACTACTAACTACTGAACCCTCCCCTACCCCGAGCAACCAACCCCAAGCCCAAGCGCCCAGGCTTCCCTCACTAAGATCCTAAGGTATGGATACTCTCAGTCTATCACGGTGCTCATTCACTATTCATACTTACTATGTACTCTCTCGGGCAAGTATTCATAAACCGCCCAAAGCCAATACCCTAGGGGACCACCACAGAGAAAGAGAGCAAAGAAAGTGAGCAACAGTGTGTACTTGTGCTTGTGTGGGTGTGAGTGTAAGTGTGTGAGAGTGAGAGTGAATGAGAGACAGGCACACGGACAGGCAGAGAGAAGAAGAGCAAGTGATCAAGAGAAAAAGGAAAGAAAAGAAGGTAAAGAGGCATAAGCCCAGAGAGTAAGAGAGTACAAGTCAAGTAAGAGAGTAATAAGAAAAGAGAAAAGAGAAAAGAGAAAAGAGAGAAGAGAGAAGAGAGAGAGGGAATCAGTGGCATTTCATATCCTATCTGCTAGATCAACACTCCTCCGATCTCTACCTCAGCACTCTCACCAAACCTCGGAGTACTACGAATATCATCTACTCTCACCCTCATTTTGCTCTCTACTCAATCTACCTCCTCTATCTCTATTCCACCTTCTCTACCTTACGACTTACCTTGTTACCCTCTACACTCTCTATCCTCTCTCCCTCACGAAATTACTGCGAATCAAGCATCGCATCACATCGCATCACATCTCAATCGCATCGCATCTCAATCGCATCACATCTCAATCGCATCACATCGCATCGCATCGCATCGCCGGCCTCTCATTACGCACCTTGTTCATTACCACAATCGTTGAACCTCCCCCATTCGTCCTTGCGCAAGCAAGAGAGCAAGAGAGTGGCATCCTATCCTATCCTATCCTATCCTATCCCTACCTATGTACGCTGCTCCAACTCTCTCCACACACCGTTGAAGCGAGAAAGAGCATTCCTCATCGTCAATCTAAGATCCGATACAAACTTCAACCCTTCTCCCCCCCCTCCCAATCGCCGAATAAGCCCTTTATTGTCCAACTGTCCCAGCAGGAATTCCGCAACGGTGCAGCGATTCTGCGATACTTTCCCGAGACACGCCTACCGCACACCATCAAACTTAACTGGCGTTGCCCAAAACCCTAAATTTCCTCTGGACTTGGAGATACCAACACCAGAAAACGAAAGAGGGAAAAAAAAAAGCCACTGCTTTCATTTTTTGCTCACTACGATCATACCTTGCTGAAGCAACTCCAACGTTGTGCGAAAGAATCCCCCAAAACGCACCGAACCCTTCGATCCAACGCTCATCACCGAACGAGACGACGTTCCCCCTCCCTCATCAACCGAGCCCATAGCAACGCTTCGCCATTCCCCACATTCAGCGCAGATCGCGCCTGTTTCGATAGATACAATACACCTCCGCGAGCTCTCACCACTACCTCGCGAGTATAAGTCTTCAAATGAGCTTTGTCGACTGCTCTTATCTACTTCGACTGTCCTAGCTTGGGGCAAGTGACATGTCATGGATACATCAGCGCCTTTAGCAGATTACTTCTGGATTGCCGGCGTAGACTCGCTATCATATGGATCCTATGGATCTTTTGGTGAGCAGTTTGGTAAGGGCACAAACGGTCATGCTGCCGCGCCACCACCGGTAGACACAACCATTGAAGAGTGCGCCGAGAGCGAGGTGGGATCACCAGTCTCACCGACCAACAATACGCGCGCAGACGCGCGCCATTCGAGAACGAACTCATGGTCCAACCGATTGTCGAAAATCAGCCTGACTGGTCTGGACGATAACAAGGACGAGAGTAATGGAGTGCACAGCAACAGAAGCAGTGTTACCATTAAAGGAGTCGCTGCTTCAGATAATCCTCTGGACAGCAATGGCACGACCGGTGGGGCTGGTATGAAGCTGGAGAACTTCGATTTCGATACTGCTTTGCTCAAATTCGCTCACGAAAGAGAGGACTTCCTCGATGATCTATCATTCAACGCCGGAGTCGTCACACAACACAGTAGACCACCTATGACTCATAGGGCCTCACGTTTGCGCCACGATGATATGGATTCGAGCCCTTCAGGCCACAAGTCACCGTTGCTAAAGTCAGTGGGTGGTAGCATAAGAAGACGGATTAGTTTCAGAGATCTGAATAGTTTGAAGAGAGCACCATCTAGAACAAGTAGGTCCATCCTCTACAACACTATTCTTGTAGTCATGAGAGTACTAATCAATAATTTCCAGCTTCCGTGCGAACCTCGAGGCGTTTGAGCAACTATAACTCCGTTATCCCACCTCCGGAACCCCTCAATACTGATCCTGATATGCACCCCCTTAGAAGACGATTTGAGCCTGTGCTCCTCGATAGATATCCACCGAAGCACGCGGTTGATGAGATAAAGCGAAGGGGCGCCTTTCCCGACTATGTCCCCATGTTCGCGTTCCCAAACGATATCAACATTGTCTCGGCGGATGAGAGACCCAAGTCGACATGGCACGGATTCGCTATGACTTCCGGGGACAATTCCAAGATTTATGGTATCACCGTTGTTGTGTGGATGCCGCTGGGCCACGACGCTGCAGCAGATGTGGAGAAGAAGTGTGAAGAATGGCGACAAGCTCATATGACAAATGAAGAGAGAGAACTAGCAGCAAGCTTGGGGGAGAGATTGGGCTCCGAGAGAGCGCATTTGTCGCAGCTTCTGGCCAAGCTCCCCACTTTGCAGTCTGGATCACCTCAACGAGAGGCCCTCGAGGAGCAAATCAGTACCGTGGAAGAGAAGATTGGGCTCATGACTGACATGCTCAGACCTGTACGACACGGTGCGGCTGCGAAGATTGATGGTTTGACGGATGGCGAGACTGGCCTGTGGACTCCAAGAGCATATGGTATTTTAGGACGTGATGCCAACCTCACAACATTCTGGAAGGAGTGGCTTAGAGCAGTGGTTGTACCGATGACTGATGGAGGTGTTTTGAGAGTGCCACCCAGCTCACCAAGAGTAGGCAGGTGGCAACCACTCGAGCGCTATGTGGTGAATCTTTGCACTGAAGCGCTCAGTCCAATCTCTTCAAAGACGCAGGTTGAAATCGCCATCAGAGAACTACGCCTCTTCGCTAGAAAGGAAGCCATTAATGAACTCCCTGGATCGAGAAACACTGATCTTTACGCCCTTTTCCGAGCGCTTACTATACCCAACATCGTTGCTTTATTCGAATTCGCCTTGTCAGAATCTAGAATCATTCTGCTTTCCTCGCACACAGCTATGCTCCATCTTGCAAGCAAGGCCCTTGCCAGTTTACTTTATCCCATGAAATGGGCTAGCATTTTCATTCCTGTACTTCCAGCTCGACTACTCTCGGCAATTGAGGCTCCTTGTCCCTACATTGTTGGAATCGAACGAAGATACGATAACATCGAATTACCAGATGACGACTATGTGCTTGTCGATCTGGATCAGGATGTTATTGAGAGCACATCGCCCCCAACCTCTCTTCCCCGCCAGCAAAAGCGTAAGCTAATATCACTTTTGCAACTTGCAGCACCACATCATAACAAATTTGGCGTGCCTGTTTCACCACCACCATATGCAATCGAGACATACCCATACGATGCTTTCTCTTCGGAAAATCCAGCAATGTTCAACCAGAATGCTGCACCAAGTACACTGGCCAAGAATGTCAGTCAAAATTCAGCCACTTTCGGAGACGCCGAATCAACCTTTGCGCCTCGCCCTTCTGTCTTCAATGCTTTCCTGCAATCAAAAGACAACCATATGAGAGTCGAACGACCATCAACAAGTAGGTCAACTAGGGCTAGTCCACCTGGATCAGTCTCACCCGAAACCGTCACATTCCCACCACTTCCCGGTACACCTATGTCCCGCAATGATTCTGGTTTTGCCCTCACCGCGACTTTGAGGGAGAAGCGATCAGGACATTTCGATACAATGTCCAGAAGAAGCTCTTCTTTTGGTTTGGAACGCAAACCCACATTGCGCAAACCGAGTGTACCCTTCAATGGTCACTCGGCCAGCTTATCTACCTCTGCACTTTCCATGGATAATAAGTCTGTCTATGGATATGCGCCCTCCACATATGCCGCGTCAACGATAGCCGCCTCGACCATTATGCCCAACATGCTGATGCATCCAGTCACTAATACCGATACTACGATTTGGGTCGAAGGCCACTGCATGGGCTTAAACATCAACGACAATAACTCGGTCTGTTCCATCTGTGACGAGAGGGCTGAAGGAGATGGTATCTACAAGTGTTCCGAGTGCAGTGTGAATGCACACGGCCGCTGCTTGGGCCATGTCTCTATTGTCTGCCCAGTAGCATTCAACGCCGATCGTGCACGAAGTGCTTTTGTTCGCTGTTTCGCAAGTCTCTTCTACACCTATAGAAAGTCCTTGAAGAGTCCCACTAGTGCGCAGAAGAAGGGAGGTCAGATTTACTCCTTTGACATGGATGGTTTCACGAAGAGCATGCCAGGTGATCAGGCTGAGTACATAGAGATGCTCAAGCAAACCCAAGGTATTTAACATTTCCACAACCCGTTGTCTTTCAAACATATACTAATTGCACCAGCTTTCAACGAGTTCATTCACGAACGCGAAACCACCAAACCAACTGATCCCAGCATTCGCCTCTTTGACGAGATTATTCTGGCCAAGAAGAACCGTGGGCGTACCTCCTTCTTCTCCAAGTCGTCGACATCCTTCCTGTCTGATACTTCAGACCATTTATGGCGCTCAGCGGCTGTGCCTATGACGGGCGGTGGCAAGTTCCCCGGTGACTATAAAACCGTAGTGTCGCGCATCCCGGCCAAGTTGGATCCCACGCTTATGAAGGAGCCCAAGAGCATTCAGGGCGTCCCACGCATCGAGAAGGGCACGGGCAAGGTGGGCAGAAAAGCTGTACCTAGTATGCTCGGTATGTCGAGCAAGAAGTGATGCCGTCAAACGAGAAAACAAACACATCTCCAACACTCCCTCTCTCTCTCCTTGTCCCTTTTCAATCACTATAATTGCATCTCGCGCCACGCTATGGTGCTACTCCGCAAAACGAGGTTGTCCAAGAGGCACCTGAATCCACACAGCCCATCCTCCGTGATGCGGAGTTGCTCTGATGACAGCTAGAAGCTCCACTGTTCAGGGGGGGGCATAATGTTTCCGCAAAAATAATTCGAAATTTCCTTGAAGCCTACCCGCTCCAAAATGTTGCGTGTGCGTGTGTGTGTGTACTGCGAATTTTCATCTGTTTCTTCCATTTAAGTTGCTGTTGCATGTAGAGCGAGCGGTTTTGCGTGCCCTTGATCCCCTTCTTTGCTCTCGAGCGCGCGATGCCCGGCGTCTTTTCCGCTCTCCCCTTTCTGTCTCTCCTCCCGCCTTGCCGCCTCGATCTTGCGTTCTTGCCGAACCGAGGGGTTCCGGTGCGGGGTGGAGGCTGCGGTGTATATATGGTGTTGAAGCTGCTTTCTCTTTGTTTGATCCGAGCCTCTCGTTGTCCTCCCGTTTACTTGACCTTTTTCCCTTCGTTTTCTTGTCTTTTTTTTTTCTTTTTCTTCAATGGTCGGAAATGAGATGGGCCATTGTGTGTGGGATGATTGATGTGTGATGTTGGAGGGAGGGCGATATGCGAGCCACTTCTTCTCCTTTTTATTTCCCTCTCCGTTATGTGCGAAGTCGTAGTAGATCTTGGGGTGGAACTATTGGTTGAAAACTTTGTTCGTGTAGAAGTGAGCAGTGGAAGATAGAAATATAATACATTTAGGCTATCGATTCGATGTTTCACGGTCAGAAAGTGCACAGTCTTCAAGACGCATATTCAGGTATATACGAATGAGAAGATCAAATTGTTGATTTCAATGCTTCACGCAATCAATATGTACTGAACAAAGTGATCTGTATATACTGTCGTTCCACGCGCCAGTCACCAACGCCTTTGTGTGTCACCCGTCAAGTCAGTGTACTATTCTTTACAGTCTCACAGTCGCACCAATCCCCCCTCCAACAAACCAAACCTCTTCACTCCACGCACCCAACCTAACCCCAACAGTAGCCTCAGCATCCAGCTTCAAGCCCCCTCCAAGTGCTTTCCGGACCTTGTCATACCCCACGGAGTCCAGACTCCAGTCAACAGGCAATCTCGGCGTCTGCGATGCGCCCGGCGGAACCTGGAAGGGGTATTCATACAAGATCCTACCGACGGGCTCGGTATGGTTGTAGAAAGCTGTGGCATTAATGCGATCGATGAAGATGGTGCTGTGCTTCAGCGGAGAGAGGAGAACGAAGGAAGCAGTTGAGGAGAGCAGGTGAAAGGTAGCTTCTTCGATGAAGTGGGGACCTTGGTGATCCTCGTCGTCATTGCCGTCGTCACCGTTGGTCGGAGCTTGGGGGCCGCCGAGGCGAGGTGTGGGGATCGTCACGTTGAAACGGGAGAGTGAGCGGCCAAGCGACGGCTGCGACGGGATGCTCTTGCTATGTGCTCGGAATGTCAGGGTCGTGTTCCAGCCCGAGATGTATTGTGAGAGAAACTCTCGGCCGATGTGTGCACCTTCTTCGCCGCCAAATGTAAGTGGGTCCCAAACGGCGTCGACGAGGATGTTTGAGTTGTTGCCTCCCGTTACTTTCATATCTTTGCAGGTCGCATGGCCAATAATCGATCCATTGTTCAGGATGTGTACATTGACATAAGGAACTTGCGCAGTGTAGGTTGTCGGGTTGGTGAAATTGACTGTGGTTCGGAGATTTATGGAAGATCTTCCAGTGTCGAGTACCTGGATGTCGCCGACCTTCAAGTTGAGGTCTTTGAAACCGCCGCCGCTGGAAATTGCTGCAATTATATCGTCAGCGCCGGTCCTTTCGAGATGACGAGATCAAAACGATGACGGACGCTTGACCGGCACCTCGCCTTCCGTCGGTATGTTCTTGATAACAAATTGTCCCAACACAGTGTCCACCTCCACGTCAACATCAGCAACGATTTTGAGCGTGACCCCCGTCCCATCGAAGATCAGTGCTTGAATGACATCGCTGAATACATCATCGTCAGTGACAATGAGTGGTGCTTCTTTGATCTGGGACTCGATCTTAATTTCGGCATCATCGTCCTTCTTAGTATCAACTCTGGTCGAGTTCGCTGGCTGCCATTTCTTCAAATCTAGAATACCGAGCTGCTTTCCTTTGTAGAAAACATCCGCATCTGCACGAACTCTGGAAACGTTGATACCAAAGTTCATCTCTTGTGGTAAACCAGCAATAACCTCAATGTTTCCAGTTATTTTAGCATTCGCATCAGGGCTGTCTGGCTCAGCAAATGGATCCGGAAGGCTGAAGTGAACATTCTCGATGGAGAAGTTTTTAATCAAGTTATCGAAGGTATGTCCAGGAAATGGGACGGGAACCGTTACACTGGAGGTGAGCTTGGTAATCCATTCTGGAGTCTTAACGGAGGGTGAGTTGGAACCTCGCACGAAGATCGTAGTGTCATCGCCATGGATGTAACCTTCAAGGAGGAGGTCAAGTGGAGAGGAATGAGATTTTGGACAAGCCTTAGTAAGAAGGTTAGGCAGTTCTCGAACAATACCTCCAACTTCAACGGCCACATCTGACTTGGGAGCAACCTCGATGATATCTGTGGTCGCATCGGCAAGGAGAATGTATGGCTCATCAACCATACAGTTAGGTACAAGGATATCAAAACCAAGAGGTGGAATTGTAAGCTTGATGGGGTAAGAATTGACCAAGGAAAGAGAAACATCGGCTGCCATGCCACGATTGCCATTGGGTAGCTGTACCTCACGGAAGTTAAGTCGAGTGATATTATATTCAGGCATAGCAGGAAGTTCGTTGCCTGGTAATTAAGTGTCAGTTTGATGCATTCCAATTCTGTAAGCTATATTGATCAAGCTAGGACTTTCTGTCCAAGGTAGAATGAAGCAAATGTCTGATAGAGAGATTGACCTTCAAAGACCATAGATTCCGAGACACTTGTAGTTCCCAGTGGGATCAAGCCTGACTTCAGCTTCACATTGGTCTTTCCCTGTACACGGAGTTGGCCAAGTCTTCCCTCCAGCCAATCATTTGCAAGTCGTCGGATGCCATCCATCTCTCCAGGCTCCAGATCCGTTAGGAAATCGATGTTCGTCGTCTCTCCATTACGAATTTTGACAACGACTTTTGGAACCTTGGCCGTCCCAAGCAGCAGATTACCATATTCTGGAAGGTAGACCTCTACGATGGTCTCCTCAGTCTCTATCTCACGCGCAATCCAGGTTCCAGCTCGGCCAATATTACGAACGGAGTCCTTCTGAACCCGAGACGCATCTAGTAGGAAATTTGCCTGTATCCTCGCCCTAACTCCGGTAGCAGTGAAGGAATCTATTGAAAGGTTTGTTGGTTCGACAACAAGGGCTTGCTTGGCATATTCTTCGACAATAGCAGGCGCAAAGAAACCTGCTGCCATGATGGTAATAACAAGTGTACCAAGCACGGATAGTGCAATGATGGTGGGCCATCGGCGTCCTTTGTCCGATTTGGATGATGGTTCGAAACTTTGACTCTGGATGGATCGCAAAGAAGACGTTGCCGGCGATGGAATAAGTTCTTCTTGTTCGCCGTCGTATCTTGGCGTCTCATCGGATCTCGAGAGGAGAGGAGTTGACTCTTCCGACATGTTCGATGTTGGCACTGACTGTGCCGATTGCCTCGAGTGTGGGCGGTTGTCGGGCATGATGATGAAAGAGGGATTGAAGGGATCCAGTGAGAGTTGGTTGGAGACGTTGACGATATTGTGTTTATGCCGACTGTGCTATCATTGATCCAGCGATGGAGCACAGAGGCGGGAGTTTAGGGTATTGAGGGAATACTGAAGATAAGATGGTGATGATGGCGATGATTGGAAGTCGATGTCACTGTCGATGAAGTTGAGATAAGATAGGATGTTGATAACGGTACCTTACATCCTTCGTCGAGGTGAATGAAGGAAGGTGAAGGTGGAGGTGGAGGTGGAGGTGGAGGTGAAGGCGGAGTCGACAAGTAGCATTGGGATTGGGGTGTGCGACAGGCTAAGATTGCATGCTGATAACCTGATGCCTGTCTGCCGATCGTCATGCTCCTTGGTATGCAAAGTCAGGTGGTCTGTTGATGATTTAGAGTATCAATGCATGTACTCCAGTCGTATCTGATGATTTGTTTGATTTGTTTGATTACGTGATTATATGATTATTTATTATTTATTATTTATTATTTATTATTTATCTCTCTGTTTGTTTCTATATCTATCAATTAACTGGTATGTTTCTTACATGGAATAGTCGATGATATATGGCTTCAAGAGTCGAGAATTAAGAGATCTCCAACTACAACTACAAATACAAATACAATCGAATTACCAACATACCTAATATGGCTAACATGATTGTATTCGTACTTTCTATTACTTTGCTTCCCTTTACTTTTCTTCACTTAGTACTTTATTCACATTCTAGATATCTACTTACCATGCGTATACTACTAACTTCTACCCTTGTATCATCCAACAGGCGAACACTCCCGGTCCCCGCCAATAGCGCCTTAGCCATTGAAAGCTTCCAATCCGGCATCACCACCAACTCAACCCCAGTCACTAAAGTTTACAATTTTTGCGAGCTGCATGTCAACGAACAAACACCCACGAATTGCATTCCTGTGACTCAAGAAGAAAAAGAAATTTCAAAGAGAAAGAGAAAGAGAAAGAGAAAGATTTTCATAGATAGGTCAATGTATGAATCAATTCGTTCATCTATTATGCTCACTCACATCCATTCAATTCCTTAGGTTCTGCTCTTCAATTGATATCGCAGCCAAAAATTTGACTCGTCCATTACTATCTTTTTGAATATTGAAGAAGTCCCACGCTGATCAACCAGATGCTTTCCACCAACACCCTCCGTCCATTGAGGACCAGCTTCCGCAGCTTGAGCAAGCAACAGCGCGCATATTCCTCCTCTCCAGCAACGTCAGCAACATCTCCCTTCGCGCCTCGACATCTCCTCTCCATCGCCGACCTCACGCCCACCGAGCTCACCACCCTCGTTCGTAATGCCTCCTCGCACAAGATCGCCGTCAAGTCCGGCTCGATACCCAAGAACATTTTGGGCAGTCTGACGGGCAAGACGGTAGCTATGATGTTCAACAAGCGCAGCACTCGAACCCGTGTTTCGACCGAAGCTGCCGTGGCACAGATGGGTGGTCACCCCATGTTCCTAGGCAAAGACGACATTCAATTGGGTGTCAACGAGTCGCTGCACGATACCAGCAAGATAATCTCTAGCATGGCTTCGTGCATGGTGGCCAGAGTAGGACCACATTCCGACGTTGTCGGCCTCGCGAAATACTCTACTGTACCGGTCATCAATGCCCTTTCAAACGACTACCATCCTCTACAAACCATTGCCGATTACCTCACTATACACGAGACCTTCCCCACAAAGTCCTCCCCATCATCGGCTTCGAGTCTTGGGCTCGAGGGACTGAAGATCGCATGGGTCGGAGACTCCAACAACGTGCTCTTTGACCTTGCCATTGGTGCTGTCAAACTCGGTGTCGATATCTCCGTCGCATCACCAAAGGGATTTGAGATTCCAGAGTCCATGCAGCAAATCATCACCGCAGCTGCCAAGGGTGTTTCATCGCCAGGAAAGCTGACAATGACCAACGTGCCCGAGGAGGCTATCAAGGATGCCGATCTCCTGGTCACCGATACATGGGTATCTATGGGACAAGAGGAGGAATCCAAGAAGCGCATAGCTGCCTTTGCAGGCTACCAAATTACTAATGAGCTGGCTGCGAGGGGTGGTGCTAAGGAGGGCTGGAAGTTCATGCATTGCTTACCTCGTCACCCTGAAGAGGTCGCTGATGAGGTATTCTTTGGCCCCAGATCTCTTGTGTTCCAAGAGGGCGAGAACAGGCTCTGGGCTGCTATCTGTAAGTCGCCATGGTTTTCTCTGCTATAGTATAATATGCACTAACGAGAACCTATAGCTGCTCTTGAGGGATTCGTCGTCAACAAGGGAAAGATCATGTAAACGCTTGTAATGATTTCCATAACCCTACAAAAGTACTTTTTCAAGAGCTTTCCTAGTAAAGCGCAAAGAAACCCTCCTGTTTCATTGGCAGGCAGGATATAATATACCATTCACAACGCTTCCGCAAAGGCAATTCACAATGACAAGATGATGACTCGTGAAGGCAGTAAGAAGAGTCACAGTGACGAGAAAATTCATGATGACGAGAAGAGCAATGACGATGAAAACTATTATTTCACCGGCAATCAAGACCGCATGAGTTTATCGTCACAGCAAAATAAATGTTTTTCCACCACTTTCTCCATGGATGCAGACGACCGTTGCAAAACATGCTTCTTTTATAATCTTCTTTAGACCAGACTGCGGAGACAAAACTACCAAGTGCCTCACACCGTGAGATTTGCAAAAGAATACGTGGCGGTCAATAGGAAGACAAGTAATAATGATAGCAACAAGAGCATCAGCATCGCAAAGTGTAATCGACGGGGGTAGTCAATTCGAGAACGATTACTATCCCACGTCCCATCTTCTTCATTCCAAAAAGTTTCCGTAATATTTTGTACAACTAAGCTCTTCAAGTGTACTAAGAAGATGATCGATGCATAGCAGTAGAAGAAGGCATATGGGCCCAACTGTATATTTCCGTTCTGCGCTTATTCCATGAAATTATATGGCTTCAAAATTGCTATGGAAATCCACTTAGAGTCTAGCCACTACTAACCATAGGAGTGGGTTTATATCTTTGGGCTGTAGAGAGGTCTCTACATGTTCTATGGCTCTATTTGCCTATACTGCCAATCAAATAAATAAAAAGCCAATGAGAATCGGTGTTATAAATTTTTGAGGCATTTGAAAGGAGCCAGAAGACAGAAAAACAAAAACAACAAAAATAACTTTAATAACCTAGAGGTATTAAATCAAGAAAAGTAAAACCCCCCACGGCTACTCAAAAATAACCACAATTCGAGAAACATCCAGGCATGGTCTAGTATATCACAACCCATAAACTTCTCCTCTCCTCCCTGACCCCCCCGGACCCTTTCTTTCTCTTCCCCACGTCACCCTCACCATGAAAACCCCACAGCGGTGACAAGAACTAGAAAACAGACCCCGCGCCCCAACCCGACCCAACCCAATCGGCTCCCTTCCAGCCTCTATCGCACGATCATCGTAGCCCAGGTCCAGCAACCAAATCGAGGCTGAGTCTGCGTCGGGCTCGAGAGTGTGCGGTGCCGGGATAAAGACTGGCAAGGCTGTTAGGGCTGACAGGGAGTTGATCTGGTGGAGGGGTATCGAGTTGCTACTTACCTAGCTAGGTAGGTAAGGTGGGTGGGGGAGAAAGACCGCATGTGAGAGGTAAGGCTGAAGGGCGATGGCGACAACTCCCTTGGACGACGCGAGGAGGTACATGAGGAGGTACATAGGTACGTCGTCGCACTCGGGCAGTTAAGCAGGGGGCACCAATAACCAACAAGCAGGCGAAGGCCGACACGACATAACGGCAGGCGGACATTTACATTTCGTTGAGGATGAAGTTATGGAAAGGGATGAAAGTTACACAGAACGATCACAGTCGAATTCGACAAGGACACGAGAGAGAGAGGCACCGTTGAGGGTCAAGGAACGAATAAAAAGACTTCAATTTGATTCCACTACACGAATACCGCCCATCCAACCCGGCCCAATTCACCCAGCCATTCCCATCCAACCCATAAAGCAAAGAACCATCAATATCCAATGATCAATATACAACCATGCACACGTAACAATAAATAACAAAAAGACAGCCCAACAAATAAAAGCAAAAAGCCAAAGAACCCATGACACGCGGAGCGCAGAAAGCACGAAAACTGGAAATGCTATGCCGCTCCGTCCGGGTTACAACCCAAAATTCAAATAATTCGTGCGCCAATAACCCTCTATATATCCTTTTTATGAAGAGAGAAAAAAAAAGAGGAGTGGTATTCCAGAAGAGGGAAAGAACGTCAAAAAAAAAAAAAAGACATAAAGGTAGATAAACAAAACCGCTGAACCGCCGGCGCCAGATGAACAGCCTCCCAATGTTTGTTGTGCGTGAATTGATGTGGGTTGATGTGAGGTGGGTGGGTCAGTGAAACAATTGAAGTATACATTATGGAACAATGGGGTATCCAACGCTAAAGAACGACTTCCGATTCGTGTATCAAGTAATAAATGATGTGAGGCAAAAAAAGAGACAGGAGCGAGGCAAATTAGCAGCTCCTCGTCTCAATCTGATTCGAGCTCTGGCGCTGCTGATGGCGGCTCTGATGCGACGAGGTCCCATTTGAATGGCGGCTGGACGGGGAGTCGCGGTCGACCATCTGGGTATCAGAGCCGGAAACTCTCAAGGAGTTCGCTGCATCGTCAGCCTCGGGATTGACGAGGTAGGCGAGCGGTGCCCAGACACGCCAGTGAAGAATGCCAATATGTGCGATACGCGTGGCAATATCGTGAAGGGTGTTTTGGGCGGCGAGCTGCGAGTAAGGTGATGGGCGTGGCGACGTGGCGGACTCAAAGAGCTGCAGCGACGTCAAGGGCGTGTAGCTTGACACCAGCTCCATGAGCATGCTGTGCAGGGCTTGTGACACGCCCGCCTCCACGGATTGGAACAAAGGCGAGCTAGGCGTGTTGATATGACTGGCAAGCTCAGCTTCGAACTGTGGGAGATCCGAGAGAGGGCGTGGTGAGGTGCGCAAGAGTTGCAGTGCTACGGCGCCCAGCTCTGTTGTCCAGCGGGTGTCCGGTGCGGCATCGGAGAGTACGGCAAGGATTGTCGCTCGGAGGGTGTTTGGGGATGGAGGCTGTGGTTGTTGAGTCGGAGGTGGGGACGATCTTGGAGATCTGTGGACTGGAGAGAAAGCCGCGCTGGAGTGCGCGGATGAAGTGGATGCCAAAGAGGTGTTGCTGCTGTTGGCAGAACGGGTGAGGTATGGGTAGGGGCTTGCTCTTGATCTCATGTATGCCGAGCTGGGGATGGTTGGTGACGAGTAACGGTACGAGTCGTTGAATGGCGAGCTCGAGATATCGTTTGATTGTGTGTGAAGAGCTTGAGATTGGCGCGCACAGATCTCCATGTTGATGACCTCGAGAACATCGGTGCGAAGCTTAACGATACGCTCCTCATCAAAGAGGAAGGTATGTGGGACCTGGTTTTGTCTCTGCGATGGGAGCACGAGATTTACCAAAGCCTTGAAGAATACACCCATATCTCCTTGCGATTGTGGCACTGAAGATCCGTGTAGTCGGGTGGCGTCGCGGAACCAAGCGTGAGCTCCAACTACATCTAATCGCCGTAAGGCAATCTTCTTCATGAAGAATTTCTGCTCAAACTGCACTGTGTCCTCGATAAGAAGTGGTCTCAGACATCGGATTTGATGATTTGCTACATCCTGTGAAGTTGTTAGTAATATCCCAGTAGTTACTGTCTCTTGAACTCACCAATTTCATTGCCTCAAGAACTCCCAAGAGAGTTCTCATTCCACCAACCAGAAGGGGGATATCGTGGTTCTTGTCACCGTTGCTAAGCTGGCTGACCATGTCATCGACCCACTCATCTCGCATCGGTGCGCAGTGAGATTTGAGGAGTTGAGACAACCAGTTGGCAAGCTTCTCCAAATCCGCAACACCCTTCGTGAACTGCTGCATCAACATCTCCACATTGAAAATCTCCTCGACAGAAGCCCGATCTCTTGCCGGTACAAGCGTTTCCAAAATACCCCTGATGGCCCGTAAAGTTGCTGGTAAACACCATTCTCCATCTCCAAACTCGGCTTCAAATGTCACTCGATCAGTCACGAACACTTCGAGCTCTCGGCACATTCTTGTCCAGAAGGCGTTCGCTTTCTCCGTCTTTCTTCGGCCCTTCTCTCCATCTAGATTTGGTCGGAAGTGCAACTCGGGGTCGAAGTTGATGTCATGTCGAAGCTTAGGGTTGTGAACAATCTTGTTGACGTCGAGTTCGCTGAGGGTAGACTTGGTGACAGGGGGCTCCAGTGCTGGCTTGTTTTGTGACTTGCCTGTCGAGTGGCTTCGTTGAACTGGGATTGTATTTCTTGGGTTGTATTTTGGGGCTACTGCAGCCATGGCAGCATCTGTTGGGATGGTCTCGCAACTATACCGTCTATCCTGATGTTCAGTGTATTGTGGTTGCTCATGTCCGCTTGGTACAATTGCCGGTCTTGACTCCTCGGATAGTTGAGTAGTCTGTCCAGCCTCTTCCTTCACGGCTTCTGTTGGACGATCCCCTGGAATGGCGATGCTATCACTTCTCCCTCTGCTTGGAACACCCCGCTCTCCCGACTTATCCGCTGACCAATCCATTTCTTCTTTTCCTTTCTAACAAGTCTCCCAGGTTCAGCAGCCGTGGAGAATGAGCAAGTGAGCAAAAAGTAAGCGACTCGTTCCTTGATAGACGAGACTCGAGTCCGAGGTAATATCTCCTTCAAGATTATGATCTGGAAGCGATGGTGAGTAGAAGACGCCTAAGGGAATGCATACTGATTAGTAGTGTTCGTATAAGCACAAACAATGCATCTTGCATCTGCTTATGGTCTTGTGCACGACACAACGGCAGCGTGCAGACAAGTCCGTGAAGCGGAATAAACTTGTATTTCTCAAACGCTGTGAAAGGGAAGGATAGATGCAGAGAACCCTGGGAAGAGCAGCAGTCGAAAAAACTCACCCAATGTGTTGCACTGAAAAGCAAGATCTTTCCGAGTTGTTGCCAAAGAATCTTACTATGCCTTCGCTGGTGTTGATGTTGATGTTGGTGTTGGTATAGGATGTGTGTGTGTATGTGTGTAATGCAGGAAGGCGACTTGTATAGGTAAGAAAGAGGAACCCAAACAAAAGAATGTCCGCAACTAGGGTGTTGCGTTACACTTTCGAGGTAGACGATCGTTCTTCCTCGATGATTCGATGTCTTTTTGACTTTATTGTTTGCTTTGATTGTTGATTGTGTTTTCCGGGGTAATCGATTGATCGAAAAAAGGAGTGCTGTATGGATCTCGTAATTTCGACGCAGTGCCACAAAGGTCGAGAGTGAGCGTGCGTGTTGATAAATGAATGGATGTTCCGATGGGTTGAGTGACGACGACGACGACGACGACGACGACGACGATGATGAGTAGTATTCTTCCTGGGGTATAAATTCCAGCAATGTCTCTTGTATCCTATTTGTATTCCTTCTTGTGTTGATGAGGGTTGAGAGAGGTGAGGTGAGGGGGTAGTTGGCGAGTGAAAAGAAGGATCCAATAATAATAATAGTGATAGTAAATAGTAATAGTAATAATAACAGGACGGAGGAAGCTCGTTCAGGGAAGAGAAAGAGCAGCAGCCAGATGTATATATCTCCCTTTTAGTCTCTTTATGGGGATTTAGATTTGCCTGCTTCGGCCTTTCAGTCTCTCAGTTCTCTCGGTCTCTCAACTTTTTCTTTCTTTCTTATTTCCTTGACACGAAAAGTCAAAAGCGGCTGTCCCGCGAGAGCGGATATGCTTTGACATATAAGTACATAAGGTGCGCACATAGGGCGATGAGAAATGGGCTTAGTGAGGAATGGCCAAGCACTCTACGCACCACATAGAGCTGACGATGTGCATGGCTCGGGATATCCATATCCTATCCACAAGTACCTAGGCAAGTGAGTTGACTTTGTGTTAGCATGAGCATTAGCATGTATGAACGGAACGCCATGACCGGCCCCATCTGTTCAGAGACAACAGCGCACCAAGTTAGCAATAGGATGGATGAGCAGAAGAAGGGTGAGGGTTGGTTGTCCATACGGTGGAAGGTTGGGAGTGCTGGAATGATGATGATGATGATGATGATGACGCTTTGAAAATCAGTAAGTGAGTAAATAAATAAATAAATAAGTATATCCATGCAAGCTCATAGTACTTTACGTGTATGTGTTTACCTGCCTACCTACATACAAGTACATACAATAGATGGGTAATGCTTCACACAAAGCAAGAGCAAGAGCAACAGCAACAGCAAGAGCAAGAGGAAGCAAAAGAGAAGAGACACGCACGTACACCGTGATGACACTCTACGTACTTCAATTCCGACCCGATTCAGATATGCACTTTATTCTACGACTACGACTACGACTACAGAACCCAAATCCAAATCCAAACCCAACAACCCAACTCTCAAGCATCATCCCCACTGAATCATGACATGCACATACTGAACTGTACATAGGTACGCTTTCACTTCACTTTCTATTCATACAGTATCTAGACTCGCACTCGCCCCACATAAGGTTGCAACAGGCGAGCTGGCTACGACAGAAGGTTGACGAGGGGGATCATGGATCAAGAGGGGGTTGTTAAGGAGGAGGAGGAGGAGGAGGAGGGGAAGGGGAGGAGAGGGGAGGGGGAATTAGGTACATTACAAGTATTACAAGTACAAGTACAAGTAAATAGGTACATACCTAGGTACACTACGTAGTAGAGACGAGGCAAGGTCAGGGGTGCCCAGGCTCTGAACGATTTAAGCATCAAACCCCCTTGCGCACTACGGTACTCCATATTGAGCATAAATACTTGTACATTGTACCTACAGACATGACATTAATTGTTCATAATCATAATCATACTCCTACTCCTACTCCTACTCATACTCATACTCATTAAATACAGACAGTGTTTCTTCTTGATCAAGACAAATCAAGATATACGACGGCTATACTTCGTAATCCAATCAGGAAATAATCAGAAACCAGAAAATAAGAGAGGGCTTGCTTGCATCGACCTGCCGTATCCAAATCAACCCAATTCAATCCAATTGCACCTTATTATCCCCCAAGCACATTCTAGCCCACGATCTCGCATTACGCATATTTGTTTCCTGGAACCTGCTACGTACTACCGTATGGACGAATGTTCGGGCGCTGTACAGCAACTACACGGTGGTGGCCATCAAAGACATTGCAGTACCAAGCAACTGGATTCCAGGAGAGGTGCGTGGTACGGCAGGGCAACTTGTCCTCCCTCCTTAGAATACAACAGCGTGACATTCTAGCACCCCCATCTTGGAATAGGGAGGTGGAACAGATGCTCTAAAGTAAGGCAAAGTAAGGCAAGGCAAGGTAAGGTGCAAGTAAGGCGGCTCACTGACCACGGCCGGTGTTTTGTTGGAATACCTACCTAGGTAAATACCTAGATAGGTACTGTTGAACAGAGCCATTAGGTACCTCCGTGGAAGAAGGGTGTTCGCCCGTACCCATCGAATATCCAAGGTGGAGTCCTGCTCATTGGAGTGTGATTATTCTATTCTACAAAGAGGGTGAAGGGAAGGGAAACGGAGAAAGGAAGAGAGAGCTTTCCTCTACTTTCAATGTACGGTAACGGTAAAGATTCGGATCTGGGCGAAGTTTAAGGCGGGACGATGATCTTATGGTTGCATTAACAAAAAAAAAAAAAAATCAATCATCACGGAGTAGAGCAGGTAGTTTCTGTTCACTTGTCCTGTGTAGAACGAGTACTGAGAATACCACTTTGCACTATTATTGCGCGAAGGGGAAAGTCAATGCCGTACCCTTCATCATCACCATCATCACCATCATCGACCGAGGGACATCCGACTCCTCCCTCTCTCATACATATCTGGACACCTATTCTGCCATTCATACTTTGATCGCCTGAATATTCAATGCTACCCAGACTACTGCATCATAGTGTAAAGTGTATCGGACGAACAGTCTCTCATGGGAACATTGATGCATTGATCACCGCTGAGCTGGACATTTCTTGTCTCGTGCTGGTGTCGCTGGTCTAGCAGGTCTCTCATTGCATTCAATGCGGCCAGTATCCATATCCATCCATCCATAATATTCATATCAATATCCCTATGCGACTACCACCACTAAGTATTACAAACTGACAGTCACAGTATCCTCCATCCACGACAGGAACGTGCACGGAGACAACAGGGGCCCTATTGTCGGTGGAGGATGCACCATGAGGTGAAATAGCCCAGGGTTTTCTGGCTTTGAGGGGGGGAGAGAGGGGGGGAAAGATGCTTGTCCCAGTAGTGGACTCCATGATCAGTGGGATGGACGAGTTGAAAATCGAACGTGCCTGGAAGTGCCTGGATTGGCCTGCGATGTGCTGGATGCGGTATTCGACTTACCCATCCTGACCCCTTCGATTGTGGAGACGCTTTGGTAAGAATGCCGCTGGCCATCATCGGGTATCAATTATAGCCGCTCAAGGACTATTCTGGCACGGGTGCTGAATGTGGTTCGTCTTGCATGGCAATTTCCTCCCTAGATATTATGATAACGGTACGGCACTATGATAGTGCGGAAGCAAGAGGCGAGAAGACTTTTGTGGATGGGTTCCTTGGTATTGGTATCCATAGGTACCTACTCTAAGGTAATAGAAAGAATAAGTACCGTACTTATGAATGCTTTTGAATGTGAATACGTACCTCTCGATTCTATCGGGGGAAATGCACCATACTCGCCTAGTTACTCGAATGCAACTGTTGCTTTTACGGGACGCCTATGCTGAACGATGCTTTGACCTTGACATTGATCGATCGAATGACCTGTTTTTCACTTGGGACTTCAGCTTGCTACTCCAGAAGTGCATTCTCCGACGAGAATGAGTACCACGTTAGGCTTTACCAACACAGTCCTCACAGCAGTCCTCACAGCCCTCTGATGCTCCTGGCTGTTGCAGAGTTACCACACGAATGGGTGGGCTGGTACAGCGCCCCTCGGCCCTTGGAAATTACCAATGACGCCGTCGCCGAAAAAAGGGCACGACAGGACAATATGTACCTAAGTACAGAGTTTCCTCCAGTGTTTAAACTAGGTAGGGTAGTGCAAACAGTGAAGCTTCAGGCGTAAGCTCGGGCTCGGGCTCAGGCGAAGAAGGGCAAAACAAGTAAGGTGAGGGAGGCACTCTGTACGCAGTATGACCGTAAGGGTTTTCTAAGGAAGCACAGAAACATGGAAGAAACAAAAAAAAAGAATGGATAATATTAGTGTGCTACCACTCACTCCCTACACCCTCAAAGGGCAGCAAAGTGTCAAAGAACTGATATGGCGGGGCGGAAAGAAAAAAGAAGAGAAAAGCAAAAAGGAATGAAAGGGTGGAAGTATACGCAAGACACAAGAAGAATGAATGAATGAAAAAGCTATTCTATTAGGATTTCATTGCTTGCGCAGCACAAGTCGACCTGGTAGAATACTCGGAGTATTTTTAATAATTACCTTGTGTATGTACCAAACTCATTGACAACTCGGCCGATGTTGAGTCTCGAAGGACGGCAGTGGATGGTAAAGGTACCTATGAATATTTATTCATATCGATTCCTTACCAAGCGAGGAGCTGGATCCGCCGGAAACGATCAAATATCGTGGCGGTGACGCCTGAATGGCTTGCTAAGATGACGAATCCGTCTATCTGTCATAGAGTGAGTACTCTATTTGGACCTAGGTATTGCCCAGAGTGCATGTCCGGTCAGCTTCAGCTCAGGTACGCAGTAAGTACTGTGTATTTTATTGATATCTTGTAAAGGGCAGTAGAGTGGAGTGATAAAGTGAACTGGTATTAATACATACATATTTTATGCTCAAGCTCTCACTCATTGCTTATCATAGTACGTATGTACTACGTACTTCTAAGTATCGTAGAAGTAGAAACACTCGTATGTGCTCCGTGTCTTTTGCCCATATCATGTCTGTACAAGTATGTACAGTAAATACTTGTACATACCGTAGAGTACTTGAAAAGGCCCTCCCTGTACAGCTGTGATGCAACGTAAAGGCGGTCGCCGGGGATAAAGAATTTCATGAAGAATTCTAGGGCTTCGCTGGGCGTCATGGGTATGTAAATATAAATATGCTTGTCTGGTACTTGTACATATATATTGCGGTAAGGTATGTGGTAAAAGCACGACCTCATTCCTAGGTACCTTATGCAGAGATGGAGCCCCCTCGAGGTCTCTCGGTCGACACATCAGCAAAGCTCTCCACTCATCCTGCGGAAAAGACTGTCAGTACTCCATATTAAGGCAAGTAGTCACGGTAGTCATGTACCCTGTACTGTATTACGGTGAGCTTGGTGGGGGAAGTTTTTCATGCGAGTTGAATGAGTGAGAGAGAGAGAGAGAGAGAGAGAGAGAAAGGAAGAGAGAAAGTAATGAGTAGGGAGTAATGAGTAGGAGGTAATAGAGAGGGTGAGAGGTACCTACGTACGTATCCAGTGATGGTGTTGTTATTACAACAATGGACTGGAGTGAGCAACGCAACACGACGCAACGCAACGCAGTATAATGCATTTATCTATTGGTTTGTGTTAATAATAATACGCATCGGGTAAAAGATTATTGAAGTGGATATCTTGAGTGTAACCGTCACTGTCAGTCTCAGAATGTTTCGTTCAGCATGAGCAGTAGACATACCTAGTATGGAGTATTTACCACTCCCCACCTCGACAGCACGACTTTATCTATTCCACGCTAAGACCCCAACAAGTAACATCCACTCGCCTCACTCGCCTCACTCGCCTCACAAACCCTTTACAATCCACCAATGCACGTGCCAGGATCCCCTTCCTATGCGGCCTTCTACGCCTTCTACAGCCATTCTAGAGGCTCCCGAAGCGTAAGGATCATGAAGCAGTGGGGACAACTGTGGCTCAACCCCCTTCCGAGCGTGCGAGCGTCACTCCATGGTGCATCCGCGAGAAGAGTCAGAGTCAGAGGCACAGAGAAATCAACTTGCGTCGGAAGAGGAGCGCGCCAAGAGTGTATGGCCGCAGTCAAGTGATGAGTGGCGCTTCAGTTCACGAGCTCTGCCACCCGGCAACTACTTGTACATATTACATTGAACTCAGCACATATGTATGTACTGTACATACTTGCAACACATCCACAAGAATGACAAAGGAAACATCGCCGTGGCCTAGGTCTTCTGCGATGGCTGATGGCTGATGGCTGGTGCTCGAAGGCTGATGTGGTGAGCCACTCGTGCGCACCGACGCCGTCCGCTAACTAGAATACTCACCTGACTCAACTCCTTCGAAACTGAATGCTAACGAATGAGTACGAAGATTGCACGCTCTGCAAATAAACTTTGTTGTCTTGGGGCAACAACCTGACACACCCCAAGCAAGCCCGATGTATGTGCTAAGATGTTGTCGTCGCCGGAACGAGAGATGTTGACTGACAGCGAGGGAAATACCTAGCGTCGGCGAGTATCCGCCTTACTCGCCCTGCAGCAATACGTGTTGGCATTGACATGCGGCCTTCTTCGATTCCCAACCATGAAAGCTCGTCACACATGTGCACCTACATATGTGGCACGGATATCAAGCTCCAACTCCCATATGAAGCAGTCGGATACTCGGCCTAAAGGAATCTGGAGGATATGACGATTCAATTCAATTCAATAAAAATGCTCGCTATTTCTCCAGTCCGAGTCATCGGACGTAATGTTGTCCATTACATACATTCAACTCGACTCAACATCATACTCACAAACAAGATGATCAATGATGCAGATGTTGACTCGCCACCTGGGGCAACAAAGGCAAACACGAAACACAACTCAAAAAGTTTATATTCCCAAGTGAAAAGCAGACAAGACGTACCGCGGGAAACGCTCGGTCTTGTGAATTATCCGAAATATCTCGGATAATGGATACTTGTGTGAACTGTTACTCTATTCACTCAAATTTGACTCGAATATGGCATCAGACTTACCTCGTTACTAGCATTGATACTCTGCAAGTGAGAAAAGTAAACTTCCCCAAGACTTTTACGTTTCGGCAGTTTACCCGATCTTGTGAAGTACGCCCGAAAACGACAACTCTACTGTTTACTACGGACAGTCACGTTTCATTGAGAAATATCTCTCTTACTTACATACTCAATCACCCACCCGGCTTCCTGTCGCCTTCCGGGCCCCAGCAGCTCTCAGTTGAGGCCTGTACTCGCACGGCTACATACCGTATCACGCAAGGTAACCTCACTACTTGAATGTGCGCGGCAGCCGTCGCGAAATGAATCACATCCCATCACAGCGCCTTGCAGGTTGGACTCTTGGAGTCATGATAACCTTTCGAAGGAAACACAGCAATCACAACGGTGGTCTTGTTTGCGAGCCGCCTCGGGGCCCGTCACCGTCAGGGCTCGATTCACCATGCGCGGGATTGATGAGCAAAGAAGCGACGCTGATTGCTTGTCGTCGACGTTATCTCATCGTACAAGTAGGGGATTTAAGATGCCCGTGATCACGTATGGGGTAGATTGCTTGCAATGGCGCAATGGGAACAGTCCGCAGTATGGGAGCATGGTAGTGCATAGGTAAGATATGAATTACTGTGCGTAATGCTCGATGTAGGTGCGTACATGATACTCTACATACATAAATACATATCATATGTATGCCCTCGTGCATTGCTATCAGGTATCTACCTAGGTACGTACATGTTACATCGCAAACAATTCGAGTCGCATTTTCACCTTTGATAGCCTTGTCGAAGGATTGATGTTCTCGTTCCCTCCATCCTCTGTCTCCCTTCGTCTGTTTCTGTTTGAACTTCACCCTACCATTGGCCCCAGGCGAAAGCGGCGAGCGGCCTGCAACGCGCAACGCGCAACACAATGACTGATGCATGTTCTATCGTACCTCACCTTTGATGCTCATCATTCATGCCGCCGCAGATGAGCCAGCATTATGGGGAACCCAACAAACCGCATTCAGTTCTTCTCCGAGAGTTTCTTTTCTCGCCAAGTGGAAGTGGAACTGCAAGTGCAGCGTGTTCTTTTGAAAGCAAACATGCGCAGTACATTACATTACATGCGGGCGGGAGCGCGCCGACACAAAGTCAAGTCAAGTCATGTCGTCGTACTCGAAACAATCTCACATCCTGATCCTGATCCTGATCTTCTATCAACTTTGCAACGAGTGCCACAGCCAACGCCTTTCCTCTCTGAAGCTCTTGTCCCGCGAGAGTACGAGGGAGTATCCTGGATACGGCTCTTTCTTTCCTGGAGCTCGATGTCGTTCGATGTAAATTCTACCTACCTTACCATACGTGACATGACGTTCCTGCGCCGGCCTGCTTCCCACGGCCACGGGCCATCCTCGTCTTCCTGGCGTACCTAGTCTCTGGAGGCCCAGCGCACGCTCTCTTATTGAGATCTGACGACGCCATGATTACGATCGCCTGAAGGATGATTACATGGCGCGGCGTGCAGGAAGGCGAAGGCGAATGCGAAGGCATTTGACGGCAACAGGAAATCTGCCTACCTGACCATCTGTTTTTTCCCGTCCAGCGGCAGAGCTGTGCGGCTACCTGGGCAAGCTTACCGTCGACAGCTGTGTAAAAGTACCAAAGTAGACACTCGAGCGAACGCCATCCGAGAGTCGTGGAGTGCTGCTGTTGTTTGACGATATGCAAGCTGATATTAAATTTGGGTGCGCATGAGACAGAGTAATTTGGGCATTTGGCTGCACGGGCATGGAAACGGATTTGATACTGAGATGCTGGAAAAAGGCTTCGTATCCTTACGGCTTAGTATGGGCAGTCTGTATATGTAGGGAATATGGGAATATACCTGGGTATCTTACGTATAGTTGCGCATACAGCGCATAGTACTTACTGTATCGTGACTACGTAACGACCAAGTACGTAGTAAACATGAGTACCCAGATAGTAATTACCTACATATGAGTAGAGATGGCGGAGGGAAGATTTGAGATGATCTCGGCCCCGGAAAACAGGTCATGGACATCCACGAGGTTGAATATATCGAAGACGTGAAGTGCTGTCAATGCCGTTGAGGATTGTGGAGCTACATGTTTGTGACTACTACTGTTTGTTGTTCAACTGCTACTCTACCCCCATCGGTATTCTTCGAGAAGAAACATAATATTCCGCGACTCCATACCATACCTAGGTACTGGAGCGCTCCGTCAGGTACAGACAGGTAACATCGATCGTTACTCCGTATTAATTGGGCCAATTTCACGGCCATCTGGGATTATGCCGGTCACGTGGAATCCTTCAAGTGACGGTTTAAGTGGGAATAATATTTCTACTTATTAGATGCGAGATACACGGGGTTGGGACTACTGTGCTAAGTAAGTAGTATGTATATATTTTCATACTCTAGCATCCATATCCTCATCATCTGCCATAGAACATCATAACTATCATATCGCAGGAATCCATAATCCGTAATCCGTACTTCGTACTTCCCGTCTCCCTCTACACAAATTTCCCGTCCACGGAAGTTGAAGAGGACGACGTCCCCACGACACCACTTGAAGCGGTAAAACCCCTCCTCGCCCCCTTCCCCCTTCCCCCTCGTCTCGCACCCCATGCCCATGCCCATGGTCCCCAGTCCCGATCCCACGATCGTCGACGTATGTACACACACGACTCAGAAAAGGGCCCTTGCTAGAGTGCCGATACCACTTGTACTTGTACACAACGTGTGTTTGTGTGTGTGTGGAAAATGGGACTCTTCTGAACCAAAGCGCTCGACTCGAATCTGCTTGACTCTGCCTGACTCTTCGGGTGCGTGTGGGGATGTCGATGGTGAGGTTGCAATATCCAGGTACGGACGAGGGAGGGCTTGCATGATGGAGATGTTCCATGATGGCAACACGAGCGGCTGACTACAAGTACTGGCATCGGGATTGGGATCAGGGCTGTTGTTGCACTTGTACAAGTCATAGTCATAGTAGGGGCACATATGGATATGGATATGGATATGGATATTGATATTGAGTACCTATGGATATGAGTATGGATATGTATGTATGCGTGTGGACACGGATATGGATCCTCAGGTACACTGGACCCTTCGGCAGTAGAGTGTTCTGGCACGCGACCAATGATACTACTACCGTGGTAACAGTAAAACATACATATGTAGAGTACTTGTATAGTCGAGCATCGACGAATGTGAGAATACGGTCTCGTCTCCATAGAATAGAATAGATCTCCATACAACTGTTCACCGTGGTCCGGCCTCTCGGTCCACCTCATAGATACTTGTACTATGTACATATTACTCACAGCCATAGTATGTACTTAGTAGTACCTTATGTAACGGATCAGGTCGAGTCGTACAGTACAGCACATGCCACAACTGCCGAGCAAAAGTGTTTGTCTATTATCCACATTCAGCTGTCTGTCTCATGGCCGAGCAATGAGTAATACAGACATACATACATACATACATACATACTCTGCCTAAAGTAGGTAGAGTACCTAATTTAACATTTTACGGACCACCAAGCATTCTACATGCACTTACAAGTACTTGCTTATATTTTCAAGCCTCAGGGACCCAGAGATCTAGGAACCCAGGAGAAAACTGCCAAGGAAAAAGGAGAACACCACCACCTCGCCTGCTATTAGGTCCATATGTAATATGTGATGCCACGAGTAAGATCAAGAGAGCATGTACATAGTACACATGTACACATGTACAAGTACCACGTATGGCTTCCAATCCTCCATCACAGTCGGAAAGGGCCTCGCCGACGAGGCAGGTGAGTGAGAGATGGGACTTAGAGTTTATTCAAGGTAAGGTACGAGCATTATCGGCGGCCACTAGGAATGATCATCTTCAATGGCCTACCACGGCCCTTCGGGATTCCGTCGGCGAGCACACATTATCGAATGCCACCGTGCTGTACTATTGTTTTCCTCGGATCTGTCATGTTGGTGCACCGCGGTGCTCTCAGCTGAGAGACAGAGAGAGTAAGTAGATGTCGATAAGATCAACTTCGTGCCCGTGTTTACGTGTGGAGGAGGCAGCTCCTCAATTCCGGGGGTGGTATCACTTGCTCCTTAAGTACTACTGTACCACTCATACATCCATCCCTTGTACTTGTACTTACTTGTACTTACTTGTAATTACTTGTATTCTACTATGTTTCCGCATCCATGGAGCAAGTGAAAGGTAAAGGTAAAGGTAAAGGTAAAGATAAAGGTAAAGATAAAGGTAAAGGTAAAGGCAAAGGCAAAGGTAAAGAAAGGTAAATGTAAATGTAAATGCCTCAATCCACTCACATGATCTCTTCCCCAGCGGAAATCACGGGGTCGCTGACCAGTCAGGCTTGGTCACGCTCTCGCTCTCGCTCTCGCTCTCGCAGTCATTGCTGCATTCTCTTACACATGAGTCTCCATGGGCGACGTGACATGTGTAGCTATGTACTACTAGCTAATACGACGTGAGTGTAAGTGTAAGTAAGTCATCGTCACGCAGACCGGCCAGACGTCCAACCATCCCATCAAGTCCAACATCTCCATCTCCATCTCCATCCCCATCTCCATCCCCATCTTTGTTTTCATCGCGCACTACGGTCTTTGCAGCGATCGATGATGTCTGTAGCAGCCTCACTCTGCCACCGTTGCCAAGTGCGGTTGTGTGGTTCATGGTGTTGCGTGGGATTTATATTGTTCTTGCTCTCAGAACAATATGAAGCTCCTTAGTCTTTGTTTATCCCACATATTCACACGTTACGGACCGCAACACAATGTCAGACCGAGGACCAACTCTCTCGCATTGTTCTAGACGTCTTCTGGAAATCCAGAGAGCCGTTCTTCATATAAATTCGTCCGAGGTTGGAATATGATATCTTCTGGACATGTGGAGAATTTGTTGTTGTGATTTCCAACTTCCAACTTCCGTCCACGTTTCTCCTTTGTTTTCCAGTGTTTTGACTATCATCAGTCCATCATGAAGCTCTCTTCGTTCTCTGCTGTAGCCACAGCTACAGCGACTCTTATCGTCACAGTGTGTGCGGTCCCTGAACCATGGCAGCCATTGACGGTACGGGACTTTGGTCCAAACACTGACAGTATGGCTTTGTTTACCTACCTGACATTCAATCAACTAACATCATATCTCAAGAATATGCCGTCAAGAACCTCCCTGATGTCACATTTCCAATCCCACCATCATGGGCAGGTTCGCTTCCTATCGGAGGAATGTACGGCACGGATTCTCTATTCTTCTGGCTTTGGCAAGCCGAGACCAAAGCTCCCAGCAAGGATCTGATTATCTGGTTCAATGGAGGACCTGGGTGCAGTTCTTTGACCGGTCTCTTCAAGGAGAACGGTCCATTGCAATTCTACGGAAATTCTACATGCCCTCAGCCAAACAAGTACTCGTACACCAAGTTGGCAAATGTGCTCTACAGTAGGCCAAATCACTTGCATTTTCTCGGGGACATGGCTAATGTATGTAATAAGTTGACCAGCCTGCTCAGGTTGGCTATTCTACCGGTAACACGCCTGTTCTTGATACTACTAATACCACGGAGTCATTCGCCTTGTTCTTCAACAAGTTGTTGGAGACCTTTCCAGCACTGACGGACATGAACATGCACTTCATGGGAGAGAGTTTTGCAGGAATTTATGTGCGTCTCCTAAGGAACTATCCGTTTCTCTTGCTCTCAACTAATCAATCAGACTCCATATATATTGCAAGGTATACTCGCACAAAACTTGAAGCTCAAGGTCAAGTCTATCTCATTGGGCGACTCAACATTTGGAAACGGGGCAGCCAACGTATATGTCCCAATAATTGACTACATCACCAAAACTCCAAATCACTATCTGACCAAACTGTAAGCATTCTTGGCAGACTCGCTCATTTCAAGATAAGCTGACAACTCCAGACTCCCGGCTGACATTCTCGCAGCCATCCAGCAGGGCGATCGAGAATGTGGCTTCCCAAAAGTAATCTCACAGATCACATACCCACCCAAGGGCAAGATTACCATCCCAGGCAATCCCGAGGACGCCAACTTCCGCCGTGACATACCGCAGGGCGCCGCCACGAGCTCTCCGTACAATGCCTCCCTTTGTGACTTCGAGAACGGCACCCGCACGCCCGCCGACGTGCTGTACTTCATCCACAACTCCTGCTACGGCTCGTGTGCGACCTTCGACGCCCTGTACCAGTGGTTCGATGACAACCTGCCGATTGGCTGCTGGACAAGCTATAACATCGACGTGGGCTGCGCAAACACTTACCGCACCAACGACGCTTTCCAGGCCTACCTGAACCTGCCCGCCGTGCAGGCCGCGCTGCATGTGCCGCGCGGGACGGACTACACGTACTGCAACACAGACGTGCAGTTCAGGTACGACGAGTTCGTCGAGCCGCCCGCCTACTCCATCCTGCCGGGCTTCGTTGCGCGCGGCATCGACGTCAACATCTACAGCGGCATGCTGGACTTCCTGCTCCCGCACGTGGGCGCCGAGCTCGCCATCCAGAACATGACGTGGGGCGGCGCCCAGGGCTTCCAGAAGAAGCCGGCGGGCGTTTTCGTCGGCGCCGATGGGAGGAGGGCCGGCACTTGGCATGCCGAGAGGGGGCTGAGCTATCATCTTTTCGAGAATGCTGGCCACGAGGTCCCGATGGATGATCCTGCTGGGGCTTTTGCTTTCGTCAAGGACTTTGTGCTCTGAAGGGTTGCCAATGGGAGGGGCGGGCTGTAGGGGTAGGGTGTTGGTGTTGGTGTAAGGTTGCTATGGAGTAAGATTACTGTGGAGATGTGTAGGATCAGATATTGGCTTCTAAGCTGTAACTAATGGCTCTAATCAATAATTCTCGAACCTTTCTCCACAACAAGTGGCTGGATCCTGAGTCTGCTCTGAATCTGGTCGGTACTATGCTGGTGTCTATTTTAGTGATTCATGTGCTCATATGTATGAATCCATGGGAGAATGCAACATAGCAAGAAAGTGTCTCACGCAATCCAGACATTCACAGACGCTCAGCGTCCACGTTCTTTATTACATAGCTAAGTGATCTATGTGTACAATCCCATTCAGTGCCCGATCTGCTCCACAACCCATATCTGCGCCGAAATCGAGAAAGAAAACAAAGAGGCAAAGAAACAAGACAACACAGAAAAAATCCAAACAGTTCGAAAATGGAAACCAAACCCTGGTATACACGCTAGATGAATTCCCCATTCCGTCGATTCCGTTCCGAGATATAAACAAGGTACTATATAAACGCCAATCCATGCAAAAAAAAAAAGCCCTCTCCTAAGCTCGAAGAGATAACAAGAATCTACTAAAAATATAAAATAAAATCTAGGCTTTGACTCCTACAATGCCATAGCTGCTACTGTATCAAACACTTCGTAAGTGTGCACCCATTTCCACCGCCAGGAAGGGCACACAACATCCACATGGCCGACCTACAACTGCACGCGACCGTTCATATTATATCGAGCAGTGCCACTGCCCCCGAGAGGGCTCATGATGCCGGAGAAGTTGCTGTTAGGCGTCATCGTCCCATCCATACCCGAGATGCTCGAATTCAAGGTCCCGGTCCTGGAGGATGCCGCGCTGCTGAGTAACGCATCTGCTCTCTCGAACACCGTTCCAGCAAACATGGAATTGTATGACCCGCCGTGTGGCGTGCTGGGAACCGTCGCTTGTACGGCAGGTCCGAGAGCTGCGCTCGCCGGTGTCATGGGGATTGAGGCGGGACTTTGTAACATGTTGCCACCCATGTTGACACCGTTTGATGAGTTACTTGCTGACATGGGAACACCACCGCCGGTGGGTAGTTGACCGCTATTCATAGGGACTAATGTAGCCCAAGGTGATGCCCTTATAGAGTGGCCGGTCTGACGCATTGGGTTGTGAAGAGTTTTAAGAAGACTGATAACATCCATTGGGAAAAACCCAGCCATGCTCTTTGTTTCATCTTTGAATTCTTTGACCTTAATTACTAAATCGTAGTATGCCTGCCCGAGTCAGTACTGTTATCGAAGATTTTGTACACGTACTTACATTTAAAAAAGTTTTGCACAATTCCCAAAATGCCGTTTCTCGACGAACTCCAGGTTCTTTGAGCTTAATCAAAGACAAACGAGCTTTCAAGGCACCAGCCGTCTGCATGGCCATCTGGCACTTCTGAATTAGTATCTGAAGCTGCAGCCTCAATTGATTTGAATATCCTTGTTGGGAGCTAATCTGCATGACTTTTATAAATGAGTTGTCGATGTTTGGTAGTTGTTTGAGAGCCAATTCCGCTGAATCTTGAAGGTTCAAGAAGATCTTTTCAAATTGTTTGTCTTCTTCAGTAAACTCGCCCACAGCAGGTATGTTGCGAAGAGGACCTGCTGATGTACTAGATGATCCAAAGGACTCCCCTGAACGCGGAGTAGAGACTGAAAGTGTGCTTGTTATTGTCCCTGATCGACTATTGCTAGCCAAGAAGGCTGGCTGTTGAATTTCACCCCCAACGCGTAGTCCATCGGATGATTGCATGGGGGTTCCATTCCGTGTTCTGCTCCCTGGATTCGGTCGGTCTCGTGTTGGCGTGACTGATTTATCTCTAGTGTGGGGTCTGATTGTTCCATTGCTTGGTGCTGCTGTAACGATGATCTTTGAAGTCTCATTAACAAGGAGGCTAGCACCCGCGTTTTTAACCTCGGCGAGGCTGCCATAAACCAATAAGAGGAGTGTACGAATATATCGTGGATCTCCATTGTTGAGGATGGTCTCAACATTCCTCGAAAGTAATGCGCAGACATGTATATACGCAGAAACACAGGTTAGACAAGCATTTTGTACAGTCTCGTTCGATCGTGGTGAGGCCTCCTCATCTTCTTCAGAATAGGTGATGTAGCTTTGTAGATCCCGATCTAGCTCCTCTACATGAGTTGTAGCATTGTAAAATACTCTTTCTAAACTTGTGCGTTTATTGGTGTTGTCTCGTGCAAGACCTATCAAATTTTGTATGAGCGGGTGGACTTGGAACAATGCATAAAGAATGCCCTTGGCTCCTTCTATCACAGGATCTGGTGATTGCGACTCGCGCTTTCGTTCTGGGAGACTAGATAGACGTCGAATATAAGTAACACGCTGCGTCGAATCTGCCGGACTTGCTGGACTCCTTGAAGAAATACTTCCATTGACCATTGTACTGCCACTCATTGCCGAGCCATGACTAAGACCACGATAGTGACTATATCGATTTGTCTTGGCCTCGTCTACAGTGACTAGATTAGGTTCCTTGGACTTCAGTGCAACGCCCATTCGTCTGGATCGATCTGAACTTCCTGAACCCCCACGCGATGCCTGTAGCAAGCTCTCACTATTGCTTCGCAATCGCTCGTTAGAATTGCCGATGGTCAAAGGCATCACGCCGGGACGGCGTAGCGCTGCATTCTGCTGCGAAAGTCCTCGATAATGTGATCTAGATGGTATAGGAGGCGGTCGTGGTAATGCAGGAGACCTCAAGTCTGGCACATCAGTCCCATTCACCTTTATAGGGAATCTTCCGCTCATAACGCGCTTTATTGGCTTCGGTGTTTCCGCTCCCTCGCTTGATTCCTCACCAGCAGATTCCATATCGGACCGGTCCATTATTGATTTCTGCTGTCTCAGGAATTTCTTTATCTGAGCCGTCACAGTCACGTCGTGTACTTCACTTTTGTCTAGAAAGCCGCCATTCGGGGGACTCGTAGGTTGAGGCTGGAGGACTTCTTTGGGCGGAAACCGGATTGGATTCCCATCAAGCTTGAGAACCTGAAGTGTAGCCATATCCGCAAGGAACAAAGGCAAGTCTTCGATACGATTCTTTTGTACAGAGAGGACTTTCAAAGACGTCAATTTCGCAAGCTCGGGCGGTAGAATTCGTAATTTATTTCGACCAACATCGAGGATTTCGAGAAATGTCAATTGGCAAATCTAAATTATACGTCAGTGAAGCTCATGGCTAATCTGTTTGTTTTATGGAGGCATACAGCTGCAGGAAATTCTCGGATGACATTGCTGCGAACGTTGAGATAGCGTAAGGAGGTACATTCTGCGAATCTGGAAGGGAAAGTAGAAATTTGGTTGTGCGATAATGCCAACCTAACACATCCGTTAACTTATGTAGTTCATGCAAGAGCGTGGGCTTATATACCTTTCGATCTCGCCCTTTATAATATCTACCACCTCCTCTGGGAATTTCTGTATGTTCTTGTGACTTAAATCAATTGTGACCCGCGGCTTCAACTCGTTGCTAACCCCACTTGCTTCTGCAACCTTTGTTTGGTTCTCCTCGATGGCATGTTTCAACGCCTCACGAGCGAGTACCACAACCTGACTTGAAGATATAGGCCCCTGGGCTGTGACTGTCGGGCCTGATGTCCCATTCCGCCCAGCGGGGTTCGGTATTCTTCGAACAGTATTCATCTGCGGTGGTCGAAGGGGCTGTACATTATCAGTTGAGGTCCTACCAGCGGTCTGAGTAGCTGCCCCAAAAGACCCTGATGGTGGATCCATGGCTCCAAGGGAACCATTCGCGCCCCTGCTGCTGTTGAAATATGTAGTTGCTCGGCGCTCTTGCAAACGAAACACCTCCTAGACCAAGCGCAACAAGGCAAGTTACAGGCCAAGAAGTCGTATCGTGTCTGTCCGGCGACGATTCGATAGTTTCTTAAATCGACCGAGGCTCATCGCTGTGGTTCAAATCGGCTTCGGTGTATTGTTGCATCGTATATACATTAGGAACAAAGTCCTGGAACGGAATGTATAATCCAATGTTGTGCTTGAAGGTGCCTGTCTGCAATGCAGCCGATAACAACCAAATCGGATACTAGCCGATGTCGATTGGCCTAAGCGAATCTGCAGGAACAAGTAATAACTTCCTAAGAGACATGACAGCTGAAGCCGCTTGCACACTTGAATTTGTCAAGACGATGTCATGAAGGCGGGATGTAACACTCTGATTGTTGATGTCGAATGAACTAAAGGATGATTCAACATTTATTGCTATCGTGATGTGTTTGCCAGTGCCCAGACACTATCACAAAAATCTTTGAGTTATGAATGAGCATCTGTAATTCTGTGACAAGTGATGCGAATGCTCAAATTGTAGTTTTGGATTCCTTGATGGTATTTTTCATTTTGTTTTTCCGGTTTGTACAAGATACACTCCATACATATAATACATCTCGAAGCGCCCCTCGAACGGGGCCAGCATAAATCCCCAAAGCCCATCCAAATCTTGTCATCTTTCTCAACCCACTGGAGTCTCTTCCTCCACCAGCGACTCCTCCAGCGGCTCCACAGGCGCCTCCGTACTAGCTTCCTCATCGTTGGTACCCAGCCCACTATAGGCCGCATCTCGTTGCTGGTTGAGAAGAACAATTTCCTGTGTCGCCCATGTCTTCCAGTTTTCATAAGACTTGTCTTCCAGCTCCATACCAACCTCCACCATTGACTTTCCGAAGAAGGCACCGGTGTGCAATGCCTCTTCGTGTGCCACTCTTCGCTCAACTTCCTCCTCGTGTCGCAATGCATAGAATTCCTTTCTGGCTTTATCGTATGCTTTTTCTGAAGTCATGCCCGGCTCATTTTCAAGAAGCCAAAATTGTCGCTGGACCACACTGCACATCCAAGTTAGCAATTGACCAAGCAGATTTTCTGTCTCGTGCCGCACCTTTCGCCGTTGAGTGGCCGTCCACGTTGCTGAATTTTGCTCCAATCGCAGTTTTGTCCATCCTTCCCATCCTGTTCGACTACAATTCTGGGTCTTGCGAGTTCCCACGGGTGATCTTTGAAGAAGTTCTTGCGCATTGAGTCCTCCTTGTATACAAGTGGGCGTGGCCTGAACATCTTGCTTGCCTTCTTCGTCCGTGAGCCGCCCGAGACCGAGTGTTCAATGGGTTGTGTTCTTGTCAGAATTTCCGACGGTGGTATCGAGCCGACTGTCTTGTACCATGCGGGAGTCTTCGATTTACTTGTTTGTAGAATACGCGTAGCATTTTGATGAACCCTGGCAGGGTTGAAATTGAAACGACCCATCGTGAGGAACCGCAGTATGTCCGCTGTAATATAGGAGCTGAGCGGGAAGATATTGAGAATTTGTTGAATGCTTTGGTATCAGCCACGTAGATTGAAGGCACACAAGAGTAGGAGGGCCTTATGTTCGCGATCCTGCCGTTGTCTCGAAAAAGATAGCGGTAGATGCCGTGTGATGCTTGGAATTTGGCGAAGCTCTTAGTGTTGCGGCAACTCAAAGATTATCTCCATTACCAATTTATTGCTCTCTCACCAATTGTCAGTGCTCAATCTCGCACAACGTATCGACTACATATAGATGGCTCTGTGGCTGAGTTGATCACGGCAGCACCATGTCAGACAGCTCATGTCCTTCTTATGTTCGATTGAGAAGTCGACGAGCGGCTCTCTCGTCTCCAGCATAGGTCACCGCCACATACTACCATTTCTTTGCCCTCTCGAATACAAAAATGATTATCAACAGCACATCCGTCATTTCTCTCGCAACAGATCATCCAAAAAGGGATATATTCGGAGCTCCCCAGAGCGACCTACTGCCCACTTGGGCACCTGGTTCATCAGGTCCCTCGTCAAAGCTGGTCATTGCACTGCCCACTCCCAATCAAGATCTTCCGCAAGACATCTCGCCCAATATGAATCGGACTCTTTACATTGCACACGGAGGTCAAGCAATGGGCTCTCTCATAGCCGCGAGTTCTTCACACAATCACCTACAGCAGATTGGCGCCCCACCTCGAATCCTGCACCACGGCAAGATGACGGGGAAGACAACGAGGAAGACAATGAACAAGAGGATGAGGACGACGAGTTCTCCCGAGATGAGCTATTATCATTGGTCGAGACCTACAATGGTGATTCCTTGACGGATCATCTACCTTTACTGCAACTTCCAAATCTTAAACAGTTTGAGGAATATCCCCATCCCGGTCTCAGAGTTTCTGACCACCCAGCGGCTGCTGAGTCACCAGCGAAGAGTTACACATGGCCATCCCAAGGCAAGGCCAAGGCAGATATTGAAGCTCTAGTCCAGGTTCTTAAAAGTAAGGATGTCGATGCCGAAGAAGTTTATGAACTCTATAGAATCTTACCTGCTCCTCGAATACCCTACATTGAACCTTCGGCGCGACATAGGCTTTTGACACATCTATCTCGGGTGGAGCATAAGAACGAGGCTGCGATGCTCCGGTATTTCTCTGTCATTGACGACCTCAACGTCCAGGGCATACCTCTTACAGTTTCAGAGTGGACTAGTGCCATATCCTTTGCTGGACGCTATGTATCCAAGACTGGCGATGTCGAGGTTCAAGCTGGTTTGCGGATGTGGAGAGAAATGGAACATGCTGCCGGCGTTCGGGGAAACCATGTAACATTCAACGTCTTATTTGACTTAGCTGCAAAGGCAGGCAAGTTCAAATTGGCGGAAATGATATACACGGAGATGCAGAAGCGCGGTTATGACTACAATCGATATCATCACGTGAGCTTGATTCATTTTTGTGGGCTCAAGCAAGACGGTAGTGGAGCTCGGCAAGCATATAGACAGTTGGTTGAGGCCGGTGAGATTGTGGACACTGTCGTTCTGAACGCAGTCATTGGTGCTCTCATGCGAGCTGGCGAGGGACAATCTGCGGAGCTCATTTATGAAAGAATGAAAAGACTACATTCTGAAAAGCGTCGCGCAGAGCTTCCAGCTACAGATTTCAGAAAGAAGCGAGAAATCGGAAAAATACTCCTTGATCGAGCAAGCCTGGCGAAAAACAATCCAAAACTGCAGGAAATGTACCAGAAGACTGCTATTGTGGCTCCAGACATCAAAACATATAGGATTTTGATCCAGCATCATGCGACTTTGAGCGGCAACTTTGGTCAAGTGTCAAAATATCTAGAGGAGATGAAGCTTTTCAGCGTTCCTATACATGCTGGCATCTTTTTGTCTCTTTTTAAGGGGTTCGCGCTCCATGGCGGTGTCCGATATACCCTCTGGACTGCTGAGAGGTTGGATAGTGTCTGGAATACATACATGTTGACTGTCTCTCGTTCAGAAGATGTATATCTAGGGAAGTGGATGATCATCTGGGCACTGCGGGCGTTTTCAAAGTGTTTTGGCAAGGAGAAGGTAGTCGAAATATGGGAAGAATGTAAGATGACATGGCAACCACGTAGTGATGAGCTACACCATATCAACGAGGAGCTACAGGCTTTGCTAGAAGTGCGTCCAGGAGAATTTTTATTACCCATGGATGGGCACGATGACTTATATTAAAGCTATTGAGCATATCTCAGTACATTCCAAACTAATACCTTCGTCTTTTTTATTGCGATGACACATATCATAGCTTCATCAACACACTGAAGCTATCCATCTTTTGAGCTTACAACAACCTGTTGGGCCTAAGCCACTCACCTATATCAAAACGGTCTGATGGCATGATGCTATAAATAAACAAAAAGTAGACTTGCGAAGTAGGGACTATGTATCTCTAAGTCGCTATTGATGAGGTCACGTGATCCCGCGCACCTTCTTCACGCGTAGAAGGTTAGAGGCAGACATTCGATGATTCCATTGGCGTTTATGCCCTTTATCCTTTATAAATTGTGACGACTAGTATGAGTCAACATGCCACCACTAGTACGGAGTAACTCCTATGTGGACATTGACCATACTTTACGTAAAGTCTTCAAGAAAAGCAACTTCCGGTAATAAGTCACCACTTTTTTCCTTAGCTGTCTTGACTTACTTCCGATACTTGCAGTCCTCTTCAACGCGAAGTCATTACCGCAGCCCTTCAGGGTCAAGATGTGTTCTTGCAGGCGGCTACATCCTTCGGAAAGAGTCTTTGCTATCAATTGCCAGCAGTGGTTGATCATCGCAGTAAGTATCACCCTCCACTTGGTTCTTGAATGGCAACGCTAAATCTTTACACTAGTCACGATCGTTATATCCCCGCTCTTGTCACTGATGGTAACTCGGGATTTCATTTCCAGACTATCATCGGAGTACTATATTTCTGACACGGTTCTAGAACAACCAAGTTGATGCGCTTCGTGCTCTGAAGATCTGCGCGGCCTCCATCAATAGCACAACAAGTTATGAGGAGCGGAGCGAGGTCTTGAAAGATCTAGAGACTGGTCACCCGCTGACTCGACTACTGTATGTGACTCCGGAATATTGTATGACGGAGTCTTTCCGTAGGAAACTCGCTCTTGTGTATGAGCAACGTGAACTGGCACGCTTCGCTATCGATGAAGCTCATTGCATTTCAGAATGGGGGCACGACTTCCGCAAAAGTTTCAAAGAGCTCAACTACTTCAGACAGGCATTTCCAGATGTGCCGATTATGTGTCTTACAGCAACAGCTACTTTGCAAGTGCGTCACGACATCATTAGCACACTTGGCCTGATCGAAGAGGACATGAAGGTTTTCACCATGTCCACTGATCGGGGGAACCTGCATTATGAAGTGAGGTTTAAGAGTGACGAGGAAGACCATTTCCCGAACTTCCTAAATTGGCTTCGGAAAGTCTACCAAAAGCGAGCACATCCTGAACGTCTCAAGCACCTTCAGGCTGAAGGCGAAAGAGTGGAGAATTTCTCAGGGATTATATATACACTCTACCGCAGAGATTGTGAGGACCTTGCAGCTGGGCTTCGTGCCGAGGGCATTGGTGCGAAGCCTTTCCATGCAGGCCTTAGCACTCTCGAGAAGACCAACACACTGACAAACTGGGTCAACAATATCCCAGGATATGATATCATTGTTGCCACAACTGCTTTTGGGATGGGTATTGACAAGAAAGATGTGCGCTTTGTTGTTCATTGGCAACTGCCCAAGAGCTTCGAGGGATTCTACCAAGAGGCAGGCCGTGCAGGACGAGATGGTAAGGCTGCTGTCTCCATAGTTTATTACAGTCGCGAGGATCAAGCGCGTGCTTTTCAAAGGCTTCGCCAGAATCAGGGGAAGGACCCTTCAAATCATGAGGCACGGAGCAAGAGCTTTAAAGCGCTTGTCACATATTGCGAAACCACGGAGACCTGTCGCCATAAGCTGATCTGTAAGTATTTTGGGGAGATACAGGCACCGACCTGCAATTATGCGTGTGATTGGCATAGGGATGTCAGAACCTTGATGAGGAAGAAGTTAGAGAAACTTGCGAATGAGGAATGGATTGGGACGCAACTCCAAGCTGGGAACTTTGAGAGCATGGCTGGCTATGATTGATGAACACGGACACTTTTGGCGTTGAAAAGTTTATATTGGCATTGCGTGGCTAGAAATTGTTCTCATCAAGTCTTTATGTTATCACGGAGAATAGCACTTGTAGAAAATCTGTACTTTGTTAACAGCGGGCGCTTGCTCGACTGTCTATCTGTAGATCCAGTAAAGGTTACTGTTATAGATATCCCAATCAGTTCTATACTTGTTCTTTTCTCTACATCTATCACAATGAGCACTCAATCCTGGACACTCTGACCAGCGGCCTCTCCCTCCTTGGCAGCTCCCTTGAAGATAAACTCCTCGAGCTTGTTGCAGGCAACCTCCTTGTCGTCATTGATGATGATGATATCATGCACACCCAGGGTCTTTGAGTATGCGATTTCGTTCTTCGCCTGTTCGAGACGCTTCTGGATGGATTCTTCCTTCTCAGTCCCACGGCCACGGAGTCTAACCTCAAGAGCTTCATCGGATGGCGGAGCGATGAACACATATCTAGCATTCAAGGTCGTATTCTTGATCTGCTTGACACCCTATGATCACTTGTCAGTCCCAAAATTCATCTCAAATCCTCGCTCTCGTCATCCAAGATTGTATCCAAATGCTCTCAAGGACCTACCTCCATCTCGATGTCTAAGATCGGAACACGACCTCCCTTCCCAATATCCTCAATAGTCTGTCTGCTAGTACCATATCTGTTTCCACCAAATTTGGCATGCTCAACAAAGCCGCCCTTCTCAATGAGCGCCTCAAAGTCTTGCATGGAGACGTAGTAGTAGTCCTCGCCGCGCACCTCTCCAGGACGGGGATCGCGCGTGGTGTGGGATACAGACGTCGCGAAGGTATCGGGATAGCGTTGCATGAGCATCTTGTAAAGCGTGCCCTTTCCGACGCCTGAAGGGCCGGAAATGATAATTGGGCGGCGGTCGGAGGGAGGGACTGGGGCTGTCAGTGTTGTGGCTTGAGTGACCTTGAGGAGAGGGATTGGAAGAAAGTCGGAGGGATTGTAATGTGACATGCACTGTACATACCTGGTGCCATTGTGTATGTTCGGTATGAAGTTCTAGAGCTCAAAGAGGGTGAGAACTTCTGAGAGCACCGGGCGAAGGAGCGGATGATCATGGGGATTTAACTAATGGCGGTGTCCTTTTGGGGGAATACAATTATTGAACAGCTAGCTTATCGATAAGGATGAGGCATGTAAGGGGTCTAGGGTATCGAACCTTAACAGTCAGGCATGACACGAGACTTTCTGACATGTAGGTGGTGTTCAAGTCTTGCAGCTCCCCAGACTAAGCACAACAGATCACAGTCAGAAATTACCCAGCAAGTAATCAAGTACACTTCAACATGACCGATCGCAAGTCTGGGGTCATATCAACTTTTCCATTTGCTTGCTTTGTGGAATCTAAAATAAAGCTACCCGAACATGACCCAAAGAAATAATGCCCCCAAAAACTCCTTTCATGCAATTATGCAGTAATACACACTCTCTAGTTGATAGACTTGCGCTTTCTGGTCTTCTTTGGCTCAGCAGCTTCGGTCTTCTCAGCCTTGGTCTCCTTCGCCTTCTTGGCCTTGGTGGCCTTGACTGGCTTCTCCTCGGCCTCGACCTCAACGACTGGTTCAGCAATCTTTGGCTCCTTAGTTTCTTCGACCTTCTCAACCTTGGACTTCTTGCCTCTCTTGACTGGCGCAGATTCCTCTACAGCAGCATCTTTCTCAGCCGCCTTGCGCTTGTTTGATCTGACTGGCTTCTCGACAACCTCGGCAACCGGCTCGGCAACCTTTGGCTCCTCAACTTTCTCGGCCTGTTGGACCTTTTCAGCCTTGGACTTCTTGCCTCTCTTAGCTGGTGTAGACTCTTCTACAGTAGCATCCTTCTCCGCCGCCTTACGCTTGTTCGACTTCACTGGCTTTGCCTCGGCCTCGGCCTCAGCCTCGATGACTGGCTCAGCGACCTTTGTCTCCTCAACAACCTCCTCGGTAGCTGCTACCAATGGCTGCCGCTTACTCTTTGGTACATCCTTAGCAGACTTGATCTTTGGTGCCTTGAGCTCGTAACCAATAGCCTTAAGCTTTTCTGCCTTCTCCGCTCTCCTTTCCTCCTCTCTCTCGATTCTCTTGGTCCAGGCAGCTTCATCCATTCCCTGCTCCAACTTTCTTCCCTCCAACTTGTTCCATGGCACTTTCTTGAAGCGCTTGTTCGCGCCCTTCCACATCTCTGCGTGAACCTGCTCGGCAGGTACGAACTTACACTTAAGGATATGGCCAAAGAGAAGGTAGTTGTCCATTGTCTTGGCGACGATCTCTGCAACCTCACCGGACTCGAACTCCATGAATGCAAAGTGACGGCTAGCACCAGTCTGACGGTTGCGTGACAGACGAAGCTTGGCGATGGTACCGAATTGAGAAAAGTATGCCCTCATCTCGTGCTCGTAGAAACCGTGGGGAATACGACCAACGTAGACAACGCCTGGCTTGCTTGCATCAGCCTTCTCAGCAGCCTTCGCGGCTGCCTTCTTGGCCTTCTTCGTAAGCTTCTTGTCAATGACAGGAATCTTCTGGCCCTCCTCAAAACCGACATCGACCATCTCATCGTCTTCGTCACTCTCGAATCCTTTCAATAGCTCGGCGGTTTGATCAGCGATCTCCTCGTCCTCGGCTGTCTCCTCCTCGATTGCGTCTTCCATAAGCTCCTCGACTGGCTCATTGGCCTCGACAACCTTCGCCTTGGAGGACTTCGCCGACTTCTTCGCAGCAGATTGCTTAGTCTTCGACTCCTTATCGATGGCAGCTTCGGTCTCCTTCTTCGTAGCCTTGGCCTTGGTTACGGCCTTCGAAGGCTTGTCAGCGGCAGCCTCTTTGGGGGCTCTCGACTTCTTGGCTGGAGCGTCGGCAACTTCTTCGGCGGCTAAGAAAATGTAAGTCCAATGCTTGTTCGTATAGAATTGTAGGAGAATGGCAAACCCTTGCGTTTATTCTTTACGGGATCCGTGACCTTCTTGGTCTTCTTGACCTTCTCTACCTCATCTGCAGGCACGACAGCTATTGCGCATTAGTTAAAAAACGCAAATCGAATTATAGAAAGATTCGCATGAATTAGCATACCCTTGCGCTTGTTTGACTTCAATTCTGGAGCCATTGTTTACGTGATGGGTGTTTGCAGAAAATGTTGTTGTTCTGGGGAAACCTCGCTGAACTTTTTTCAGATAGAGATCGCCAGACAAAAAGTTCGCGGGCAGCCGACTCCAACGCGCGCGCTAGCGTCTTATCAGCCAGATAGAGTGAGCATACCTACCTCAACCCGAACACTCGTGACATTTGACAGTAACATTTATTCTTTAAATATGCCGGATTTATCACAAGCCGAAATATGGGATGACTCGGCTTTGGTCGATTCATGGAATGACGCTTTGCAAGAATACGATGTGAAGTCCCCTTCGACACTCTCAAATGATGCGAGACAGCCTCTGACATATCATAGCGTTATCACAGCATGCACGCGCGCGGAGAAAGGGTCGAGGAGGTCTTGAAGACGCAAGACTTCGAGGAGGAAGAGTATGAGTACTCCCTCTCAGATGAATTGGTCGGTGCTGATATTCTCTTAGTCCTTCGGTTTCTGGCTCTAAACAGGAGCAAGGCGAAGGTAATGATCAAGTGCTCGAGGACAACGAAGTCAACATGGATCATCCAGTAGAGGAAGAACCTTCAACTCAAGTAAGCAGATATGTTGATCTCAACCGGTTACCAATGTCGCAGGATTGCGTGTGCTTATACGTACTTTCTACAGAATTTCTCCTCAAATACAGAAGCCAAAGCATCTGATCCTTTGCCAAACGACAGAACCGCACCAGCAATCCCTCAACATCTGATAGGCCAAGGTAAGATCCTCGTTCACTCAGTAGATCTGCAGCCAAGCAAGCTACTCATATATCTAACCTCGCAATAAACGACTGCAGTTCACGATGAAGGCCTCAAAAATCTGTTGATGTCATGGTACTATGCGGGTTACTACACAGGTCTCTATGAGAGCCAGCAGACAGCCAAGAAAGGATGAAGTGCGCTTGCGGCTGAGGCTGGATAGCTGAAGTATCAGAGATGGTTGATAAGGCTTTGAAATAACGGTTGTCCGAAATGCTTCAGCCAATGGCGGCCCGATCGCTTTGGAGATCCTTCACAATGGACGAGATGTGAGACTGGAAGTAGCGCTGTCTTCTGACAGGTGCAAATTGGTGACAAAGCCACTGCGAACAGCATGAGATGAATGCCTGTGTTCGAATTTTAAGACGACATGTCCGAGCAACGAAGCGTTGCGTTTCAAGACAGGAAAAGAGGTGCCTTCTCCCTATTCTGCTTGGCCACCGTGAAACGAGAAAGGGAAAAGAAAAAATCTTCATGAAAACGACGGAACAGAAAAAGCTGGTAGCTAAGATATTGCACGTAATCTCAAGCTCCTCATATATCCAACCCGAAAATTTGAAGTGTTAACTCATCACTTCTTCTTCCATCATCGTGGCGCTTAAACAAAAACAAGCCATACAAAATACTTTGGTTACCACCAAAAATCACCGGCATTCACCTCCCAGTCTTCTCCAGGAAATCTCAGATAAGTCAGATACATAGGCTTAACACCGTTAAGCCTTCAACTCTATTTTCTTGTCATCTGGAGTGTGGTGCTGTCAAGGATCCATGCATGCTTCAGACCCTGCATTTTTGTGGTTTAGCGACTCCTTCAAACGGTTCTCGAGACATGTTCTCTGACCGTTCACGTCAAGCATCATGGTTGCCGCGCACCGACCCCGTGTGCCACATCAGCCATGTACCTTCTTTCATCCTCATGCCGTGGAGTGACAAGTCTTGGGACGATGATCAGGCCAAATTCCAACATCCAGCTATGGGACTGAAAGTCTCTCTTGTACATTTCACGCCTTCTACCGGACGATGAAGGTCCCGAGCGTGGCTTATCTGTTTCGCAACAACTCTCAGCTGGGTTGTGAGTGATGCTTGTTACAACTCCATGCTGCCATGCTGCTATACTGTCAATGCAAATATCAAATCTCATGCTTTGATTTAAGCACTTGAGCTCCCCAAGACTAAGTGCTTCTCTCTTTCTCCTCATGATCGTTATTGCTGTGAACACTCTCATTCACTTCCTACTTGTGTTTTCTCCCATCACTTTTGTTCATTATCACGAGCAGGCCCTCGCCCTTTGGCTATTCAGCAACGTCCATTACAATCATTAGCTTTCCTTCAGCATAGCAGCATAGATCATTTACAAACCGCAGCGCGGCTTTGTTCATTCGATTTCTTGACACGATACCTACAATTCAGTATCTCCAGCCTTTAATAACTCAACATGAGATTCTGTACCATCGCGGCGCTTTGCGTAGCCCCTCTCGCTTTGGCTGGGTCTTTCGACTTCAACGGACTCGCTGGGTTGGAGCGAAGAGAGGATATCATTGTGGAGTCTTCCAAGAACACGGCTAGGGACTCAGATGATAAATCCTCCTCCAAGCACTCAAAGAATCAAGACAAAAATGATGATTCCGGTTCCGGATCCAGTACAACTGAAATCATCGTCATCTGGGTCAATGCAGGTGCCGGAGCTGCAACGAGTACAGTCAACAGTGCAGCCGTTGCAACTGCTGCTGCCGCTGTTGCAACCCACAGCGTAAGTCGATACCCCTATACCAGGGCATAGTATACAGCTAAAGATCATTGCAGATTACAGTAGGTGGTGCTGGTGGTCTGGTATACACTCCAGATTCTATCACAGCTGCTGTTGGTGACATGGTTATCTTCGATTTCCAATCTCAGAACCACACTGTGACCCAGTCCTCCTTCACTTCCCCATGTGTGGCTCTTGCGGGTGGGACCGATTCCGGATTCATGCCAAACCCGAACAACAGCATCACTCCTGCTCCTCAAATGGCCATGCAAGTTACCGTTGCCACACCAATCTGTCAGTCTTCACTCCCATTTCTATATCTCAAGTCATTGCTGACAAGATCACAGGGTTCTACTGCAAGCAAACTGGCCATTGCGGAAAGGGCATGGCCTTTTCCATCAACCCAACTGCCAACAAGACCCAGGCCATGTTTCAGCAGATGGCTATTGCACAAAACGGGACCGGCTCAACTGCCGGTATAGCCAGTGCCGCTTCTGTTGCTGCCACTACTCTTGCTACAGCAACTGCGTCTGCTGCCGTGAGTGCCAGCACTGGCACAATGGTTTCCGGCACCGGCACTGATTCTTCTGGCGACGCTTGCACTTGTTCGTGCCTCTGTGGTGTTGCGGATTTCCCCAATGCCGCCATTCAGGGCCTTGCTGCTTTCGGTGGCCTTCCTGGTAAGTTTCTTTGATCTCAATTTATGGTGTTGTTGTGTTGACGTATTAGGTGCCATGCCAATGTCTGCCCTTGAGGCATAAGGAGATGTATGAGGGAAAAGGGATCCGTTTCAATGTATGGTGGGAATTTTGGGAATTTTGGGAAAGGTTGTTACTGTGAGCTGAAGTGTCGCCGTTGAAAGGCTTGACGCAATAAAGCGGACAGGACTCGATGATATATGACTGGATCGTATGAGGGAATAGGGGCATTAATAGTAGAGTACTTTTTTCAAACGAACTTTTTTGTGTTCAGTATTGTGTTTTGCCCCTATATAAAGTCTGCGTGATCGAACCAATGTGCACAACAAATATTATAGGCAAAAGGCGCCTCTAGTACACTCCAACTCCTATACTGATCACTGCAAGGAAACATAGAAGTCACCCAGAAATGTTCAAGCTTCTGTGATTGTTTCTGAATCATGTTTCCCAAAAGAATGTAGTCATTCTGACTATCTAAGGATATTCGCAGCCACAACTCCAAAGCACTTTAAAACCCACCGCTCATATTTCCTAAATTTCTGCCTCCATCCCCACGCAACGCCTTCCAGTGATTCCGTACTACTCGTTGATGTCGCAAATGCCAGCACGAGCGCGGCGGACCCGAGAGCAAATGCCCTCGTCGTAGAGGTGCTTATTTCTTGCCAGCAGTTTCGGCAGCCTTCTTCGCATCGGCTGTGTCGCATCAGTCAGCATGCCCATAGAGCGCAACAGCAACACCTTTGAGATGAGAAGTGGATTTCATACCTGCAGCTTGCTTCTCTCTCATCTTGGCGGCGACCTTCTCCTTCTCACGCATCATCTCGCTGCCGGTCATGCTGGTTCCGGACTTTTGGGCGGCCATCTGTGGGGCGATCGATCAGCGATGTCTAGGTACGGGGCAGGACCATGAAATGCGACATACCTTCTTCTGGTTGGCCTCACGGGCCTTGTCACGCTGGTTTCCTCTTGCCATTGTATTGATATGTGAGATGTGCTGTCTGCAAGGAAGACGGCTTTGCTTTGTTTGAGGGGCGGCTAGGGGGGTTTGACTCGCTGGTGTGGCCGAAGGGAATGGAAGTTTTCTGGCGGCGGCGGTTCGGAGATGGAAATAGAAGCATCGCGGCTACTTTAGTGATTGCCCTTACGACTTACGACTTATCGGGTTCCGCGGGAGTGGCCGAACAAGGAGCCATGGCCCGAAGCAATCTCTCTCAGCTCATCAATACTCCGTATTCTACTACATATGTACAGTGCCAGCTTACTTTCCTTCACCTGAGTAGGAACTCGCTCTCCTTTCATACATATGGACCTTGATAACCACCAGATCTTACAAAGGATCATACGAAGTAAAGCATAACTCGTTTACAGGAAGTCAGTCAGTCGAACTCTCACTCTCAATAATAATAAGCCTGGGAGGTTTACTGTTACTCTATTCCGTGGACAGTGCAGTACATAATACTGCGCTCTTCTCACAACTCATACATGTGCATACATGTGTGTACGTTCAAACAAATCACCTGTGATATTTTAACAAGCAAGTTGCTTCGCTCAATTATCACTTCTGCATCGTCTAACCTCTCAAGCTCTTGAGCATTCACAGCCTGGATCACGCCGTGATGCAATGCAATGCGTCTGTCTGTTATGCTCATCATGAGTCACATAAAGTTTGAACATCTCTTATCTTATGCTCAAGCAAGCGCCTGGCCCTCGCTCTTGGAGCGCGTTCGCGCGTCGTTGCATTGGCGCTCGTCCTTCTGAAACACTCCCGCTTAGAGCACTCACCATCCAATACATCGTCCTCATCTGCGATTCTCGAAACCCAGAGTTGGGCGCCCTGTTGAGGTCGCACATGCACACCATAGTCTACCAGATCCTATGCAAGTTTCTAGTTGCCACTATCTATCCGAGGCCTTCCTTCTAGACCTTCTTCGCAAGTTCCAGGCAGAGCCAACTCTCCACGCAGTACAGGCCCGGTGGTCTCCCGTGTTTGGACGTGCATTCTCATTCGTTGCCCAAGTCGTGGATCCTGGGTTGTTGTTCACGAAGAATTCGGCGCTGCTATTTGTGGCCAGTCAAAGGAACAAGACGCGGTAGGTATGCAGACTTCAATGTACATTGTTAGGACGAATGCATTGCCGTGTTGGCCATTGGATCACAATCAGCTGAATCTTAAGGACTCTACCGGATCCTTAGTTGCATCAAATTCATTGTTTAACGGACCGAACTATCCAATGTGAGTTGAGGTATGATACTCGTGATTTCTTAAAGCTACCCGGTATCGCAGATATCAAAGGGAGTCTTTTTTCATTGTTGTAGTCTTTGTGCTTTCACCTTCCAATTGTTGTTGAACAATATCTATTGAGTCATTCACAGGTCATTGAAGACTCCTCAAGCTGGATCTTTAATACCATCAACTCTCCTTCGGTCACTCATCTTCTTCTGCTTCTACTACTTTCTCTCTCTTCTCTTCTATAATTCTTCATCAAAAAAGTTCACGAACATTCTCCATCACAAAATCTTCGATACAATACTCTCCTTCCACAAGCTATCAACGCACCAAGCGGATCTCGCAACCTCACATACACTTCAGCTCATTGAAACCCATTTTCATCATGTTCAACTTATCTCCCAAGTCAGAGGGTGGAAAACTGGCAGGCCCAGGTTTCATCACTCTCAACGTCCTGCGAGTCATAAACATAATTGTTCTCCTCACCGTTGCCGTGGCGAGCTGGATTATGCTTGTTATGACCGTGAAGACTTCAAATGTAGGATATATCCTTCTCAGCAGGCTGAATATGGCTAACCGTCTTTAGTTCTATTTCTTTGATGGAGCCGCACACTTCATTACCAGCGCAATCGCTGTGTTCCTTCTCGTTTCCGAACTCTCGGTTTTCGAGAAATTCTTCGCAAAGAACTGGCCATTGTTGAGCCTAGAATCTGGATTCGTCTGCCTTGGTATAGCCATGATTGTACTCAGTCTGAATATTTTGGCAAATCTCAACAAGGAAGCAACCAGCGTCAAGAACCTAGGTCTCCCACTTTGGCGTGTAGTCATTGCCTCCGGTTGTCTCTCGGCAATCGTTGGATTTTTTAACATAGTCGCTGTAAGTCTCCTCATGTTACCATTCTGACTTAAACTAATAACGAGCAGGGTTTCGTTTTCGGCGATCCTAAAAACGGCATCACATCCCGACAAGTCCGCAAGTATGGTGCTGTAGCCGATCAGAGCATTGGCAAGTCAAGTGGCAGCTTCCGCAGCACTTCAAGCAGCTCCCGCGACCCAGAATACACCCTTCCGAAGTACAATGACCATTTCAGTGAGAAGCCTCAACGCAAGTCCAAGTTGGGCTTCAAACTTCCTCTCAAAATCTCCAGACCAATCGTCAACGACCCTGAGCAGTTTGCGCAGTACGAACAGGAGACCCGATCACACCCACAACAGGCCGAAGACTCACCAGTGCATCCAACAACTCCCCCAATGGATTCGCGACGCTCTCCGATCATGCCAGAACTTTCGAGGCCTCCAACGGCATTGCATCCTGCATACAGCCCCTCTCGTTATAGCCTTGCCAGTTACTTGAGCCGGTTTTAAGTTACTTCAGAGAGGATAGTGGATGACGTTTTGATACCCAGGGCACACTCAAAGCAATCAATGTACATACTTGTTTGTCGGCGCAACGGTTTTTGTTTTTGTTGAAATGGAAACAGTTTTTGAGTCCAGTCTACAGCGATGATTAATGAAATTCTCTAAATCCTTTTCTATGGCAGAATTATGTGACTGGCATGAGATTCGTAATGATAGTAAAGCTGGCGAAGTCAATGAGTTGGTCCATTGACACACAGTCAATCAAATCAAAACCAAACCTACCAAAAATCGGAGTTTCCAAAAGAGACTGAATGAGTATATCTGAGCATCTCATATTTACAAGCCGTATTCATATCTCCCAACTCGGCATCGCAACTCCGCAAGGCACACACAAATCCAAAAGTCACAAACTAACCACAACAAGCCTAGCTCAGTACGCTGGCGAAGGCACATAAAAACTTCACGCACGCCTCAACTCTTCCTTTCCTCTCTTTATATTTATTGTAAGGGGCTCTACATACCCTTGAACAGGCTTCCACTGCCCTCGAGCAGTGGCTTTGATTCACTATCATAGTTCCGTGCCTTGTCACATTCCCGAGCTACCGAGAGCAAAAATCTCACTTCAAAATCCCACGGATGCTTGAGAGGGCAACTTCTCAAATGAGTCTATTGGGTTCGCTTTGTGCGTACATACCTTGTATAAATTAGTTGTAAAAATGTAGAAATGTGGTGCTGTGTGTGTAGAGGCTTATGCTTGCTTGACTTGTTGGTCTTGGTTGTGGGCCAGTTTGAGCTCCACGGTGTATTGATCGTGTAACTTGATGGAGCTCACGGTGCAAGGTCAATATACTTATGCAGAGTAGCAGTTCACCAGCGTAGGAGTAGATGGAGTAAATTTACGATTCAAAGACTATCCTGTTATTATGTACTCCATATGCATCTGAAGGCACATACTTGTTGTCTGTGGTCATCAAGATGTCTCTGATGCATCGAAAGCTTCAGCTCCGATCTTCAAAACCTTCCTCTTGTTCTCTTCCCATTTTATCCAAGCCATTCCTTGCAGTAAACTGTCTGCGAGATCGTCCAGTTTGCCCATTTCTTCTTCACCTTCTTTCTTGGACGCCGCCTTTGGCCTACCCGGTAGGCGATTCCATTTATCCATATAAGCTTCCCCAGTTGCTCTTGCCTCGTCAGTCCCATATTTAACCATGTCGTCGTTTGAAAGCCATCGTTGGACCATGTCAATCTTCGCGCCTTTGTTGCGCACTTTGGAAGTCTTGGTAGTACGAGTCTTCTGCAAACGCTCTTCGCCATCAACTGCCTGCGCATCATCTGTGCCCACCCAGAATGGCCCGACCTTGCCAGGCATGATGGGCTGTACCTTGCCAGTCCACAGATTTTCTGATGATAACGTCTGGGCAACTGCATAGAGCATGCTCTCAAACATATTGACTCTCACAGTCCATTCCAAGACTCCAGATCCGCCCATAGAGCGGAATCGCTGCCGCTCGATCAGTATGTATTGAGGCTTGTGTAATAAGAGCCGCTTTCGAAGAAGGTTGTATGCATGCTCGGCAAAAACATTTGGTTCGAAGGTTTCTTTCGGCGGCGGTTCTGTTGCTTCGACATCTTTCGTGGGTTTCGCCGTGACAGCTATGCGCTTCCACGCTATGATCGAGGCCTTCTGGCTGGGCTTCGTGGGTACATCCAGAACACAGTATGCCAGGTTTCGAATGCCCATGTCTATGCTCAGGACTCGAGTTGGTTTGGTATCGCCATCACTGAGGCCAATTGCATCAACAAGACGCGCCGCGAGCACGCCTTTCGTGCCTGAACAGCCGATACCACATTTTGTCGCAAGATTCTTCAATTGCAAAAGCTTGAAGCTTGGTGGTATTGTGATTGCCATGCACGTCGTGGGCCGTACAAACGTTGTGTATTTGGCGACATGAGAACTAAACTGTAACTCGTGATAATAAATGCTGGTCTGTTTTATTCTGCCGTGATGAGATTAGATTAGATTGTCAACCTCGATGCTTTTTGCTTGTAGATATTGCCGAGGGAACCGAAAGGCTACTTACAGTGCAACTTCCGCCCAGGTACTCTCCTCCGGAGCAGTGCAGATTTAATGCTGATTAATGGCCAACCTCTACCTCGATATCTTCAGCATAAAACGAGATAAGATCGCAGATCACTAGGAATGTTGTACTTGTAGTCGTAGATTCACGCATAGGAACTTCCTAGTTGAGATTCTCTTGATACACAGCATCGAAGGTCTGGGCCGTTACTTGTGCACAGAGAAGAGAGTTGTGGAAGGAAGCTTGACTAATCCCCACCCGTCTAGAACCACAGTAAACAAAGTTCATCGTCAGCACGTCACTACTCGGTCCTTGTAAATACTTATGTCTATCACTCGCTCATGCACATAATCCCCCTCCTCCATCGCTCATGAACACTTTTATACGCTTTAGTCGTTCAGTACCCGTTACACCTTTCACAACGGCGAACTCAAGGCTTGTCTCTCTAACGCGACAATTCTCTACATCTACGTACAACATGGCGCCCATCTCGAAGGAATGCGACTACCTCGTTATTGGTGGAGGTAGCGGCGGTTTGGCATCTGCAAGAAGAGCCAGCGGCTATTACGGTGCTAAGACCATTGCAATCGAGAGCAACAGACTTGGAGGGACTTGTGTCAACGTGGGGTAAGTTCCTCTTCTCATCCAGATGTTGGATAAGAAATTAATTCTACGAAATAGATGTGTCCCAAAAAAGATCACCTGGAATGCCGCTTCCCTTGCGGAAAGCATTCACGAAGCCAAAGCATACGGATTTTCTATTGAGCAGACCGCTCCATTTGATTGGTCAACATTCAAGAAGAAGAGAGATGCATACATTGTACGCTTGAACGGTATCTACGAAAAGAACTTGGGCAACGACAAGGTCGAATACGTACACGGCCGCGCGTCGCTGCTTAGTAAGAACGAGGTGCAAGTCACTCTCGATGATGGAAGCAAGGAGACTATTCGCGCCAAGAACATCTTGATCGCCGTTGGCGGACACCCTACAATTCCAACAAATATCCCCGGAGCCGAGTACGGAATCAACAGTGACGGTTTCTTTGAGCTTGAGAAGCAGCCAAAGAAGGTCGCACTTGTCGGTGCTGGATACATCGCTGTGGAGTTTGCTGGCATGTTCAACGCTCTTGGTAGTGAAACCCACCTTTTCATTAGACATGACAAGTTCCTTCGTACCTTTGATCCAATGATTCAAGATACTATCGTCAAGGAGTACGAGCGTGTTGGTGTCAACCTCCACAAGAACTCTACACAGAGCAGGGTTGAGAAGGACGAGAAGACCGGAAAGCTCACCCTCCACTACGAGGACTCCAACGGTAAGGGCAAGCTTGAGGATCTCGACACCCTGATCTGGGCTATTGGAAGATCCCCAGAGGTTGAGGACCTCGGGCTTGATAAGGCTGGTGTCAAGCAGAACGACAAGGGCCAAATTGTCGTCGATGACTTCCAGAACACTAATGTCCCAGGCATCTATGCCCTTGGTGACGTCTGTGGAAAGATTGAGCTCACCCCGGTAGCAATTGCTGCTGGTCGCAAGCTTGGTGATCGCCTTTTCGGAGGCGAGCAGTTCAAGGAGTCTAAACTCGACTACAACAATGTCCCATCTGTTGTCTTCTCTCACCCAGAGATTGGTAGCGTTGGTTTGACCGAACCAGAGGCCATTGAGAAGTATGGCAAGGAAAACATTAAGATCTATAAGACTTCTTTCACTGCCATGTACTACTCTATGATGGAGCCAGAAGACAAGGCACCAACCAGCTACAAGTTGGTCTGCTATGGTCCCGAGGAAAAGGTTGTTGGATTACATATCTTGGGCTTGGGAAGTGGTGAGATGCTCCAGGGTTTCGGTGTTGCTGTTAAGATGGGTGCTACCAAGAAGGACTTCGACAGCTGTGTTGCCATTCATCCAACCAGTGCCGAGGAGTTGGTAACTTTGAAGTAATATTCGGGTATAAAGGGTGGAATCTTCGTGCAGTATATTAGACGGCTAGAGGTTTCTGACATAACTGAGCCTTATAATTCATTTTTACATAATTAAATGATGTTATGCATTTTTTTTATTGGTAGTTTGGATTTATCGTCACCGTTGTTGAGCTGAGCTGGCAATCTGCTTGGTACCAATAAAACTACATACTCTTAAATAGAAATAATAGTAAATGCAGGCAGAATGCTAAATGTAATATGCGAATGCTGGTTTCCTCAGATCTCAAACAATGTCTAAAAGGTCATTAACACAACTTGACAACCAAGAAGTATTGCCCGAACATTGTAAACATGTTTTCCTCCCTGCACTTTCAATTTGTTTAATCCTGCCTCCAATATCCGTGTAGCATACCCTGCTGCTTCCAGCACAAAACAGAAGTGCAGTTTCTACTTCACCGCAGAAACGCATCCGGAGGCAAGCTGAGGGATCGAATCTTCACGAACACAATCCACATGCGCACAGAAGTTGGACGCATCTGGAAACTCCTTGGCCATCATCATCATCTGTTCCAGCGGCCAATCCACACAGTAGGAAAGCCGACCGCCGAAGTTTGTGTATAAAGTGAAGTCTTTGACCTTGACCCTGGTGAGATAGTGGTAATACTGAATCTTGACTCTCTCGATACCGTAACTCTGCAGAGGCCTGAAGTACTCCGTATCCGTACCCATCGGGCCTTTGTGTCGAATCAATACCACATCTTCCGGCTCTTCCAGCATGTCGCGGGACATCAACAGCCGGAAGTTTTCTTTGATGAAGGTGATTAAGAAGGCCAGGTCGATTCCGACTGGTACACGGATTTCCTCGTAGTGTTTCTCTCTGGCTGGATAATGGTTGAACTTCACCCAGAGCTTAATCTTGAGTTCTTCGAGTTTGAGGCTCGGCCGGACAGTAGTGGCACTGGCCTGCAAAGTCTGTGTTCCGGTAGTTTTACGTTCATCTGCAGGACCATCGTATGTGGAAGTGAAGTGAGTTGCGCTGGTCTGAGTGGGCTGTGACCTATTATGCTCAGGCCTGTCAGCAGATCCATCGTATGTCGAAGAAACTCCTCCACCGGCAGAGCTGAGAACCCCATGGCCGGATTGACTTGATGTTGCTGCAGTGCCACTGGATTCTGCAGGAACGCACTTCATCTGCACATAGAAGGCGATACAATCAGGAAGTCTTCCCAAAACTGGTAACACGCCCTCGCCCGGCCAGTCCTTGAAATCGATGTTGCCTTCGATATCAGCAACCACGTCAATGTGGACTACCCTGACAGCTGCGATGTCGTCAGGAATTTTGGGATAATAATTGTGGAAACCATAGGCCCTCCAGCCCATCCTGCCCGTGTTCTTTGGACCTATGTCTTCTCGAATCATTATGATATCGTCTTTGTTTGCTTCACGATATCTCCACAGTCTGAAGGCATACTCGAAATACTTGCACAGTGCATCGTATGTGTTTACCCTGGGCACTTCAAGCACCTCGAACTTTTCTCGAGCATCATGAATGAATTGAACGTAAGTATCGGCCAAAAACTTCTCGTTGCCCAGCCAATCCAGGTTTTCAGGAGAAGCAACAGCCTCACTAGATTTTGAATCTACCTGCCGAGGCTCAGTAGGAGATACACGAAAATTCACAAAGCCCCCAACAGCAGCAACACTTTCCGCGCGAGGGTTCAATGGAATTTTAGATTGCAGCACAACAGACCTGACGACGTTGTCGCCATAAAGTGATCCAATCCGTACGCCCGCCACGGTGCGTGAAACCCCTCTTGCTTGAAGGATCGATGTTCCCGTCCAGGGGCCTGCATGGGGTCTAAAGTTGTTAGTCATATGAGCTGAGCCAGAGCCACCGCCACGACTCTGCCTCAACCTGGCAGGGTCCGCCTGAGCAGACTGTGGCCCAGCATGTTGAGGTTCATCAGTTGAGCCGTCGAATGTGCGAGCAACTCCTCCACTGGCCGTGCTAGGGTGGGTTCTTTCTCTTGCATGGTTAGAGTCCTCACGGCAAGATTGACTTCTGCTTGTCGGCTCATCACGCATCTCCTCTTGAATGAAGTCCATGAACACATGGAAAATGGCAGAATCGGGAAATTCTTCAGAATTCTGTGGTATGTCAAAATGTGGATTTATTTCAACATAGGAATCGCCTTTCATGTATATGTCAAGCACAATGTGCTTGACCCTGACTTCTGCGAGATAGTGGTGATCTTCAAGCATGATTTCTGGAGTACCGTAGGGTCTCCACTCCTTAAGGACCGCGCTCGCCTGCTCTGTATTTTGATGTCGAATCATCGTAATATCGAGTCCTTCGTTAGTCGACGTATGAGATCTTAGCAGCCTGAAAGAATTCTGGAAAATCGCGCAAAGTATGTCGTAGCTGAGAATGTTTGGTATCTTCATCATCTCGCTGACTTCCTTGATATGGTCGAAATGAGCCCAAACCTGGCGGAAGAAATACTGAGGATCATCTGGGGCTGTAGACGACACCTGAGAAGTAGCGCTAGTCTGGAATATCTGTGATGCAGCCTGGGATTCGCCAGCGTGTATCATTGGCATCTCTCCAGGAAAATCAGTCCCGATGGGCTGTGATTCAGCACGTTCGCATCCCTGAACCGAGATCATGAACGTATGAACTCCTCCTCTAGTAAACCAGGTTCTGAAAATATGTCCTTCTGCAGCAGGGGAAGTACTCTTCGGGTTAGTCTCTGATCCGGCGGGTTCAGGGCCATCAGCAGCTTCGTCAAGCGTGCGTGGGCCTTTGCGTCGAGAGGAGCCTCTTGTTTCTGTGGGGCTGGGAACATCCCCATCAGACTGCTCCGAACCCGAGTCCCTCGTTTCTGTAGGGCTGGAAACATCACCAGACTGCTCCGAAGCCGCTGCCTCTGATTGCATAGCTGCATAACGAGCAGCTCGGCGCCTGTCACCTGGACAAGGTGAGTTGTTGCTAATCTGACTCGAAGGAAGAGAATCCTGTCCGCTACCGAGTGCAAGAGCTGGGCTGGTTTTAAGCCACTGGGGTCGGGTCGTGCTAGGAGGATCTGCCCGGCTGGGCTGTAATCCAGCAGGTTCTGTGTCTCTAGCCGTGCCAGCAGAGCTGAAAATCCCAATGCTAGACTGGGTCGGTCCACGAGGATCTATGTGACTAGATTGTAATCCTCCAGTCTCATTAGCGGGCACAAGCTCATCAGCAGGTATGCCCGCCAACTGAGCGACTACTGAGCAGCTTCTTGCTTCGGCAGATTCAGTGCATCCTGGACGAGCTACACTGCGAACAGCGCCTATGGACTCCACAAAGGCCTCAATTTGAGAAGACGTGGGGTTGTTTTGGCTGTTGCTTGGGCCGGCAAGCTGTGAGGAAGTGAAGGAGCCGATACCACTTGAGGGCCGAGTGAGTCCGCTGCTTTTTGGAATGGGGGATGGGCCATGAGAGGTAGTACTGAGGTTTGATGCGGGGAGGTCTCTGGAATAAGGGGAGGAAGATGTGGGGCTCCCTTCGCGTGATGTATGGTGAGAAGCTGGGTTGTCTTGGTCGGCGAGCGAGTTGGGGAGCGTGGGCAGGGAAGGACTTGAGGTGATGCTCTCGTCACTTGACGAGGAGGGCTCTTCTTGAGAAGGCATGTTCTATCTTGTTTTTGGTTCTTGGAAAGGTTGACTTGTGAAAGTGTATTCTCCTGTGTATTTTGGGAGTTTCTAACAGGCTGAATGGGTGTTGAGTGCCAATATATTAAATTCGCTACAAAGGAGATAGATGCGTTTCTTTCAGATGTCCAATAGCTTCTGTAGCATTGAGCTCCAGCAGACTACAAATCAGTAGAAAACTTCATTTCACATCAAACCTTTGAAGGTCTTTCACAAGCATTTTCGTGCAAGTCGCCTTTCATGCTTTGGGGACACATATCAAAAAAAAAAGAAACGAATTGAAGTCTCCTATTAAGAGATGGCTAATTAAGGAAGGAAACATACGGCATAGAAGACACACGTAAAGTGCAGTCTAAGCGACCAAATCGCTCTTAGACGTCCTGAAAGAAAAAATTCTGAGAAGTCGCTTTTGCACAGAAACCCAGCTCGCCTACAACGTGCGGAATGTAACAGAATTATGTCACCCTCTCTACTGTACATACCTCCCCTCTAGTAACCGTTCATGGTCATTCTCTGGGACCCTCTGCTCAGCTCGCGATCAGCTGAAGGACTGATTGGTCGAGATCCGCCATGGCCACCAGCAGCACTGCTCTCCTTCAGCGCAAGAAGTTGCTTGGCACGGAAGGTCTCGTAGTGGGTCTGGGAGGTGGTTTCGATGAGCTCTTGGAGATGGGTTCTGGTGAGGAAGTTTCTGAGGTAGATGAATTCGCAGTGGCTCTCGTCTTCGACATTAATGACACCCCATCTGTTCTGGCGACCGCGAACAGTTTGTCCATTAACGACAATGTCCTTCTCAGAACCAACAACGGCAAATGGAATGATATCCTGTGGGCATTCATTAGTATGAAAGGGGCGCACTGAGTTTGGTCAGCATACCTTGATCTGCGCGTTGAGGGCCTTCTCCTCCTCATCAAACTCCTCGTTGTCGTATGGGAACATCTTGAGGTTGTGGAAAGCAAACTCCTCCTTGATGCGCTCCTTGAAGGCGGCGCGCTCTTCAAGGGTCAAAGAATCGGACTTGGCGATGACTGGGACAACATTGACAACGTCCGACAACTTCTTAAGAACAACAATATCGATCGGCTTGAGCGCATGTCCAGATGGCTGAATGAAGAACAAGCAGCAGTGGATTCTGGTATCTTGGATGTATCTCTCTCTCTGAGCTGTGAGTTCCTTTCGGAGGTATGCGGAATGTTGGTCCTTGATGTACTTCACGATTGGGTCCCAGCATCTGTCGTTGTTGACCTGGTCACCATAACCTGGGGTATCGACAATGTTCAATCGCAGACGAACACCATTCTCCTCGATAACGTGGGAAACAGCCTGGATCTCGGTGGTCGATCGGACTGGCTCATCTGGGGCCAGACGTCCTTTGGAGTCGATGAGGTGAGAAGCGAAGATGGTGTTGATGAGAGTGGACTTTCCGAGACCAGTTTGTCCTAGAAGTGGGTTCAATTAGCGATGGAGCCCGATATACACCTGCATATCTGATCTCTCGTCGGAGGGAGTCGTACCAACACAGATGACATTGAATTGGAAACCGCGCTTCAACAGCTTGCGCTCGATCTGGGATGTGATGCTGTCGAAACCGACGTGGCTTTTTGGGTATACTGATTGAGGAGCACCATTGCCCTGAACTGTAGCCATTTTGAATGAGTGTGGTGATGCGAATGGGGGAATTATTGAAGTCGACTCGAGCGAAGAGGACGAGAGGAACGAAACAGCGGAGGTGACGGTGACGGTGACGGTGACGGTGAAGGTGGAGTTGGAGTTGGAGGTGGTGATAGTTTAGACGTGAGTGAGTGAGTAAGTGAGTGGGTGAAGAGTCGTGAGATAAGTAGAGTAGCTCGATGGCAGGTAGGTATTGGTACACCCGTTCAGAGAAGGGGTATTGGTGCAGGTGGTACTTAGGTACTGTACCTTTCTCCACGACCACCCTGCTTGTACACTGAGCCTCGCCAAATTTCCCTTGGGCATGGTGGACGCGCTGCTCACCTGCACAGAAAGGGGTCGTGCAGGGATGACTAGTCTCAGGTGAGACTAGTGCCCATTTCGCATGGCTTCAATCGCCAAAAGCTTCAGATTGCATGTCGGTCTTGGCCCTTGACAGGCCCTACGGTATCGCTCCTCAACCTCATCCTCGACCTCGACCTCGACCTCGACGAAGATACCCACAAGCACCCCATCGCCACATTGCCCCCAGCAACTCAATTGCCCATCATGGCCGCCTCTCACGTCACCGTCTCCTCGATATTGTCCTCGTTTCTCCCACGACTGACTGCCGCCGCACCGGTAAGAGCCTCAAGATTTACTACACTCTATGGGCACCAACTCTCGATCCCATTTCTGCCAACACTTGGTTTCGGCATTCCATCCGCAGTTCAACTCAATTTCCCAGGTCTCGTTGAGGGTCTCTGGGAGTGGGTATTGCGCGCTGTGCCAAAGGAAAAGACATCTCACTCCAAGACGAGATCCAGACAATTGGCTGGCAAGGGACTGAAGGATGTCACAGCAATCAACAAGTGCTCGGCTTGTGGAAATGCCAAGAGAGCGCATCTTCTGTGCCCATACTGTGTAAAGGGTAAGCTAGTCATAAATTCCAGTAAGTTTAGATCATAGATCCTAATAAATCTTAGAAATCCAAAACTTCTTCAAGGGAAAGACCACACAGTCAAAGACTACCACCGATGTCAAGCCCACTGACAAGTAAATTGGAAGCGGTTTTGGAGGATGAATGGCAAGATCTGATCTGAAATGGAAGGAGGATGTTTATATGGGAATAGCATGGCAAAAAGGCGTACTGGGCACATTTGCATTGGGATCTCAAATGAACAACGAAGAAGCTGTAAAACGTGTAAAATATAAACATCAATATTCACATGTTCTGAATGACTATATGAGTGAAAGCCGTCGATTTCGTTAGATGAAATGTTGTCTCAAAAGGTTGATAGAGACGTCATCCGAATTTCTTGAGCTTTAACCCCGCCAAACTATTTCCTGGCATCGGTTTGCACGCGAAAGCCACGACCACAAGAGCGCTCAATCATGGTATGTTGAGATCGAAGTGCACTATCCTAAGATCTGATCTAAACTCTCTATAGTCGAAACAATACCTCACGACGCACACGATCGACGAGGGTAAGCTATGTGTCATGAACTATTTGCTCGAACATGCCGACTGACAGCCCACAGCGCACGTCACCGATATCTTCTCCATAGCCGTCACTGATACTCAGATACTTTCTGCCTCTGGCGCATCCTCGATTAAAGTACACTCGACTACATCTCCCGACATCCCTCTGGTGCAAACGCTCGAAGGCGCTCATAAGCTCGGATGCCACCATATCTGTACTTCGAAAAACGGAAAGAAGGCTGCCAGTGCTGGCTTTGATGGAGGAGTGAAGATCTGGGCTATTTCAGCGGAGACCTCTGAGTGGAGCGAGGAGGGCAAGGTCACGGACGGCAACAAGGCGGGCGAGATCTGGGCTATTGCTTTGAGTGAAGATGGGCAATACCTGGCAAGCACGACATACGATGGCAGAATCAACGTTTGGGATCTAAGTGCTGGAAACAAGAAGATCAGGGAATACGAGACGAAGGGAAGCTTTGGGATGTGTATCGATCTGAGTAGGGATGGAAGGTACACGGCTAGTGGACATGAGAATGGTGGTGTTTACATCTTCAACAACGACACCGGTAGGATGCTGTACTCGTTACCAGGTAAGCCTACATAACGAAGTACTGTCTCTGTAACAAAATGCTAACTTTATCAGGTCTCGTTAAACCAGTGCGAACTGTATCATTTTCACCTAAGGGTACCAGATTAGCAGCGGCTGGTGATTCTCGAATCATTGCTCTCTACGATGTCCAACACGGCGAACAAGTTGCCAACCTTACTGGCCACTCAGGATGGATCTTCTCGGTAGACTGGAGTGATACGGGAGAGTATTTGCTCAGCGGCTCGTTCGACGGAAAAGCAAAGGTATGGTCTATTGATCAAAGAACTTGTGTCGCAACGCACAGTGAGACGGAGAAGACTTTGTGGTGCGTCAAATGGCTACCAAAGATTGGCAGAAGTGAGGGATTCGCAACTGCTGGGGCCAACAGAAGTATTTCTTTCTACAGAGAGGCAACTGGTGGTTAAGTAGTCTGAAGTTGACAAGAGGCCGTTGCTCTGGTGCTATTTTCTCCGATTTGCTTGGAGTCTAAATTTGAGAGTAGATTCATAGGAAATGTCTGTAGCTAGTCTCTGTTGATATTCGTCAGACTGACGGTGTCTGCTGTCTAAAATACCAACAGATAGCTTACAATCATCGTAGCTCTGCATATACTTGGTGCTGCACAGCTGTATATCGCATGTGACTTGATGGATTATGAATTGTAAAACTCCGTCTCAAGCTCTTCCTCTCTCAGAAGCATACGCTGCTTCTTTACATACTGCATAGTGATCAGCCTTTCCAAAATCAAAAGCGTGTAAAAGATCCCCCATCTTTTCAAGTGTATTCAGTCCAGTATCAAATCATTACAATTGAAGGTACTTACTGAGGCTGCAACCTTAAAGTAGCTTGCCATAAATATGAGGCGCGACACCTAATTTAATCTCAGGTTTAAGGTTGGATACCATTCCCGCCGTCTGAGGCTAATCAGATTAAGGTAGACTCCCCCTTGGCTGGGGAAAGTAAGATTGTCACAGAGCCCATCAATACCACGACATTTACTCACTTCAACGACGACCTCTCTCTATCTTCAGATTTTTCTGCTTTTCAACTTTTGGATCATACCCTTACACTCCTTTGGACAAGCACACTCTTTTGCGCCCTCTTCAAATCCATATCCCTCGGACCCACAGTCTTTACTACCCCACAAACCCACAAAATAAGAACTACGCGATCTCCACAAGAATATCGAATCTCGATCAATATGTTGACCTCTTCCACCTTTGTTTTCGCCGCCATATCGGTTTTGGCGCGTGTCGCAGTCGCTACTCCACCTGCCTGTTTGTTGGGTGCTGTTGGCGCTCAAGCAAATCCAGCTGATATGAAGGCTCTCTGCGGTAAGGGAGCTATAGCTGTGGAAGGGAATATTACAAGTCTTTGCACCGGAGATGCTTCTTCTCAGGCCATGAGCATTTTCTCGTCCACTTGTCTTGCTGCTGGTGTTACTATATGTATGCTATATCAGTATCTGTGTACAGAGAAATCGCTAACATGTGTCATAGCCGTCAGCAGCTCTACTTCTTCAAGTGATTCTTCTAGCACTGGCTCTATTTCTGCCAAAACTACTGGTTCTGGCTCTAGCTCTGGCTCTACTTCAACAACTGGGGCATCTGGCTCTTCTACTGGTTTCACTACGTTCGTACCCATATGTTCTTCAGAACTGTATGACTTGTTAATCGCTATTGACTAACGTTTTCACAGGGCTACTTCTACTGATTCTTCAGCTTCCGGAACATCCACTTCTCACTCTAGCTCGAAGAGCTCCTCATCATCGTCTTCAACATCAGCTTCTTCCTCTGCATCGGGTACTGCTGATTCCGCAGGTTTCAGTACGTCTCCCGAGCACGCTCTTTACCTGACACCCATCTTCCTTGGCGCACTTGCCTACTTCCTCTAAACATAAATACCGATACCGACTCTTCCTACGTGTTGTCAATTTGACACTTCATATTGTACAAACTTCTCCAAATCATAAATCCAGCCAATATTGCTATCACGTCTCATGCAAAACTCATAAGATTAGGTCACGACTCCGAAAATGCTACAGCGCTTATTATACACGGAACCCAGTTCGCCCGAGCTTCTTGTCCGGCTACGGGAACCTTTGACTCTTACAAAGCCTCCAATCTGACAAGTAGTACTCTTGCTGCTATAGTGTTCTTGGGCTTTGCATTTTGTCGTGTGTCGTGATTTGAATTGGCTGGTTTTAATCGTTTGCAGGCCTCTACAACCTTTCTTGTTCTATCAACTTCATACCCTTCATGTTTTCTTACGGTGATATTGTGATGTGTGGGTTATGGCGGACGGATATCTTGTCATTGAATCTCATTGCTCGGTTGAAGCTGGCTCTCCATATATGAGGGTCTTGAAAAACTTTGTATAATCAACGATGAGTTGACGTAGTCTTGTTTTAGCAATAAATAACTACCATCACTTATGAGAACTGTAGATGTCACCATACGGAACTACTCCTAGGTTAATTACAATTTCTGCTATAGAAAACTCATATGTTCCTTTGTCCATTGTTGTTACTATAGGATTTAACTATCCTGTGAATCGAGTACCACCTCACAGCGTTCCAGCTTTCGATAATCACAATGTCGATTGGAAACAATATATTTGACGATTTTTTGCTTTATACTCAGTCAGTAGAGTCCACAGTCCTCTGATGGAGAGAAGAAGAAAAAAAGAGGGAAAAGGGGTTCATAATAATTCCAAATTCTTCGAACACACTTATGTGTTCATCAATCTTCATCATTGCTCATGCATCAGAGCCTGCTGCTTAAGTTCTTCACATTGTTCTTATATTACGCTTCTATTCCTTGGTCTATGTAACTATTGACTACCTTGTTTTGCTACTCAACCTAACATAAGCCACCCTAAACACCATTATATATGGGGTCTATTGCAGAATTCAATGATCAGACTGCATTGTATATGTGCTACAATGAAGGCCCCATTTCCGAGAAAAACCATCTCCCACTGTAAGAAATTAAAAGATGCTTGATGTGCTAAGATGGATTTAAGACGCGCCTAAAGAAGTGGCGTACTTTCGTCCGCTACAACTTTCATACTTCACATAGCTCAGAAGTTCCTCTGATTCCTCATACTCTTACTTCAACCAAATGCATCCTTTTCCCCAGTCTCGATTAGGCTCCAAACTTCGAGGAAAATGGGGACTTGGAGCCGTAAAATCCTCAATTCGACACGCTCGGAGAGGCCCCTCTTGATCCTCGAGGACAAGATACCTCAAACTCGTACCGTAACATGTCAACACCAGTCGCCACGCTTTCTCCTTCGTCGCTGTGTAAGCTTGATGTCACTTGTACAAGGGTTCTTGAGTAGGCACCGGATGCCGCTTTGGAATGAGTAGCGCTGGCAGCATTTACGTTCTCCCCCCGGTCTTTCTTGATTCGTGCTTCTGTGGTGTGATCTTTTGGTTGTCTTGTGCGTTTCGATCTACACGTTGGCGCGGCGGTATGTGATATCTGGTACGGTAAGGGGTATGTACTTTGTCAAGTGCTACTCAACGGCTCGGTAAGTCCAACACCTTTCAGGAGAGTTCTGTGTTTGAGAGCTTCTTTGGCTTTGGTGTTGTGGCGTGATTGTTATATTCTCTACGGCGGCTTTCGAATGTTTTCTGCTATGCTGGTGTTCCTGGAGTGGGATTTACAAACTTGTTGTCGAGATACTCTTGACTTGGTGCCTAGGTAAGCTAGCACTATAGCAAATTAAACATATATTAGCTATAAATAAGTGTACCTTCTACAGCTGTTATCTCTTCTTGAGATACTCCTGGTATGAAGACGTATACGTCTGAAGTATCTATATTTACACTTGAGTTTCATCTCTATCTGTTCTTCTATTACTGTTTGTTTTACATTGTCATCTCTTGAGCCATTAGCACCTTTTATACTCTTCTCATCCATTGCTCTACCCACAGCCCAAAAACCCAATATACAACCACACCCAAACAATTGAGTTTCTGGGAGAGCGATAGGATAAGGAGCTACACACGAGAACCAAGTGCTTTTTAAGTGACCAACCACCCCCGCCAACCCCTATCAAAAACCGTATCTCAAGTAACCCTCTCAAAATTCTCAAAGTATCACATCCACCACCACCATCCAACCATCCCAACAGAAAACAACCAAATCCAAGCATCTTAGTCCGCACGCGTGCCAGTCCCCCAAACCACCCCTTGCCACATGACACACTCAACGACAAGATGACCAAGAAGCTCTATCACGCTGCCTACGGTCTATTGCATGAAGCCTGAGACAAAGTGATATTGATTAGTTGATATCAAACACCCAATCTACACCCAACACAGAAATTCCCTTTCGGCAACATGCCGCCGCGAATCAAGGATGCGAACATACGCAGTGCTGGGCAAAGAGCTTGCTGGTTTGAAGATATGCTACGATCCAATCCACCAGGAAGAGGGGTTGCCGCCCTTTCCTTGGATATCAAGGGTGGAAGGTTGCTGATGATGCGTTACTAGATCTGTCAATAACCGTTCACTTGTCTCGATCATGGCAGAACGCGGTTTTCCTTTCTTATGCCTTTGTCTACCACCATCTAGATTGCCTCGATTCTCCCTATAGATAGTTTGCTGCTGTAGTAATAGTATAACCCATATACCCCATATTCCCCTCGCCCTTAGATATGTCATAAGTAGCAACTACGTCACGGGTCTCAAACATCAAGTGCAATGCAAATAAAGATATAAATAACCGTTTCATAAATACATCCATAAATCGTATAATATATATACCTATACACAAGTCCCCCTCACACCCCATAACAGTCGCTCAAGACGCTAAAACAGATTTTCCAGACGCCGAACCATGCACCATCTACCCATCATAAAGGAAAGCAAATCCGTCATATACATATGTACAGTCTATGCCAGGAACCAAGTGGCAAATACCACAAATGCAGCCGTCATACAGACACTGCGTCCCATGACCGCCAAGCGATCCGAGTCACTCGTCGCCACGCCACAGCAGACACTGCTATACGTAACGTTGTTCCACTTGGCAGCGACTTCAAAGACAGTGCCATTACCAACGTTGTAGTAGTCGACATTAAGCCAGTTTGGAGGTGCACCCCACATAGCATCGCACTGAGCGGTGCTGTTGCCAAGGGAACCGTAGCCAGTCACGTTATTTGTGACATTGAGGAGAGTGGTGGTGGGGACAGACAGGGAGGTGCCGAGGAGAGAGATTTCGGTGTTGAGATTATGGTTCATGAGGTAGAGATAATCGTCAGCCAGGCTCTCGTTGAAATTCGGTGGGCGCTGGATCGTGCATGGGAAGGAGCGGTCCGTTGGGTCGAATGGTGTCTCCCACATTTGCGAGAACTCATCAAGGATGTAAGGCACTTTGCCTTGGTCGGCCATGTAATCCATGAAGACAACGACACGCTGCCCGCTCAGAATCATAGAGGCGAGCGTTGGCCAGTCGTCCTTGGCCATGGGGATCTTCGGTGGCTCGTAGGTGTACTTGGTAAGTCCCGAGGCTTCGAGTGGTTGTGTGAAGTTCTCGATCCAGTTATAGTCGCCGTTGCCAATGAGAATGGTCACAACATCGTATGGGTGAGATGCAACCCAGGTGTTGATGGTGGTCAACCAGTCGACAAGCGGTCCAACATCGAGAATATCACAGGATGTATGGCAGAGGCGAAGAGTACCATTGACGCGGTGGACCTGACCCTGAACAAGTCGGACTCCGTCGTCCAGCTGCGTTGCCACGGACAGAGCCTGGTTGGCACCAGCATTTCCAGTACGGATGAATGGCGAGTTGTGTGCAGAAACCTGGGTGAGGTTTGAGTATTTCCGGTTACAGAATTCAGGGTAATTGTTGCATGGAGTGGTGTTTGTGGCGGAAGCAGAACTGGACGTTGATGTTGAAGTTGCAGTGGAATTTCTGGCTGCTGTACCATTCAGGGCACTGGTTATGGTTGAACTCTTGCCGCCTCCTGCTAGAAGGGTCACTGTTTCACTGGAACTCGTCATCGTCATCGTAGAAGAGGAGTCTGAGGAATTGCTGGAACCAGACTCGGTTGACGATCTGCTGGTATGGGTACCGCTCGATGACGACGAGGTATCTTTCGACACGGTGATTGTAGTGGAATACGACAGATAACTGCCGGTTGGCACAGAGGCCGAAGACTCTGTTGATGCTCCAGAGAGCACAAGGACATCATCGCTGGAAGTCGTTGTCTTTTCAGCCGCCAAGGCATGGGCGAACAAACAAGCCAGTGGGAGGAGTTGTGAGAACAACATCTTTGCGATGAACTGACCTGGTCGAGTTCAGTGGCCGAGGATGTTGGAGGGAAGAATGAAGGAGAAACTTCAAATTGAGGAGTTTGAGGCAACTGAGTAGGAAGGATGTCTTGGGAGGGGGGGAGAAGCAGAGGATATTGAGAAGTTCGACCGAGACGAGGATGTGGTGGGATTCTTTTTGGCGCGGACACTGTCGTCAGTCAAGCAGACTCGAGAGGAGTGAATGGGGGAGGTAGCATGAGGTATGGTACGGAATGGTATGAGCAAAGGCCAAGACTAACGACCAACGACCAACGACTAACGGGTCCTGCGGGAGAGGATTTGATCTTCAAGGAACCTACTGTACGTAGAATACACAAGCATGATAATGAATAATTCCATTCCATCTATTCTGATATTCTAGTGCTCTGGGTCTATTCATAACTAGTTATTGTATTCTAAGTATCCAAGTATATACCAAGTACGCCAGGCTAAATACCCAAGTACATAATAATAGAGCCAAAAAGACCAAGAATTAAAGAGAAAAATAAGAAATCGACCAGTCCAAGATTTAATATGTCTTATTAATAGCCAAGACTCTTGAGAAGGCCAAGATCAAGTGTTTGGAGTAGAACACTGTAGGTAGAATAAGTACATAGCACCGAGTGGACAGGTATATTTTATTTTATTTTATTTTATTCTATTTGCTACATTATATTATTCACTCGGGCCGTACTCCGTATGGATATGTTCTTACAAATATTCCACAAGCAGTAAGTATGGAATTCGAAGGCGTCTTCTTCACCCTGACTCCCAACTTCTTTCATGTCTTGAGGCTGAATCTGGATACTTTATTCCCATGTCATGTGCACACCCACGCGCAATACTCTTTTTTCCTCACTTATTATGCTTGAGGTAATTCACAGGAGAAGGCATTTGGGATTCATGCCCGGTATTCCCTTAGTGTCAGGAGGTGAGTACAGTGGCTTTTCTTCTTCTTCTCCATCCAATCTTGGTGGACTTTGGTGGACTATGGCGCTCTTAGACACTGTAAAAATAAACAATAGTGGCCTGCGTCCTTTGTACTATGACGTCCGTCCACCTTTGGTTCTCCTTCTCCTCATCCTCATCCTCATCCTCATCCTCATTCTCATCCTCATCTTCATCATGCCGAACCATTCTAATTACTTCAACGTCGTGTGGCTAAAGCAAGCTGCTGTTTGAGTCTCGACTCTTCTTTCTGCAAGCGTTTCACTCCTTCGTTGGACCGGCAGCTCCGATGCACGCACATCAACTTCTCGACGTGTTCTCGAAGACTACGTATGACCTCGATTCCAGCAACCGGTCTACCACTCTCGAAATCGTGCACGTTGTTGATATCTGACGTGAGTAAGTACCGGGTTAGTTCAGGCCAAATACAGATACGGTGTAATGGGCTTCACCTCCTTAGTAAGTAATGATGTTCTCAGCTCAGTGAAAAATGAACTTCTTTACTCTACTCTATTCTACTCTCTTCTACTCCGTGCTCATGCTCATGCTCGTGCGTATGGCGCTCACTCGCCGGGCCTGATCGACCGATGGCTGAAGATTGTGGGAATGCTTGCAACAACCAACCACTGGAATATTCACCATGTTCACGGAGGATTGAGCGAACGAGCGCATTCAGGGCCTATCGTATCGGATGCGCAAATTCGGCGTATTATCTTGCCGCCACCGGATGGATTCCTGCCCTGGAACGCGTGTCCGTGTCCCATCAAGGTTATCGGACCTTGTTGGGGACCCTTTCTTCTATTCTCTCGATAGAGTGGCACACATCATGTCTCTCGACTCGTCTCCAGACAACAACTACTAGTACAGTAAAGAGTCGAGACAAGCTGTATGTAATTATGGGGTTTCTCCGAGGATTTTCCTCACAGTACACACGCGCGCAAAGAGAAACGAATAAGCAAACAGAAGATCAAATAGACACCGCTGTTTCCTCGTCTGTTTTCACTTCTTTTCAGCCTACCAACGCAGAACAACAGGGCAAAGTTGAGATCATATGTATCTCCATATATATCCATAGGCGGCTCAGGGCCCGCAATACATGTTCATCATGGCATCAAGCATGCTGTGAAAAGACGATCATTATCCATGGGTAGCTAATCAAGGCTTGGTATCGGCTTGAATTACAAGCACAATGGCATAGCATGGTATGGCAACGACAATTACTAATTGAACTTGTTCACGTCACTAAGTACCTAGGTACTCCGCACTTACTTTACTTACATATTATTACTTGTAGTATGAATATGTACAGGCACATACTCAATTCTCCATACCAAGGACGGGAGTGAGTAATGGGCCTCGATCCCGAAGATGAAGATTGAGATTGAGATTAAACAAGCCCACAGAGCACTTGTGCTAACCTACCTACCAGGCCTTGCCCTGCAAAAGAGCCTTTCGCTGCCGGAAAGGGCTCAGGAACGGAAGCACGGAGGTAAGGATTTGCCTTCCACGGCGCCCACTCCCTCACACTGTCGCTCGTTGCCTGGCTGGGCTCTTGATGGCGCCGATGGACTGCATCTTTGCATGGTTTGGGCATACGAGAGACATGCAAAGAGGTGCGCCAGCCATGCCAGCTCACTCAGCCTCTACCGTCCACATTCATGGTTCTTGGGATATTCATACTTGTACAGTCCAGTTCACACGACACAGGAGAATATTGCACATTTACACATTTGTCAAATGACGTCGATTGGAGGAGAGTTGGAGAGATCAGAGTGAGAGTTCACTCCACAGATGATGTGTGGCTGCAACGACCTCCACGTCCCTCCACACGAAGATTACATACGATACGATACCAACCTAGTCACCTACTTGTAGGTAATATGTACATACATACTCTACTTATGTACTTGTAGTTATAGGTCTGAAGAGAGACCTAACAGCATGGATACTATACGAATATAAGCACAATATACACTCACTCACTCTCACGTAACTGACGTTTCACTTGGATATTCATAGATAAGTCAATCAGCAGATCTGGGCGAAATATGAGGGGATTTCCAAATGCGTTCCAGATACGAAGACATGACCACGCCATTCGCACATAATCATGAGGCTGAGTACTATTCTACTGCACCACCAGACACAGTGAAATCTTTGGAGTCTTGGGAGTCTTGAACTCAGAGTATGTAATGGACTGAACGGTTGTCTTGGATTCATTCGGTGCTTTTGTCATACTGTACAAGTAACTAGACTATTATCTGTGTATCGTCCTTGCTCTTCTCCGCCCTTGTCAATCCTTTGTCAACCGACTTCTGACATTTCAAGTTCAAGTGTCAAGATCTAAAAAGTAAAGATTGACAATGCTGGTGTACATATCCCGGATACTTTCTTGGTCAAGAGGCTTTTTCTTCTTCCTCTTCTTCTCGAGCGGAGTCGAAGAGGGGCGCCCGTTAGCTGTACCTACAGTAGGCACGTAGGGTCCAGAATTAATATGTACTTTGTATCATCACGACATGGATCTGTGACTCAAGTCCCCCCTGGAGGAATGAACAGCAAGTACTTTGGAAACTTCGATTTGAAATTCTCTGTTCCAACACTAGATCTGAGAAGGCATCTGAGGTCTTGGCTAGCAGTCTACCAACTGTGCATCTCCAATCTCCTGGGACTTGACTCGGCTTGGCTGGACTTGACTTTGGAATAGTCGTTGGGCTGAGGGAAGCCCCTATGTAGTGCTACTTAGCAAAGAACTCTCCCTAATATGGCGTACTATGTTCGGTCATCTTGCTTGTATTTTACAGTAATCACATATCCTAGAATATCCATAATCATGGGCGATTCGGGTTTAGTCAAAAAAGAGGTGAAGAGTCGAGTAAGCAAAGTCAAAGGGCCAGGAGAGGAATAGAAGGGAAAATTCCTTCCACATGGAGTAGAAAAGGTGGAATAGAGTAGGGTATTCGATTCGTGCCGAAAGGAGGCCTATGCACAGGAGTCCGGTCTCAAGGATTTCTTCCTGCGACGCCGACCTCGACCTCGATCCCAACCTCGACCTCAATATCTCCTCTTCCACTTTTTCCTCCTCTTCGTCTTCTTCTCTTCTCTCTTGGTAAGGATATCAATGTGAGATAAGGTATCCATAAGGTAGTCGGGTAGTGCAGCTTGCAACTGCATGCCATGGTCCAGAGATGATCGATCTCCACTTCCCTTCCCCATCGCTCCGCCTGGTAAGCCACACAGCGTCAGACCGTCAAGAAGTGCAGGGCGACTAGACACGCAAACATTGGTATGATGTCGCCAACGAGAATACTCTAACATTAGGTACTCTACTCTACTCTACTCTACCATCCTATCCTATCCTACTTCCATCGAGAAAATCTTATTCCGTAGCTTCTTCCACCTTGACCCTCACCTGTTCATACCCTTACGAAGTTACGACATTCTCAAATCGAGCGAACATCTTCCCCCCAGTTGACTTGACTTGAACCCCCCCCCCCGTCATTGTCTCTTCAAGCGCCTCTGTACATACACCGTTGACAGGCCGCACCTTTGCTGTGCTTTAATTCATACATTTTCACCCAAAGCCTTCGTTGTCGCTACGGGTCCACTCTGTTCTCCTCTTTCATCTTCATCTTCCTCCTTCCTACCCGCCGGCTTTGTTTCCTTGGAGTGATAACCTTTTCTCTTCCTCACGGACAGCTTTCTGTGTTGTGTCATTGTCGCTCATAGAAAATCACCAACATGGTTGGATTGCCGACATTCCGTTCCCAGCGGAGGAACCACAGGGAGAAGCAGGAAACCGAAATTCCAAGAGAAGGTTCAGATAGGACATTGACTCCCTCTGGTGCACAATACACGCCTGGCGTCGACATCAAAAGAGCAACTCGTACTCGGAAAGCCTTTATTTACTTGTCCACTTTCTTCTTTTTCATCGCCTTCATTTTCTTGATCCTTGTAAGTTCGCCCGCCATTGCTGTTGTGGTGATGCAATGTCTGAACTTCATAGGTCCTTATCGGCAACACATACAACAAACCTGTTCTCAGGAACACCTATTTCTTTAAACTCGACCTTGCAAACATCATTCCGGCAAGTGTTGCGGATGCACAGCTTGTCAACTCGCTCGCGCGATCCATTGGTCTTCATGACTTCTACACTGTCGGATTATGGGGTTTCTGTGAAGGCTATGATGATGAGGGGGTGACATACTGCTCGAGCCCAAAGACTCTCTACTGGTTCAACCCTGTGGAAATTATCCTCAACGAACTTCTCTCTGGAGCTACCATTGCATTGCCCGCCGACATCAACAATATCCTGAAGTTGATCAGAATTGTCTCTCATATTATGTTTGGTTTCTTCTTGACAGGAATTTGCATGAACTTTGTCAGCATGTTCCTCATTTGGATTGCCATCTACAGTAGATGGTGGTCCCTTTTCGTCGGCCTGTGGACATTCCTTGCCGCTTTCTTCACCACCGTCGGAACTATCATTGCTACGGTCATGTTCGTGATCTTCAAGAACGTCATCACATCTGAAGCAGATCTGAATATTGGAGGTAAGCTCACCCCCCAAATCCCCCCAAGGACAAAATATTAATATTCCCAGCTACGCTTGGTACGCAAATGTTCGCCTTCATGTGGGTGGCCACAGCCTTTGCCCTGTTCGCATGGATCATCAACTGGGGCATGTGCTGCTGCTGCGCGTCCCGCCGAGACGTGAAGACGGGCCGCAGGCGTGGAAGCTCCAAAGCCTATGGCAATGGCAACGGCAACGGCAGGGGTACCGGCTTGAACGGTACGAGCGAGGGTGTTGGGTCCAACTCGCACACGGGCTCCGACAACGTCTCCAACGACGAGAAGCACAGGAGCGCCGGTGGCAAGAGGGGACCCCTTGCGTTCGGCGGCTTCGGCAGGAAGAGGAACGCCGCTGAGCAGGTATGATGCGCCATATAACGAATCCCTTGTATAAATTTGAAAATATGGGAAAAGGGGGGGTTGCTACAATTATTATGATGATCGGACTTTTATAGACAGGAATCACGAAGTTAAGCCATGGGCTGGAGTTGGGGTTCTATTTTGGCTTTCTTTTGTTTTGTCCTTTTGTTTAAAGCGTAGCATTGTAGGCGAATGAAAAATACTATCGATCTTTATTCTTCCTCCTCTATTGTGTGTATCGTATGCTACCAATCTTGTCAATATACGGAGATCACCCTCCTCACACGCGGACCTGTAAGTATCCACCTATGCAACACACGAATCCATTACCTTTATTTTGTAAGTGTTCCTTCTGCGGCGACATTTTCGTAACAAACAGCCAAATTTCCTAATATGAATCCATTGTCTTTGTTGGAAAGAATGGTCCGCAGGTAGACGGGCCAGACGTCACTTGGTTGTTCTAGTCAGTAGTATAAAGCGCCTGTATCTCCACGCCAAATCGTCCTTCATCGATATCTGAGTGTTCCGAATGTAATACACATTTTCTAGATGTCAATGGATGTAGAATAGGGGTTGTTTGGGTTGTATGGATTGTAATAGAATGAACATCACTTGGTTGTCCTTGTCAGTAGCATAAAGCGCCTGTATCTCCGCGCTAAATTGTCCTTTGCCGGTCTCTAAGTGTTCCGAATGTGGTACACGTTTTCCAGATGTCACTGGATGTGGAATGGGATGGTGATGGACGATGGAAGGATGGTGAACGATGGAGGATGATGATCTTTGTTTCCCTGCAGGATAAGGCTGCTACGTACTTTTTACATTGATATATCAATGGGCTAGATAGCACTTGAAACCAAAGAGATCTCAAAAGTCTCGACTCTGGGAATAGACCACGATTGTAGTCAAGTAGAGCTGTCATTGTCGTCGTTGTCATCATTTCTCACACTCTCATCATTGGTTGCTCTGGAGAAGGTTGAGATCCATACTGACGGCGATCTTGCCTTGACGTGAGTAGAATGCCATCTTACAATTTCATTTCGGGCGAGGAATCCTGCTCAACCGATTGTCCTTCAACCAAGGCTATCTTTGAAGGTGCAGGCTCTTTTGGCTTGCTCGCCTCACTGCGTACTTAGAGAGCAGATAACATGGCATCTCAGAAGACTAGAGAACGAGAACATCGAAGAATCACTAAATTAAATACGGAGGCCAACAAGAAAAGACAGTCTAAGCATTCAGACCAAGATCCCATAATATTCATACATATGTCTAACTCCAACCAAGTGCAATCACCATTAAATGCTATGCCGCTCCAAAAGACGCTCCACCCTACCATCTACCCCGTGATGCCATCACTTCGCATCCGACTTGGGGGGTGGCAGAGGCGGGGCAGAGCTCGTACTACCACTTCTACTCCCCTTCTGGCTGCCCTCCTCGGCCTGGCGTTCCAAGAAGCCGGTCCACAGTTCTGCCAAACTCTCCTTGCTCGCGTTATCCTGGAAGAACTCAGTGGAGAGAGTGGGGGTGCTTGGTGTGCGGTGGAAGGGCATGGTAGGCGGTCGCAGACCGGTACTGGAGGCCCCGGGACGAGCAAGACCAGCCTGCTCCCTTTGCTCTTCGTTCCAGTTGAGGAGGGCAGCTATGAGTTGTAACACTTGGAACTTCTTTGGGTCGGACCGGTCAAGAGTTATGAAATGGAGGAAATGGTTGGTGACGATTTGCCTAGTCTTTGGTAAGTACGCGTTCAGTTTCAATATTGAGTTATCATACCTATCAATATTGTCCTCTGGTTTTGCCTTTTTCAGGAATCTCAGTGCCTTAGTGAGATGTTCATTGAGAACAATGGCTTCATGACGAAGCTTTCCAATGAGAAGATTCTTCTCCTTGATCTCCTTTTCAAATGGTGCTGTACGTTCGACCTCCTTTTGCAGGGCATCTCGAGCCTTTTCGGCTTCCACGGCTCTGGCGTCTGAGTCTTGAACGAGCTTCTTCAAAGCAGTGGTTTGTTCCTGTGACGTTTCGACCATCTCACGCAACTCTTGCTTTCGAGCTTCTTGAATTTCTTGCAATGCTCTTTGTAGTCCCTCAACTGCTTGTGACTGGCTATCCCGTTCGGATACAGCTCTCTCATATGCCTCTCTATGACTTGACATCTGCTCCTCTAGCTCCGCCATACGCTCAGTCATATTCTCCCTCATGGACCGTTCTTCCATAGCCAAAACCTCCCAATCACCCATCGCTTCCTTTGCCGCGTCGCATTCCTCCTTCAAGTTTCGCGCCTTGTTGAGCAGATCCTCGCGCTCCATCACCCAATTTTGTTGCGACAAATTATATCGATTTCGTAGATCTGAAAGTTCTCTTGACGTTTCTTCGGAACCCTTTGTGAGTTGCGCGATCTCTGCCTCCAACGCTTTTCGCCCGTTTGTGAGATCTTCGTTTTGTCTGTCAAGTTCCTCTATCTGCTCCTTTGCTTCTGCCAACTCCTGTCTGTCGGCTGCCAGACGCTCCCCGAGACTCGATTTAATTGTATTCACTCGCCCCAGGAGATTTTGATATTGTGTTTGAGCTTGTTCCCTGGCATTCTGGCTTTCTTCGAGCTCTTCACGAACAGATGACATCTCTTCGGCATGCTTTCCCTGAATATCCTCTAGTGCCTTACGCATCTTCTCCACTTCTGTGCGAAGAGCCTCTCGATCCCGTGACATGGCTTCTAACCGGCTGCTTGCATCGGATGTATCGGAGGCATTACTCTCCATGATCTCTTCGGAAGGTCCCTTTGCATGTGGTTTCGTGGGAGATTTCTGGGCCGTCGCATTCGTATGTCCATTCGCTTGGGACTCATCGTCGCCATTTGACCGACTTTTAGAATCTGTAGGTGTTCCTGGTTCATTCTTTCCAGAATTCTGCAGATTGTTAGCCTTGTGTCGTGGAGATGTGATGTTAAAACTTGACAGGTGTCATTCGTACCACTACCAAAGCGGACTCAAGGTCTTCCTCGCCTTCCACCTCATCATTTTCCGGCTCGCCATCTCTGGGGGCTTCATCTATTTTTCCAGAATCACCGTTTGCGTCGCTCTTGTTTGAAGCATTCTTCTTCTTCTTGTTCTTCTTCTTTTTACTTGCTACACAATGAAGTCAGCCACTACATTCCATACGAGATGCTTTGGCAATTTGTGGCTGGCCAATTGTCCCTATCTTGAATACTGACCTGCTGGAAATGCTTGTACTGGATCTGGGGGAGCAGTCGCAGACATTTTTTTCAAGATGTGAACAAGAAGGTTGGCTTGGCTGCTCAGTTGGAACTCTTCTCGTCCTTCTCCATGTGAGGTAAGGTTACAGGGTACCAGCCTCGTAATGGCTCTCGCTTAGGCTGATCTAACGTCGGCCCTCAATATCCCCTACCGCCGGGGTTTTGATCTCTTGAACCCGATTCTTCTGCTGTGGGGGGACCTTGCGTCGTCGGTACATCGTCGTTGTATTTGAAAGTACCGAAGTACTCATAACGACGCACAGAGCTCGCAATGACTCAAGGTACATAAGACAAGGTGTGTACATACACAGATACCGTATGTACGCAGTGCAACGTACTCCTACCCAACTCCAGCATTGCTAGATCATACTCAAGTGTCCTACTTGCTGCAAATCGGTACATCAGACGACGTGATGCGAGCGAGCCGTTGCAATAACGACTAAGCACCGGATCTCAGATCTTTGATCTCTTGATTTCTTCGCATATCTATATGTATAGTGCCTTGTAATGTAAAGTACTGTACATATGTACATACATGCATGCGTACTTTATGATACATGAAAATCTACCCCATCCTTGCTTGAAATCCAGACGAATCCAGACCTCTCCCCTCCTTCACCTGCAAACATGATGGGTAGTTTCAAAGCTTACAGATCTCGAATACTTAATCCGGATTGTCTGCAGCCATTGGGTGCTCCTTATGCCCGAGGAAGTCCATTGCATGCTCTATGTAAATAGCTCAATGGCTTTATAAAGCGGGGAAGTCCTTTAAAGCAAGCCTCCCGTGCACCAAAAGCTATCTTAACGTCAACTACGTAATTACATACCAATGATTGCTCTTGTTTCCGCCATTCAATGCTTCATCAATAGATCTGGACTCATCTTATATGGCTATTCAGGACCACGAACCTGGTGACCTCTCATCTGTTCTCGGCTTTAAAACATGAAGTTTGTTATCTAAGCTCCTCAAGTGCTTGGAGATCAGTTAACGTATATACGTTACTTTCTGGTATATATACTCTGACATATTGCCTTATCTCCTCCCCTAGATATTCTCTTGTGATCTCGCCCAAATTGTGATATATTGTTAAAACATTTGATTTCCAAAATGACGGCCGTCGAACGTTCAGTCGACCTTACTCAGTCCGATTTGGGCAAGATGTCAATGACTGGAAGCAATGGAGCAAGCAATCCTACATCCGACCTCGGTCGCCGAAATTATATCCGATGGGACGATTCTCGAGTCGAGCAAATTCCTGAGGGAGAAAAGGAAGATATCCAGGCTGTTGCTGATTTGATTAACAAGAGCCAAGCGGCCATGTACAACCATCATCGTCACTGTTACGGAGGTAAGCTTCATCGTCTCCCTTTAGATATAGAGGCATTGTCTCATTAGGATTAGGGACCCATGCCAGAACACAGGGTCTTGTCAAAGGCGAAATGATTGTTGAAGACAATCTTCCCGCACACCTTAAGCAGAGCATGTTTGCAAAAGGAGGCCGTTACCCAATAGCCATGCGATACAGCAGCGAGCCTGGCGACCCAGCACTTGATGATCGCATTCCACAGCCCCGCGGCTTGGGTATGAAAGTCTTCAATGTCCAGGGAGATATGTTTGATGCGGGTGTTGGAATCCCAACTCAAGACATTGAGTTCAATAGCACCCCAGCACTTGATCTTGCAGATGCCAAGACCACCAAGGAGATCATTGGACTACGCATGCAGCATGCTGGCAACGATGACAAGCTGCATCAGTGCTTGCAGGCGAGAAAGGATGCCGAGTTACAAGAGGGAAGATACAAAGTCCGCAACACTCATCTTGAGTCTACCAGACAGTACAGTCAGACTGCGTACCGCTTTGGAGATTATGTTGCAAAGTACTGCTTAGTCCCAGCCTCAGAGACCCAGAAGAAATTGGTAAGCAAAGTCCATGATTTTTATACAACAACTATTAACCATTGGCTACAGTACGAGCAAACCGTAAATCCCGATTCGCACCCCGACGATGTTCTTAGCGAATGGCTAAAGGAATTCCATGCAAACAACGAAGCAGAGTATCTGCTCCAGTTCCAACTGTGCGAGAACCTGGAAGACCAGCCCGTAGAATATGCCGGCAAAGTATGGGATCCCGAGAAATACCCATGGCAAACCGTTGCGAAGATTGTGATTCCAAAGCAAGACAGTTTCAAGGCCGCTCGCAAGACTTTCTGGGAGGACCATTTGAGACTTGACCCTTGGCACGGATTGAAGTCTTTGCAACCTCTTGGGTCGCCCAACAGATTGCGTAAAGTTGGTAATTTATAATCACTTTCTTTGGTGCAAGTGGTTGCTAACCCTTATAGTTTATCCAGCAAGTAGTGCTTATCGACGCAAGATGAATGGCAGGAAGGAGGTTCATATCACCAGCATCAATCAGATTCCTGATGGTGATTGGGTACCAGATATTGGTGTTGCGCCTACTGGAACTTGATCAACTCGTTGGGTCTGCATTGGTGAATACCGAGGACAGCAGTCGTGTCGAGCCTTGTTTCTGATGAGATCTGTATTTACAAGTAACCAATGTATGTACAAACGAATGGATGTCTACTGATACTAAGATGCGTACATTGACTATAAATATAGTCATCATCTAGCACTGGTAAAAATACGTGCACATATGAACAAATCAAGGCATCTCTATTTTTATATAATCTACTTCAACCTGAAAGGCATCTAAGAAGCAATTCACGTAACATATTTTTGGTAATTAAGTAAGGCTCTCAGTGCTGACGACGAGGACTTTTTTGGGCAACGTGATTGTCGATAGTGGCATATTCGAAATTGATATTGGACAGCCTAAAGCTCAATGCAGATTTAATATTTACTGCCTCACATAAATTTCTGAAAGCCGATACCTTATCAATGGAAGATGTTTCGGCTTTTGTTACACAATGTTGTCAGGGCGGGGGGCTGTTGATTTGAAGGGTTTAAATAAGTCACTGCACAAATGGAGCATTATTTGGCGCTTTCGTCACTTGTGAAAATAATCACTCTTGGAATAATGTGGCGAGGTACGGTGCAACGGGCGGATTTGAAATTGTTGGATTGACTAGAGAGAGGAAGCAGGATCTACTCTGCAGTTTATTGAGCACATGAGAGGGGTTCTTTGTTCTTATTACGGCCCTTTGTTCTACTATGAGAATATCATAGGCTGTCATAGAAAAATTGTCATAGAAGACAGTTATTGACCGTTCGACAAACAAAGGACTAATGAAATAAAGGCTTACAAAAAGCCATGGATACTCCATCAGCTTTTTTTTTTAGCAAATGTCTGTGGGTCGAAATTTGGTAGAATAAAACAAAGTATTGTTGTTAAAATAATGCAGAGCTTGAACAGCATTACCTCGAGAGTTGTATAAAACGCTGAACGATACAATACAATAATGATTATCAACCGACAATATCTGATACTTAAGTGTCTATCTTCAAAATTGTTATAAAGTGCTTTGGAAAGTGATAGAATTACATCACTTTGGACCTAGTAGATTATTTTCTCGAACAACTTGCAGTATAACGAAGGGATGGATAAAAAAGCATGTCCAACATCAGTCTGGATTTAGGAGAACCATTGTGAGATGTATACCAAAAATAAAAAATAAAATTTCGGGGGAAAATTTACAATATCAGTTGACAAACTAAGCCCTGTAGGACTGCCTTCTGAAGAAAGGAGTTTTCAATGTTTTAAGTTGATTTCTATGTAATACACGCTGCTGCATCGCAGGCGGTCATGCAATATATCGTCCACATACCAAAGCAAGAGACGATGTCACTACAAGCAGTGACACAACATCGAAAGCTTCTTCCCCAAACGCCAATGCTTATCGAAAATCCTGATGAAGAGCAGCACCCAAATGGCCAACTGCTGCACTAAAGAAATGTGCAATGAAGCACCCAAATCAATTCGCTGAGAAAAGATATCTATATTCGCTAGCCATCTTGCAAAGAAATCTGCGCATGGAGCAGATCTAATGCGCCCAAGATCATACTGCACTTCTCAGAGGAGTTCGGCAGATTTTCTGGCAGCCTCATCCTTGGATTGGTGAAGGTGCTTTATTATATACTCATAAGTCAGCATTGTGGTGGTGGCTGCTGGTACGGCTCTCATCATATTAGTCCCCATTCCGGCGTAGAAAGCTCGCCATCCCTCCTCCCGTAGTATGGTTTTGAAGGTAGTGACTATGCCTCTATATCGTGGTAAAGCCGTAACAGCTTCTGCAACTGGGTTCGACTTTGCATTTTGATGAGTGGAACCTTCCAGGCCAGCTCGCATAGCTCCGTAATCTTTTGTAGCGGAAGGCATAGTGCGCTGTTGCGTCTGAAGCCTAGTTCGAAGGACTTCGTGTGGATATGTGGCTGAACTTGCAAGGACTTTGCTCAATACACTTGCTGAAAGGATTCCAAACCAATGGGTTGTGGTATCTCCCTCGGCCTGTGTACCCATTTCTTGGCCAGTAAATTTTACTCTCAAATACTCATAAGCTGGAAATTGAACAGCTACGTGCGTGAGTCCAAGAAGAGCAGGGGTAAGGCCAGAATAGAACGATAAGATGCCTTCTGTGGCATACATCTTGCGTGCAGCATCCAATGTTGATTTATAGTGCCATGGGGGGCGAGCTGATGTTGAAGTTGACCGCCGGCTTACTTGTGACATGAGTCTAGTTTTGATAACCCATATCGGATTGGTGACCATGGTTGACGATGCTCCAGCAATTATGGAAGATCCAAAATTAGCTACTATGGCATTGTCTGGGTAATTGTTAGCATTTATATAATTTTTTGCAGTATCAAGAGCTATGCCTTACCAGTTTTCGTGGAGAGATAGCCTTTGACCTTCCCATAGACTGTAAACCAAACGGCCCAGGTGGGTAGGTATCCAAGAATAATCGGTCCCAGACCCCTATACATGCCCTTCAGACCCTCTTCTTTCCAAATAACTCGAGCAGTGCCCAACATTCCATTGTACCTATTCACTGCCGGCACCTGCATCTGTGTTTGCACCGATCCTGCCGCAGCTCTAAATCCGCCTTGTGCTTGCAATTTCGTTTTTATAACATCGAGAGGGCAGGTCACAACACCGGACGTGAATCCACTGGCCGCGCCCGCAATGGCATTGAAAGCCGTATCAGATCTGCCCATGGCGAGCTTCTCGAGGAGAGTAAGGCCTCTCTGATCCAGAGCAATGCCAGCCGTTCTGGCGGAAAACTCGGGGGCCGGAGTAGCGGGGCCCCCAGAAGTGGGAGGGGACGGCGTGCTGCGTTCGTGCGACATGATGGAGCTTCGGCGTTTGTTATGGTGTTTATTTCGAAGAATCAGAGCGGAGCGCCGCCGCTGACGGCTACTCAACGAGCAGCGATTATATTGTCGCCGATTCTCAAGCTCGTGTCCTGGTGTGCGGGGAAGATTCCCACGCAGCACGCCAAAGACACAGCAGCTAGCGATTGTCGCTGGCCATTGACGAATGAAGACTGAAGCTGTGTCGGTGAGCTTTTGGGCGCAGAGTGCTTGTAGCGATGGTTGTTTTCCGCAGGATTTATGGGCGTGAAGGTGGAGGTGAAAGCAGGAAAGCAGGTTGGAGAGGTCGTCGATAAGCAGCGCAATAATTGTCGCCAGCAGCTCCAAGCTCGGGTCGCTGCGATCCCCCGACACGAGCCATCAGTGTCTTGCGTCTTCAGTGGGCACGAGGGGGGAAGAAAGATTGCTGCCTCAGTACATGCTCACGGACGCATATTGCTCACACCTTGATGCCTTAGTGCCTCAGTGCCTCAATTCTCCGACCCCGTTCGTTGTTGCTGCGAAATGGCAGGCTATTCAATGGGTTCCCGACTTCAGCTTATGTAATCAGTCATTTGGCTGGCGGGCATCGAAGAAATGATCGCTTGAGATCAACGACGAGACGACTTGGACCTCAGAATTGATCCGATCACATAACGACATCATGTCTCAGCCATCGTTCACGAACTTCATTGTCAAGCGCCCATGGTTGAAGAGATGGATGACTCCCATCTCTAACTGGTACGCCAATGCCGCCGGTTACAGAAAGCTCGGCTTGAGGTAAGCGCTCCGGGGGATCTAGCTTTGGAATGTCAATTGAAGGACGAGACGTGTCGGAATGGGACAATTGGATGCTGGGGATCAATTGCTGATGTTTTTTGAACTTTATAGAGCCGATGACTTGATTCCAGAGGAGTCCGAGGCCGTCCTTCTCGCCCTTAAGCGTCTTCCGCCAAAGGAGGCCTACGACCGTGTCTTCCGTCTCCGCAGAGCTTTCCAGGTACTTCAACAACGCATCGATACGAATTGGCAATCCACAGTTTCTAACAATAATAGTGCTCTCTCGCCCATCAGCTTCTTCCCAAGGAGCAGCAGACCAAGCCGGATGAGGTACGGTGAACCACCACAACGAAATATCGAAGCATACTGATCACCACACAGGACACTGCCTACCTTTCCCCAATCATCGCTGAAATCGAGGCTGAGGCCAAGGAGCGTATGGATTTGGAGTCTTTGATCGTCACCAAGAGAAAGTAGAGGGATGTCTAGGGGGCCATGAATGACGCGAAGCTGTACAGGATGTAGGGGGACAGATGGTGAGATTCGATGCCGAAGCGGTCGGTCTGTACTACAAGGGTGTGTTGTTACGCATAGATCGAGCAAATCCAGCATGCAGAATGTCTAAAATCTCCAAACTGCCATGTCCGTTCGAAGAGGGCTGAGATGATTATGCAACAGGTATGTCTCGTGCGACTTATCTTTTTGTTCTTTGGAACACGCATTGCAGAATTGGGTACGGAAGAGGGTGCAGAGTCCGGGTTTCGGTAACAAATCACATGTGTGCAAGCAGGCTGTATCTTAAAATGATAGAACTGGGGAGCTGGACTTATGCAATCCTTTGATTCTCGATAGGATATCATATTTCATAATGTGTCACACAGAGCAGTATAACATGATCCAGAAGTCCATACGTAAAACGCGCCAAACTCGGTAAGTCTATTCAGCTCAGCCTCTGCGAGATTGCATTTGGAACCCCGAGGATCTGTACGCGAATGCGAGCCAGTTCAGCTCGACCGCGTAGATACAGGGACGGAACAAGGCACGAGGAGACAGGTCACAAAGCTTGGGACGTAGATCATTCACGTTTAGCTATTTCAATGTCTCATGTGGTTTTATTCGACTCCATCATCATGCCAGAATGGCTTTCAGATTGCCTCCTCTACATAATAATATTTCCGCTTCAAAAACAGAATAGGACCAACGTGCAAATAACCAAGCAAACTTCCAACAAATAATGCAGACTAGCTACTAATGTACATGTGAATATAATACAAGTCCTTCTCAGAAGAATAATATGGGATATCAATATTTGTAAAACTTTTTGACCATAACTCCGTAAAACCTAGGCCGTTAGATGAAAAATAAGTGAAAAAGAAACGGTTTTGGTTGGAGTTGTTGATAAGGCTGATGAGTGTTGGGTATCGGACGTGCCAGGAGTAGATCCTCAAGACCTAGAACTTATGCCAGATATGCTGGATGCAGGTGATTCGGGGTGCACATTGGCACTCGTATCCGAGTAGTGACCAGTCGCTTCGAAGTCGTCACCAATAGGCTCGATACCATGGTTAAAGCAATCTTGTCTCATCAGAGTAAGTAGTTCTCTGGCAACGCGGCCACGGACATCTTCGGACCACTTGGACTGATTGTTGGGATCCGTCATTAGACCGATCTCCTTCTCATTATGCAGGCTCTGTGCAAGAGAGGCAATCTCCCTCATGATTTCGTGCACAGCATCGGTGCTCATGTGAAGTGCCCTGCGGAAGTCGAACATGGTTGATTCCTCGAGCTTGACCTTCTTGGCCTTCTTTGAGTTGACTAGCTTCGACTTCTTGTCTGGTCCTGAGCAATAAGTGCATGATGGTTGTGGAGTATGTGCGTGAATGATGTCTCGAATCTTGTCTCCACAGTCAATGTAGACACCCTGGTAGTCACGGCGTTGCTTCTCGGAAGTCTTGTGTCGTTTGTCTTGGGCCCTCTTCTCCGGACCCTTACGATCATGAATGGAAGACTGTTGGCGCTTGCGGCGTCTGGTGGATAATACCATTGACTGGTCATGTTCTTGAGACAAGTAGGAGTTTTGAGAAAGGTTTCTGACAATGGGGGAGGCAGCTCGACTGCCGTGATAGCTGGCGGTGGTACTTGGGGTGTAAATATCGGCTTGATATCTGAAATCCTCAGAGGCAATAGACTCTCGGCGACTGAAGTCATGGTAGTTGTATGGCGGCTGTGGCTCATAGGTATAATGAGATTGACTTCCATGGCCGGCAATGTTTCCAGCAAAAATTCTTGGCTCATTTTCATGCTCATAACGAGGAGCTGAATAGATGGGTTCGGTACGAGGGAATGCTTCTGGGAGCATCTCTCGGACACCACTTCTTAAATCAGTCCATCGTTTTTCAAGTTGCGAAGCAGAAAGGACTTACGGAAGTTTGTGATGCTCCATTGTAGATATTCTTTGTGTACAAAGGTCGAGAAGAATGATATACGACAAAAAGGGGGACGATGATAACGACTGAGAACCGCTACAAAGGATAATAATCGCAAGCAGAGAGCAGAAAGTGAAGTTGGCTGAAGGATAATTGACGATGATAACTTGAACTCGAGTAGGCAGGCAGACAGATACTCGTAGTAGCAACGCTGAACAAGACGGCAGGCTATAGCAAAGACTAGCAAAAAGCACAAGAGTGAAGTATGATGAGAAGGATTTGAGTTGATGATGAGAAAAAGTAAAACCAACGAAGGGTATATGAGAACTTATATAACAAACATGTTCAGAGAAGGAACGAGTATCCTGACTCCACATCACATTCAGAAACTCACTCTAGGAGATTGTCACTCTGCGGTCCCCGCGGCTGATGCAAGATGGGATGACCCCCGCCAGGTAGATCTGCCGCCTTAGGAGTTGTATCTCGGTTCAAAGTAAAACCCACGGATCTTTCGATCGTTATACCCCTGGCTAAATCGGTCATCGGCCGAGCAGCAAGCAAGCAAGCAAAATGATATGATAGAAATTCAAACGACAAAGCCATATCGCCAAGAACAAGCGATTGTGCGGATAGGTCCCCCTCTTCCTTACGCAGAGTAATTCAAACGCGCAATGAGTGGATGCCACGCATGATGGCGAACAGGTAAACAACAGTACGAGTACGGAACAGCCATGCAAAACAAAATCTTCACAGGGTCCCTTTGTGTCAAGATGATGAAAGGTAATCTCATTGCCCAAAGAGAAGACAATCCCTTGCATGGTACACACAGGGCGGCTACAGGCTGAAAAATGCTCCAGGTTCCTGGTGCAGATTGACGGGCAGCAGCTAGGACCATAGGTACACAAGACCACAAAGCCACAGCAAGTACCTTAGAGACGCAGCCCGAGGGGCGTGACCTGTGAAGTGGCCGACCTTTGACGACTGGGTAGTCGGGTTGATGAGGTACATAGGTAGGATATGGTTTGTACTGCAGTTCTGAACGAAGCAGTGCATAGCATAGCATAGCATGGCATGGCATCGCATAGAAGGTACTGCAGTCTGTAGAGTACTCTCTCTCTGGCTAGTCGTAGCATGAGCAAATGACGGATCATAGTCTCATGTGTATAGATCGTGTTGGCAGGCGACAGGCGAGCATCTCTTCTTGATCCGTAGAGGTTTGGGATTAGTGAAGTTCAGAAAATATCAGATATCGTATTGTGATTTTGGGTGACAGGAGAGAGGAGGGGGGAGAGAAGAGAGAGGGAGAGAGGGTATCTGGACATGCGAGCCGGATTGGGTCGATCTAAGAGACCGAATTGGCCAGATCAACGACCAGGTACGCGGGCAGAGGAGCGTGATGCCGGTTGATGTTGCCCATGTCGCATCACATCAACGATGTTGTCGAGTCCATGATGTGCCTCGAGCGGTGTTTCGAGAGCTGGGAGAGATCAGAACAATGTGTGCGCGAATACTCTCCGACTCGACTCGACTCTGCGAGTCTCTTCGTCGCCCCTGTCCCCGTCCGTGTTGACAGTCCCTCGCATCATTAGACTTTGGACAACAGATCGAACGCGATTCGCGCATGCACAGGCCACGGAGTGCATGGCATGGCCGCTGCCCGACTTCCCCGGCGCGGCACACTTCCTTTCTCCTACTTACCTATGTACTTGTACATCCCTTGATCGCTCGATGCCCTGTCTCTGTCGAGCCTTGCTGTGCCTTGACACCTGAGCAGACCCCGAGCAGACCTTCAAGGATGGCCGGCACCTAGACCATGACACAATGGAGACAGTGGCACCATACGGGCTCCGGCCCCGTGATATATGATCTCTTCTGTCGGATTCCTACGACGGGGACCACGGAAGTGATGGAAATGGGAGGGGTCCCTCAAGACATCTCCGGCCTCGTAATCTTGGTGCAATGAGAACGATGGCAATGCATTTTTGCATGATGGCAATGCTCGCCGGATCGTGGGGACCTTCGACGGTATGCGCATCACGATTTGCCAGCTTGTTGGGTTATGGCGTTGATCGGGGTTGGTAATTCTTGATCAGTGATCCGGAATCTCTCGGTTTGGTGTCGCTGCCGTTGGCAGACCGCTAGGCCCCGAACGAGTGGACGTGCACACGTCTGTTGATACGTACCTGTGTACATATTATGTAGAAGCATGGATAATATTGTCGATGGTGATGATGATGATGATGGTGATAGTGACAGTGATACTGATGTATCGATACTTCAAGGCGAGGACAGAAAGAGGCGAAGAGAAGGGTCTTGAGTAAGGGTCATCTGGTGGAGTCTGGAGTCGGAGTCTAAAATCTGAAGTCTTGACTGGACTGTGGACTCTCTTGACATCTTTCATACGCTATACTTCGTCCTTCATTCAACACATACTTTCTTCGAACATGCGACCTATCCTAACATGCTGGAGATGTATGTACTGTAAATACCTGCAACTTGCAACTTACAACTTACAAATTACGAGCAGTACACGTATGGCGTGCATGGCCAGGTAATTTGATTGAGGTCCACAACTATTACAGATTCGATCGAGCTCATCGTGTGTAGATGTACGGACAAGTATACTGACTTGCATAGGTACTCTACCTGCCTTTACCTTTACCTTTATCTTTACTTTACTTTACTTTACCTTCCCCTTTCTCTTTCTCCCTCTGTATATTGATGTGGGACGGGAAGGAAGGAAGGAAGGAGGATTTTCGTGGAAGCGTCCCGTGCCGGCTGTCAATCATCCTTAATGCTGGACACATATCTGCTGGCTATTATACAACAATGGATGAAAAGCATTGGCATCAACATCAACATCAGCATCTCTGTTCACCAGATGCACAAGGAGGCAAGGTATCATGTACGTATGCATCTACATGCACAGGATACAGCCATCAGTGCCACCGTACCTCACCTACTTACCTTACAGTACTTACCTAGGTATCTCACTCACCATACCTACCCAATACAAACAAACCGCCTGTCTGTTATTATCTAAAATGTGGTAGCGAGGTGGATTGGTACTGTATCGCTCGTAGCCAAGGTACAGTACCCTACTCATCTCATCTCATCTCATCTCATCTCACCTACAGACCGCCCCGTCACCCAGGCTTCTGCTCCCCAAACCAAAGATATTTATCATATTCGCCCACTTTTTATACTCCACTGTAATTCGCAACCTTCACCACGCTGAGCACGATGAAGACAGAGCACGATGGGCCTGTACCAAAACATGAAACGGCTTTCGAGGCTGATCCATAGTCCTGGAGCAGATCCCACATGATCGCAAACGCATCACAGTGCACAGTATGCACATACATGATTACTGAGCTGCGAATGACTTATCAACAGAACACGAAAGGCAATAACACTACCCAAGGACCTTGCCGTGAAGGGATGGGAATCAACACGCCCGTCATCCCATATCGAGGTCTGGATAGCCGTTAATCTGAAAGCCTCATGTATGCTCCAGGTATAGATAGATGTGCTTGTGCAGAGAAGTAATGTACGATAATAGACAGAATAACGGCCACCATGAGATGCATCAGGAGAAAAATCTCTGCAACACCACATAGCCACACATGAGAAGCAACATAACATATCCGCGCCTCCCTCAGGATAGGTGAGCCAGTGCGGTGAAGGAGGACGAGTGAAGCGAAGGGACATGAAAGTCAAAGCCGAGAGAATAGAGAGTAGAGAGCAGAGGCAAAGGCGAAGGTGAAGGCATAGGTGAAGGTGCAGACAATGCAACGGCTGAAGCAAGAGGTAAGGCAAGCCACAGACGCAACTCCGTGGCAGAGGAGTCCAGAGGATTCGTCGAGGGCCTCACATCCCACGTTCTAAATAACATATGGAGCTCGAGGATCCAGGAACCGGGGAGAGTGAGTCGGACGGCGGAAACACAGGCAACCCTGCCATGATCAGTATGTACACAGTACTTGTACAAGTATGTCAGAGTCTTGGTCTGATCTGATAGTTCCGGATCAGCGCTGCCGCTGCCGTTGCCGTGGCCGCGCCCCTCCATGCAAAGCACAGTACTTGTACACCCAGGCAAAGCCGCCCAATGGCCAAACCACCCGATGTTCCCCAGCCATACATACCGACTGAAGTACAGCAGATGCCCAGTCAAGGTCCTTGTCCTCGTCCTCGTCCTCGTCCTCATCCTCACTCTCGTCCATCACCCACACCATCTGCCGCGCGCCGATAGCCCACCAAATTCCAAACATTTCGAACTTCACGTTGCATGTCTCCTTTCCAGAGTTGCATCGGAGGGTAGCAGAGAAGAGAATAAATATGGAGTACGAGTAGAACAAACAGAATGTGTGGGCAGACGGATAAACAAGTAGATTAGATGGAATAGGCAAAGACGAGAGATGAGGCGGGTGAAACAAAGACGAGACGAAAAGACGTTGAGAAGTCGACCGTTGCGCGAGGCACGTTGCTCAGTCACGTTGCTCGATCACGTTGCTCGAGTTACACATTCATACAACACGGTGGCTTGCAACACACAAATCTACCAATAAAGTATGAGTACGGATGGATACACAGCAACTCAACACAACTCAACACAACAACACAAAACAAGGACTCGGCACGCATCTATTTGTACATTACCTACATTAAGTGCATACAAGTACGATCGGGAAGTTAGCACAGCATGCAAGGTTATAAGAATAGGCTTTAGGACGTTAGCCGTTACTTAGAGAAAACGATAGCCAATCTACGCGGGGGACGGCGGAAGCAGCGCCTCATCAAGCATATCGCTCGACCTGCGCACACTTGCGTACAATCTGCATTCTCACCGTTTTTTCAAGCCGGGGTGGGAGAGGGCACTGTTCCGCAGACCAGCTATGTACCTGGCAGGGACCTGATTTGAACTGGCTGTCTATGTACTCACCTCCACAGCAGAACCCGCATCCTTATCATACATATGATACTCCCTCCATGGTTACATGTGTGTACAGAAGAGAAGAGAATCGGACGAGAAGCCCCCCCCCCCCCTCTTCTCCCCCCAGTCACCCAAGAAGAAGAGAGACATGAGCCTTGCCCGGCCTCGATCTCCCTCCTCACATTCGTCTGGCGTTTTGCCGGCTCCGTCTTCGCTGTCATTTCCGTGCACGTCGTTTCGGCACCGTGTGATTCATGGCCGCCCATCGTCTCCAAGCCCAAGACACTGCTCGCAAGCACTGCGCAATACAAGCCCTGTCTCCGTTTGGATGGAACATCGCAGTGCCCGAAGATCGCATGAAGAGATCATCGTCGAGACACGGAGCCCAACTGCCTCACAATGCAGAGTGCAGAGTGCAGTGCAGCACAGAGCAGAGCGGTGCAGTGCAGAGTGCAGATGGAGCAGCAAGGACAAACGGTTTTCTGTGTCGAAGATCGTGCGAGGCAACGCCGTCCAACCACTTGAGTTGAAGTCCGGGTAGAAAGTGCTGTGTGTGTAGGTAGGTATGCATGTAGGCATGCATGCGTGTATATATTGTGTTTGTGTATATACATATGTATGCACAGTATCGAACTCGAAGGTCATCCTTCCTGTCCCACCTCACCTGTCCTAGCACCTGGCCACCAACGACATCAGACGGGATACCAAAATAGTTCACTCACGATGCGCGAGATGCCCTACATAAAGTCTGCATAGACCGTTGAAGGACATGCGTCATGTATCAAGTAAGGCTTGTGGGAGCGACGACAAGTAAAGACTATTTGTATTTCCTATGTTCGTTCATGACGGATTGGTGAAGACTACAGCACGACCGGTAGTCAAATTCATTACAGGCACTATAATTACATACAACAGACAACGCACTCACTGCAGGCAGCATATTGTTTATAACAAAAGGTTTCAAATCAAACAATTAATACAAAGTTTTCGCATTCTCTATTCTCTCTCGTACCCTAATCTCGGCGCTTCCTCCCCCGACGAGATACATACTCATGCAACCCCCCAGAACTCATGATGCAAGACCACTCCCTGAAAAGAAAATTTGAGAGGTACGCTGAAAAGCTGATGACAAGTCGTGTATAGAAGTGAGACGTGGCAGAATTAATTTCTAAGTAATGAGGTAAAAAACGCCCAGTGTCCCAAATCCCTTACAAAGCCAAAGCGAGACCACCAAAGACAGCAGCGGCACCCATGGCGAGGCCGTTGGACTTAGAGACGGAGCCAGCGGAGGAGCTGGTGGAGGAACTCTTGGAGGAGCTGGAGGAAGAGGTTCCGGTACCGGTCTGAACGTTGGTGGTGGCGGCGTGGCAAGTGTAAGTACCACGGATGACACCGTTGGTGTTGTCCTCATCAAATGGATCACAGGAGAAGTTACCGGAAGACTGCATGTTGAAACCACCGGAAACCTGGTTGAGGTTTGGAAGCTCAATCCTATAAAAGGGGTTAGCTCAGTTCTGACGTTCTTTGGTGTAGGATTCTGCTGAAGGGGGACTCACTCGGTGAAGTTTCCAGTGAAATCAAGAGCACCACCAACAGTCTTAAGGTTCTCGAAACCATTGATGGTCATGAGACCAGAGTTGTTGGCGATTTGGTAACCACCACCGACGGTGGTAAGCTTTGGCATGGTGATGTTGCTCAAGTATGGGTTGGCAACGAAAGCCAAGTCACCTCCAGTAGAGGTCAAGTTTGGAGCATTGACAGTGATCATGTAGTTCTCGTAGAAACCAAGGGAACCGTTGACGGTAGAGAGGGATGGAAGTTCGACGCTGGAGCAGTTGCGGAAGGTCATGTTGGCGGCCCACTCAAGGTTGGGGAACTCAACGGACAAGTTCTTTCCGTTGGCCTCGATGTTCAAAGATCCAGAGATGTTGGCAATCTGGGTGGAGATAGTCTTGAGGTACAAGTTGTTGTTGACATCGAAAGAGCTGGCTTGAGCAAGGTTGATACCATCGAGAGAGGTGAGCTGGGTGTTGGTGATCAAGAGATCGCCAGCAGAAGAGATACCAGTGGTGAAGGTGAGCGCCTGAAGAGCTGGAAGAGCCTCCCAGTTGATGGAACCAACGCTGGTCAAGGATGGGAAAGAAAGAGTGGACAAGATGGTGAGGCCATCGAGGAAGAACTTTCCACCAATTTCGGTCAAGGAGGATCCAGTCAAGGTGGTGAGGTTGGAGGCGCCCTCGACGCTGAAGTCACCCTCAATGTTGGTGATCTCACCAAGATCGATGGTACCGGCGACGCTAGAGGCGATGGCAACAGATCCGGAGAGAGTACCGCAGCTGGCAAGCTGAGTGACATCGGCCTGGGAGGCGATAGTGGCAGTAGCGGTGGAACCGCAAATGCTGGCAGTGGAGCTGGCTGTTAAAACACGATTGTCAGTACGGTTTCTTCACACGCAGACGTGAAAAAATTCATCCATCGCGACGAAATTCACAATCGTCATTCGATTGACGAAAAGCCGTTCAATCCTGTACAATGACTGAAGAAATGAGGAGGTGAGTGGCTTACCTGCTGAAGCAATACCAGCAACCGCAAGAGCGGGTGCGACGTACTTGGAGAGCATTGTGAATGAAATTATGTTAATAAGCTGGTGTATGTCAGTTCGAGTGTTCGATTGAGGTGATTTCCTGTGATGGCTGTGATGGGGAGTCGGGGGTCTCTCTTTGATGTCGAGGTCGAATGTCGATGATTGTTTAAGTTGTCGTGGTTCGCAGTTCGTGGAATGAGGTGGTTGGGAGAGAGGGATTGACTGACCTTTCTGTGGTGTTTTTTTGTTTACTTTGCAGCTGTATTGAGTTGTGGATAAGGCCGCGGAATTGGTGAACAACAACAGAAGAGAAGAAGTTGAAGTTGAAGACGACGAGAATGCGAGAGAAGAAGAATGGACTGTGTAAACGAGTGATGGAGTCCGTAGATGAAAGTTGAAGAGTTTCAAATACAGAGAGGCAGGTTCGATGGGTTTTCTTGTGGCAGGAGGAATGGGAACTTGTATGTGAAAGGAGAGCAGCAGATTGAGTCTGAGGCCGCTTTTAGTGGAGACACGAGCGTGGCGGGATACTAAGCCTGACCATGTAGTCCGGGCCACCGTAGCGAGAGGAGTGGTCTCCTTGGGGGGGGGGGGGGGGGTGGAAGGGGGGGAGGGGGGAGGGGTGTGAGGACAGAACAGACAGGATAATAGACAAGATGGTCAAGATGGTCAGGATGGTCAGGATGGCCAGGATAGTCAGGATAGTTAGGATAGTCAGGCAGGCCGTGTATTCAGAGCCAGAGAGCATGGCCAATCAGCCAATTTATCCCAATTTATTCCAATTTACAGGGTGCTCTTGGACTGGACCAATTTGGACCAAATGGTCGAATATTCATAGCATGAACACTATGTGCTAAGTACCCAGTAGCAGACGGACATGGGGGGGATCACTAAGTAAAACCCCCTTAGAAAGCCGTCGATATTCCTGGGAAAAAAGAAAGAAAGAAAGAAAGAGAGAGAGAGAGAGAGAAAAAAGAAAAGAGAATTCAGGGACAATTCAAGGAGGAGATACATAGTGTTCTACACAAGTGACACGAATGTAGCGATAAAGGGGTCTGGCTCACCATCCAATATACCTGGACGTGGTGGTACTTGTGATGATAATCGAGGACGCATCTACTGTTACTATGGCTCATGTTGATGTTGTCGCCGTCGAAGTGTTACTATTGATACTCGCAGGTACTGTACCATCATGCATTAAATATTGTGTGGGTGGCCGCTTGAACCTCTCACTCTCTCCCTCACTACTTCTCCTCTCCTGTCCCTCTCCCCTCTCCCCTCTCTCTCCTCTCCTTTCATCTCTCCCCACATAAAAATATCCATTCACAAGCCACTCACTGCCTTGTTTTTCTAACTACACATGATGCTGATATGAACTACTAACTAACCACTTGGACGGCGTCTAGGCTCGATATCTAAGAATAACCACCTACAGGTACTTGCAAAGTGTCCAGATATTCAACACAGACTAATATCCGTCTGTATACATCAAATACTACGACTATGATTTATTGGGCATGAATCAAGTACGTTTAAACCAGAAAAAGAACTGTAAGACTCCCGTTAGAGTGTCTATTAAGGTGCTTACGAATTATGGACCTCTCATCGGCTAAGTAGGTACCTATTTTCTGTATCTTCACAGCTGGATCAGGACACACATATCCATCCCGAGAGCCCGCCCACACGCACGCGCACGACAACGACGACAACGACGACGACGACGACGACTACTGATGATGAGCGACTAAAGTACAGGCACTTCCATTCGTACGTGTCGTAGCACACCAACTCCGCTCTGTTTCGTTTGTGCTTGTAAAATCAACGCATCCTTGATCCATCATCATCATCATCATCATCATACACTCATTCAATCATTCTGGTGTCTGCAAAGAAGCAGATCCACAGCCATTGCTAGACCTTGGCGAAATTGAGCAGCCCACCATCCAATCACCGCCGAGCATTCCAGTATCTCATACAAGCACAAACAACAATCTCTGCTCCACCGTCCTCGTCCATCTATCTCGCGGTAGATCCAAGCAGCTCTCGTCTGAGATTAATGCTCTCCACAAGCAAACGCCAGTGACGATGCGATGACGGATAACAGAGTACCGCTCCTCCGACACTGAAATTTATCCAATCCAAACTCCAGATATCCCAGTTTTTATACAATGCTCAAGGAAACCTTCAGAATATGCTTCGACAGGAGGTGTTTTGAATGCAGTGTTGATGTCCATATCCAGGTACAGAGCATTTAGCCCTCAGTCTCCCTTTAACGCGCATTCTTACAGCGGCGATGTGATACCGGTTGATGGTCTCACCGGGGTCTTCCCTCACCCCAGGCCTCACCCCAGGCCCATTGCGACAAGGTTTTGAATGGACCGAGACCTCATGCAATTACGGTCCCTCATGCTACATACATACATACTTGCAAAATAAAGTAGTGAGTACGAAGTACCGATCCTTTGAGGATCAGCAAATTGGCATGTTGTTTGTATGGCACATCACATTCGATCAGCCATTGTTTACTTGAGGCCTCAGATTGACCAAAACTGACGCTCACATTCCTACGTACCTACGTACCTACGTACTTGCTGTCAGCACAAATACACCGACACAGAAGTTGGCACGCTTGGCAGGGCAAGAAAAGCACTCGGTATCGCTTCGCGTGTTTGAGCTTTTTAGCTGCGGCGACTCAGACAAAGACTTGAGGACGAGAGACGAGAATACCGTAGCAACCAGTGGATCTCGAGAATGATCATCACTAAATCTCACCAAGCTTCCAGCGCTTGGAACTAAAAATTCTTGGGCGAGACGAGAAATCAAGACGGCAATCGTCGCAGGTATTCATATCGGGTGTTCACACTTCTCAATTTTGTGGGACTTATTTGGGATTTGGGCATCGACTCATCGTCATTCTCTGAGCATTACTTGCACATACTTGTATGAATACAAAGATCTGCCAGACTTCACTCGTCGGAATCGTGCACAGCGCATCGCCGATATCAATCTCGTGGAGTCTACCCGAATGGGAGTGTATGCTGCTCGGAGCCTCTTGTTGTGAAGTCTGGCTTGCATGCGCAATTTCATTCACCACCGCCGATGGTTATCTTTCCTAGTAAAGTACCTGGCCAGCGGCCCATCCACATTTCGGCAACGACTACGGATCATAGTAGAGAGATCAAGGGTGGATACATTTATTTCTCGGGGTGTGCAGACTATCTTACCAACATCTTTGCCGGTCGAGCACCCAAGTACAAAGTAGCAGTACATATCAAGTCGAGTCTTCAATTCGCAGCAAGAGACCAAGGGATCGAATCCTCGGCCCCAGACATCAACGGCTTACATCTTGCTTGCTCAAGTCCGCCGGTTGTCCGAATCATCGATATGTACTTGTACTGCGACAGCAATACGTATTCCATGAAAGACACAAGCCACAAATACAGACAGTTTCACTTGACTATGGATTATGGTTCCTAAGCCTTTTCCATCCCGAGGCTCGTGGTGGGACAGTTGCCCTATGTACGGGTACGGGTGCATGTCCCACTCTCACTTTCGCTCTCTCACTCTCCACATTACAAGTAGTATGATAATGCATATCCATGGCCCTATTCGGTAATTTGAGTGTGTACTGTGCACAATAAAATAGCGGTTGGTCTTCTACGTACAAATCCCACGCTCACATCTTCACAAGCTCACAAGTTCCCCAGCAATAGAACAGCCTTGATCTCAAATTCACTCAAGCATTTTCAAGATCGGAGACCCCTCACGCCTCAAGCGGACAATTCTTTAAAATAAAAACCAGCACCCTATCTCCTTATGAATGACGAAAGAAAGACGAGACATGGACTAAATCAAAGGAATCTCCATAAAAGTCGATTGCTAAATAGGAGAGAATGCCGTATGCAAATCCGGAGGAGATTGGATTTGACAGGCATGTCCTTTCTGGAAGAACAAACGGCAATGTTCTCTGCTGATTCTTGCCTCTTTTAACATTACTCTGCACGAGACCTCTTCGATAAGTTCGATTACGACCCATATATTTGCCAAAGGAGAAGACCCATCTCCAACATCAAGATCAATTCAATTCCAGCAGACAGGTCAATCTGGAGCGAATTGCTCAAAAGATGGAGTATTTGTTCGCGAGTTGATGAGTAGTAGGGATCCAGACTGGTATGAGATCGCATAGCAGTCCTGCGAGCCCAGAAGACCAGAAACTGGCAAAAGCACATGTTTCCGATGAATATGTATGTCCATGTCCTTGGGGCTTGGAGAGCTATTTTTAACACGGCTTTGTGGCTTGAACAAAACTCGGTGCTGGAGTCATACCCAGCTAGCATTCCAACGGTCGGTCTGGTTGCTTGGTCTGGAACTTGAACAAGAGCGCATAAAGAAGCGGCGAGGAGAAGGAGAAGGAGAAAATGGGATAGTAGAGGCGGAGTACTCATATTCGTATTCATACCATGTACTCATATTCATAAAGAAGTCTTCTCCCCCCGCACGAAGTCATACTTATCTCGTACTACTTTAATACCACGCAAAGGTCTTCTACCTTATTCTCATGCAGATCAGAAAACACGCTTTCATAGCCCATCACCCAAGATGCGACCAGCCACAGGCTACGGCTAGCTGATGGCCAAACATTTCGAGGTCTCAACAGAAGTCAGCGCGGCAAGATCAGTTGGCGGCCAGGCCATGTCCACACCACCTATTACATATCCCGTGATCAAGCAGGAAGAAGAAAATCGAGGTTGAAATATCATGAGACGAACAAACCCATCGGCTGGCGATACTGATACTTTGATATTCTTCTACCTTGTTCCATTCTAGAGGGCTGCAAGACCTTTGCTTGGAGCTGCCGGCGCGGAATTCAAAGGCCAAACAGCATCTGGCGGTCCAAAAGTGTTCTACAGTAGTGCTGGCGGCGCGCGGTAAAAGCTGTCTTTCGACGACTCAGACTTGAACTGTCCACCATCCACGCAAGCTCGATTGGTTGCAACTTGCCACGCCAGATGGTGGTGGCTTGATGTACCGCGACGAAGCTCACGTCCTGCCTGTGATGTGCATTCTACTCTGTACAAGCTCGTATGAATGTTCATATGATATGTACTTGCACTTTTGCTGATACATCCTTCAGATAAGATCATTTTGACGTGCAGCAGGTCCTCTGGAGTACTCTACTCTATCGTGCACCTATGCGCGCCCATCTCGCCTGAGTGCATCGTATATCGCAGACTCTGTCCATCACCTCAGATGACATGCAGCGCATCTGAGTTCCGTCCAGACTCTCGATCCATCCGGACATGGCAATGCTCCAACTCCGGCATCTGGAGCTCGAGCTCGAGCGAACGAATGACAATATGAGAATGCTCCACTAACAAGGCAGCGCAAACGAAACAAAAGCCGTTTGCGTGGCTTTGGTTCTAACGGGGCCTTGGACTTGGCCTTGCTGGCGCTTAAAGTTTGTCGTCTCCATCCCATTCATAAGTGATTATTTCGGCTTCTTGGAGTATCAATGGGTCCGTAGAAAAAGGGCTTGGGTAATAGCACATGTATCACTTGTACTGTAAATTCCTGCAAAAAGAAAAAGAAAAAGAAAAAGAAAAAGAAAAACAACTCTGTACATGATGGATATGTACATATGATGTATGGATGATGTTGCCGGCCATGCATATCCATACAGCATTCCTCGTGACATACCACAGTGCAATCAATCCTCTGTGCACATCCAGTATGAGCTCTCTTTCCTCAACCTTAATGTGCACACATCAACATACGATTCCCCGACATCCATCCATTCATGCCCATTCTCAAGCTCACTCCTCACTCCTCACAACCCCATCTCCCCAAACCCTCCCCCATTCCACGCTGCTTTCGCCCATCTCCTACGCCGTCCGACCAGCGGCAGAGACCTCACACTACCAACCTAGAATACCAACCATCTGCTCACGAGGCGCCTCATCATCTGATCTGATCTGCTTGCACATGTACACAACGCCTATTCAATCCCATCCCATCCCATCCCATCCTATCCTATCCTATCCTATCTCACCATAACACCCGTCCAAATCCCACACCCATAAACCCTCGCCCGCCGCACTGTCGCGCCTGGAGCGAGATCGTCGACGGTATATCGTAGTGCGTTACACATAGGGCGAAGGCCATTCAGTGAGACGCTACGGATACTTTTTTCTCCTCGACATGTCGCTTGGCGATGTGCTTGGCGCACCGGCATTTCCGCAACGCGAGCTGTGGAGTGCAGTTGTTATGTGATGGGATGGGATGCTAGGCGAGGGAAGGGGGACGGGGGTTTGGGGGATGTTTGGGAGTGGTGGATACGAGAGGGCTCGTGAATTTCATTGCATTGAATTGAGGGGGATGGAATGGTACATGTTGATGGAAAGCTTCGATTGTTCTGATACCTGCCTACCTAGGTTTCCGAGGGGTTCGGACAGGCTGGGATTATTGGGCGCGCTTATTTTAGATCCTCAACCACGTGAGGGGACTGTGCTGGGATGGGTCATGGCTGAGTATTACTATTGCTCCAGGGCACTGACATCTACGTCTTCGACTCTCCACATATACCACATGAAGAGGCTCCTATCAGAGGTGAGTTCACAACGAAGCTAGAAGATCGGATGGATAAGCATACCTGTAAGGCGCGAATTTCTCAGATATCTCGAACATGTCCTTTTCAGACATGTACTTGAACTTGCCGCCCTTGGCCTTCAATTTGCCCACGTCTCTACCCATCAAAGCCGCCATTCCTCGCCTGAATATGATCAGTAACAGCTCTGAAAACCGGATCTTTAAGAACTCACTGAACGCCCAGATCGCCCGTGGAAAATACATCCATCCTCTTGAGGCCGAAGCAGGCAAACATCTCCACCGACCACTTGCCCAACCCCCTGACCGCGATGAGTTTCTCAAACATCTCCTCGTAATCGGCCTCGAAGAGCATCTCTGTAGTCAGTTCTCCACTGACAAATTTCTCTGCCAGGCCGTGAATATACTCTGCCTTTCTCTGTGAGAGGCCAGCTGTGCGAAGCGTAGCGATGTCCTTCTCAACCACTTGTGCTGGTGTTGGCCAGACAGGCGAAGGAGTGTCTGGCGGGTGGAACAGTGCTACGAAGCGGTTCTTGATTGCCTTTGCTGCTGCCCCTGAGACCTAGCGTGGGCTGTTAGGATTAAGAGCATGAAGGGCTTCTGGCAGTTGTATATTGATTGATTGATGAGAACTTAGTAGCTTACCTGCTGTCCCACAATCCCACTTGCCAAGCTCCTGAATGGATCAATCTCCTCTGCCAACCCTTCCGGAGTATACAGATGGCAACGATGGGCTTCGATGACGGTCTTGAGCTTCGGCTCTACTTTCAACAGATGTGCGCATGCCTCGTCTAGGATATTACTGGTCGTCGTCTTAAAATCTGACGATGACAGCTTGCTTGGAGACGTCGATTCAGCCGCATTATTGGAGATGAGACGAGAGGTCGCTGGTGATACAAGAGGAGCATTTGTAGAGAGTGGATCCGCAAGTCTGTTCTTGATTGCTGGTGGAGGCTCATCATCTATATCGCCGGAACTATAGGGGATGGCCATGGAGGCTGCTGCTGCTGGTGTAGGCGTTATTGGGGGTAGGATAGGTGTCTTTGATTTCTTTGGCGTCGAGGCTGTGATTTTTGATGTGGTCGATGTAGTTTTTGGACTATTATCATCTTCCCCTTCGTCGTCATTCTTTTCCTTTGCGGCAGCCTTTTTCTCCCTGCCTGCTCTAACCTTGGGGGTTGAGGCCGTGGTTTTCGACTTCTTGGTTGTCGATGTAGTTTTTGGACTGCTATCAATTTCCTCTTCACCATCGTTGCCCTTGGTAGCAGTTTTCCTTTTTCTTCCCGCAGTTGTCTTTACCTTCTTGGGCGGTGATGTAGGCTCTGAAATGAGTTCATCTTCCTCTTGACCTTTATCATCCTCTTCGTCCCCAGCCTTTCTCTTTTTACCAATTGCTGCATCGAGCATATCTAGTGACTTGTACTCATCTACCTCGACCATGTCTGCTATATCTTGTGCCTCTTCAGCATTGGCTAGCATCTTCGTGACAGCTTTCTTGCTTGCTCCTGCTTTTTGTGCGTACGTTGCGTCTTGCATGCTGCTGACAGCCTGTATTCCCATTCCAATGGAGAAGACTGTAGATGCAGATGCAAGAGGTAGGCCACTTGGGGCAGATGGACGAGACCTCGCACTTATGCGAGCAGATTTGCGAGTTGACATGTTAGTGATTGATGAAACTAATTGCTTTCTTGTGAGTATAACCTGCTTGTATCTTGTGGATGATACGAATGCATATCCATTCGACGTGGCAGATGATATCAATCTCAACATATAATGAATTATCCTAAACAAATGTAACAGGACCCTCGAAAATGGCTTAGGCTGATAGTGTTCGAAATCTAATTGCACCTGAGTTGTGTTGTTGTTGCTGCTCAATTTTGTGATTTAAACTGTTGGCAGCCTATTTCTCATCGCTACCTACCTAGGTATGATGTTATTCCAGAGCAAGTATCAGTCATCAAAGCCACGTGATCGATCAGGTGCTTCTTCAAAGCGACCTGTCTCTGTGATTTTGACCGAGGGACCGAACTTCAACGGCTCAAGCGTTTTGCGCACAAAAACAAGCGGATGAAAAGGTCGGAATGCTGACTATTTTCTTGCTCTTGGAAGAGCTATTTGTACGTATCCTAGGAAGCAAGACTTGTATGTTATCATTGCCATTTGCAGGTAGTATGGACTTGCAGCGATTGAGCCCTCATCAGATAGCTATGCGGTGCTGCTTTCATATGAAGTACTACTTGTACGTAGGTAGAAGAACATGGGCACTTGCTTCTCGAATATCTCCTGTAGATGAGCAGCTAACAGAACTTCCATATAACACTATATTCATATTCATATTCATACTCATATTCATGTTTAACTGTATGCTTGTATCTCTTGCGGAGCGAATCTTTGTTCTGCGTGTGAGATAGAAGCTTGAGTATTGATCCTTGGATAACAACAGTTTAGGCTCGGTGAAAAGGCAATCCTGAAGGATCACACATACTCTGCTGCTCCGCTTGTCATGCCCTTTAATTCGTCTTTTCGCCTGAGTATTTCTGAGAACCACGCCAACGAGATCCCAATCATCCGAGCATTTCGTATAATGATGCATCGTCTTGAACATCGTTATGTCGAGTCTCGATGATAACTGGTATCGAGTCTCGATCTCGGTCTCAGTCTCGGTCGTAGTCGCCGGGGTAACTGGGGGTTCGTTATTAGTCTACCTGTCGTCTGTTCTCTAGGCACAATTTCCCCCGTTCACAAGTGCCAAGAGTCACCGCTGCCATTCTTGGTTGAGCATCCAGCAGTACTCTCGTCTCCTGGCCCAATACACAGCTTCGAATCGACAGTCAACCTTCATCGCCTATCTTCGAAACCTCGAAGCCTCGAAACCTCGACATCCAACGTCAATACGAGCTCTCTCATTACTCCACACATTCAACACAAGATTCCCCGCCTTCCCTCAACAACCCTAGGACTAATTCTGCGACATTACAAGCTCCGGCGCATGCTCTACGCCAAAGCACTCCGTCAGTAATTCCGTCAGAGGTGGTGCAGCTGGCACCAGTCGATCATCATGCTTCTTCCAAAGGGCGGCGTAACGTGGAAGTCGGCAAAGGCACAATTACCACCTACGAGAGCCATCTGGGTTTTCTTAACTCGAACGCGATTCCTCTTCTGTGTGGCATTGACCGGCTTAGTATTGCTACTATGGAGAGGTGTCAGTACCTCCGCGACCGAGATGCAGAAGTGAGTACTTCCCCACAAACGGCGCATCAACATAGGTCGGGGTAGAAGTGACATGCTGATCAAGGACCATCTACACAGGTTCTATTGCTGGGGACCATCGAAACCTCCCATGGAAATGAGTCTCAATGAACAGTCCGACTGGAACTCGCATCTACAAACACCCGTCATCTTCAATCATCACGAGCCTCTTGTCATCAACTCGAGCACAATCAAGAATGTTGACCTCAATCCTATCAAGTCTACAACAAAGGCACTGGCGAATGAGGAGCGCATCTTGATCCTGACTCCTCTTCGTGATGCTGCTTCATACTTGAACAAGTACTTCGATCTGCTCTCTGAGCTCAGCTACCCACATGATCTCATCGACCTCGGCTTCCTTGTTGGCGACTCGACTGATGATACCCTTGCTGTCCTCTCCGCGGAGCTTGATCGTATCCAAAAGCGAACTGACAGTGTTCCATTCCGTAGCGCTCTTATTGTTCAGAAGGATTTTGGTGTCAGCACCGGTCAGAGTGTCGAGGAGAGACATAGCTTTGCTGCTCAAGGTCCTCGCCGGAAAGCCATGGGCAGAGCCCGCAACTACTTGCTCTCCGCAGCCATGAAGCCAGAGCACTCCTGGGTTTACTGGAGAGATGTTGACATTGTTGACAGTCCGAAGAAGATTCTGGAGGACTTTATTGCTCATGACCGTGACATCATTGTGCCAAATGTTTGGTTTCATCGATACGAGAATGACAGGGATATTGAAGGCAAATGTATGTTTTCACGAATCTGAATCTCAAAGTGTCTCATACTGATATCTCGATAGTCGACTACAACTCCTGGATTGAGTCAGACAAGGGACTTCGCCTTGCCGCAAATCTTGATAAGGACGTCGTACTTGCTGAGGGTTACACGGAATATGATACTGGTAGAACCTACCTTGTCAAGCTTGGAGATTGGCGTAAGAACAAGGATGAGGAGGTCGAGCTTGATGGGATTGGAGGAGTCAATATTGTAGTTAAGGCTGATGTCCACAGATCTGGTAAGTTATACTGCATACATACCTTCTGCTTTTTTTTTTCTAACATCACAGGCATCAACTTTCCATGCTATGCATTCGAGAATCAAGCGGAAACTGAAGGTTTCGCCAAGATGGCTAAGAGAGCTGGTTATGAAGTCATTGGTCTACCAAATTATGTCGTCTGGCATATTGATACCGAGGAGAAGCCAGGAAATGTTGGCAAGCGGCCATCATATTAGATGAGTCACGGAGGAATATAGTTCCCTATTTTCATACATTTACGGAGTCTGGATGATGATGAAGGCTGAGATCACAGAAGCGGGACTAAGGTCTTGCAACATTTTCAAAACGAGTACCCCGACCTATCTCGACCGATGGTTCTTGTCAGGAGTTTGAGAGAGTTGTTCGAGGATTCAATGACGCATGAGGTTCGTTTTTGGGCATTGGGTGTTACTGTAATAGATTCGGATCAGTTCTTGCTCGGCATCACATTGGAGAGTGATGCCGTGAAGTATACGTGAATGATGCGAATTGATATTTTGTTTTTGTTTTGGGTGTTAGGTGGACTTGTGGGCATATTGTCAGTAATCAGATTCGGGCATTTAAATATTAGTTGTTCAACTGTGTCCAAGTTTTCTTTCAGTCACTCAATTTACCCTGTCAGTTGATATTTCGGGCAAGTTCACACACATAACAGTTGTCGTTGAGTACTAGGATTTGGGATTTAGAGGTGACAATAAAAAGCTATTTCAGAAAACCCATTACGCCAGTACAGGAGAGTTCAATTTTATGTAATGATTCCCAACCAAACACCAAACACCAACAGAGAGGCATACCTCCCCGAGTTCAATCACTCACCCAAATCTCCCTTCCCCTCCATCCATCCTATTCCCTCCTCCCATACCCTCTCTTCAACTCCCTAATCTTCACCTCTTCCTCACTCAAGCCCTGCCTCCTGATACCCTCCGCCTTCTCCCCAGGGCGTCCCATGAGCTGTTGCACCGTACTCTGCGTCTCGGGCGCATCCATCTGCCCATGCCTCCGCAGGCTCTCGTTCCGCCACGATATCTGCCCGCCATCTGCCTCGCGGTGTTTCTGCGCGTTGCGCTTCGCCGCGCTGATGGAGGTGCGCGCGTACCTGACGGTATCAGATTTGATATGGGGGGGGGGGATTGGGGGGTGGGGTTGGGATATTTACACGAAGAGTAGGCAGGCCATTGTGAAGGCTGCTAGTGGGGCGGATATGGTCTGGGTATTGGTTAGCTGGTGGTTTGGGTGTTGTGGTGGGTGGAGGTGGGGGATTGAGGGATGGATTGTGGATGAGAGTATTTACCCGCGAGTTCAAGTTGAATTTGGGTGGCATGTTTTTGTTGTTTGTGTGCTTTGAGGTTTGAGGTCTGAGGTTTAAGAGTTGTGCTGGAGTTTGGAGATGTCTGAATGGAAATCATACGAGGCTGAAGTTCGAAGTTCGCGTAAGGCTTGCCGGCTTCATTGATGTCATGATGAGAGCTCGTGACTGGCGATTATAAGGTAGGTAGGTACTTTTATTTTTTGATGCGTGACTAGGCAGTGTCAACAGTGTTTAATATTTTGACTTTTGCGAATCGTGAGTGAGCTTTTTGTTCTCAAAATTCCATCATCTCTCATCATATATCGAATACTCAATGTTTCACATCTTGCGTGTCAATATCTACGCAGATAAACCAAGACAGATACAAGACTATTCCGCTGGCTGGAGCTGCAAAATGGACCATCAAATTTCTAATTACTCCTTCGGTCCTATGATTGTATCGATAGTCATATCTGCATAAGTTTCCGCATCTTTACTGATGACATCCATCTTTATCCTGCTCTCTGCAGCATTATTCACTGCCTCTATTACTTCCCTCTGTTCCATAATACTGCTCATATGCATCGCTTCTTCTACCCAGTAACCCTCAGCACGGTTCCTCAACGTAGGATCTCTTGCAACAGAGTTCTTAATGATTCCTGAAGCATTGATCTTATTTCTCGCCGCATTGATAATGCGGGTTGCGACCTCAACCTGTTCAGCTGTCGTAGGGGGTGTCACAAATGCGCGATTGGTTGAGGACAAGTAGAGTAGGTAGCCCAGCGCCGCATCAACCAGAGCTACCATGATGCCTCTGTAAATTCTCATTGTCCAGAAGAACGGTTGAATATCTTCCAGTCTCGTTGCGCGTGCGTTTCCAAGAGGATTGAATGAAATGGTGAGGTAAAGCTCGCCCAGCGCCAATGCAATGCCTGCGAGAGTTGCTTGTGTCCTCCAGACCGCGCCTTCTTTGCCAGCAAAGAGACCTGAGGTAACGAGGGAGAGAATGATAACGTGCAGCAGGTGGGGTGCCATGATCGATGGGACCGCATAGTACAAATACAAATCTGGAGTCTCGGCCTTACAAAATTGGCACTCTGCCATGACGCTTGGTCCATATTTGAAGTACAGCAGTCTCGAATCCAGACTTTGTAGTCTATTCCTCAACATGTTATCGGTGTCGGTAAGACCGTGGGGTCGGAGGGCTGAAAGACGAGTAAAGAGGACATCATTTGGGATTTGGAGCCGGGACTGTGTGATGGAGAAGAGGTTTTCCGGTGCAAAAATGGGGAGTGTTTTCGCTAGAAAAATAAAGCCTGTCACAAATAGTATCCAAAGTGCTCGAGATATTTTGACCGGTGGTGGTCGGATCGGTATGCTTTGTGCTGTTGGTGCTGCGCGGACAGATCTATAATATGCTATCGCTTTGGGAACGAGCATAGGACCAAAGAAAGTCAATAATGTAGTGATCCTAAAATCTGTTAGAAAGTGTTTTTATGATTTGTTTCTTATATATACATACGTGCTCCATGATATCGCCATGGTGCATCAGTTCGCGGCAGTTTGTTGCTCTACTCGTTGTGTTGTCAAAGGCTCAAGGCCGAGCTGTACGTATTGTATTCAGAGAGCTTAGGTGGCAGAATCCACGGAATATGCCGGGCGGAGACGAATAAGGACTAGCTTAACATCCTCAGAGCTTCAAAAAGTTTCTGAGTTTCCTAGATTCGTCTTTCGAACACAACAATCTTAAATCAGTCAAAATCTTCCGCAACACCTTTCCTCGTTCTCAAAATGCTCGAGATGTGGTCGCCACAACGGATTCGATGGCTGGACTTTATCAGACCTTGCTGGCACATCAAGGGAATATGGCTGTTCCGGAATATGAAAATTATCTACTTCGAGGATAAACGTGATATGGTGGCACTTTCGAAGCTTCAGTGATCCTCCCATGGTCGCTCGAAGTCAAAAAGTATGCCCAGATCGAGCCCCAAGTACTCTGCCAAGAGTCATCTCACTCGTGTTGCAAGGTCTCAGCGTTAGCCATGAAGACCTTTGCGTCTTTTTGATGAGAGACAAATTATAATTTAGAAAGCTATATACATGCATCTGTCACCAATGCTATAATTCTTTCTTCTCTGTGTTTGACTTGTCTTCGACTGGAGCCTCGCTCTTGCGTCCAGCCATAGGTACCGTCTTCTTTTGCTCTGTGGCTGTTCTAGCCTTCAAGGTCAAGCCAATAATTGCAACGATGGCATCACTGACAAGGAGGATGACAGCCGCACATGCTGCCATCCATACCTGTATGCTAACACTTCCGAGCGGCGCGCGAGGGAAAGAAAGGAGCCATTCAGCATAGTAGGGTACCCAGGCTTGTGGAATCCAGTAGACTGGCTGCTTTGTATACCAGAATTGTAGAAGAAATCGCAAGCCATTCGTGCCGAGCCATCGTAGAGTTGAAACCGAGCTGTCGAAAACCTTCTTGTTGCCATCAAGTGAAGCCTCTAATAGAACAGCTGATTAATACATGATAGAATAACACAATACACGATTACTAACTCTTCTTCTCAAGTTGCTCCAACACTTTATCATGCTGTCTTCTGATTTTGGCCCATTTCGCGAAATCATCCTGGGCGCTTGTGCCACTCAGTTCCTTTCGGAGCTTCAAATAATCACTCTGTAGCTTTCTCTGCTCTGTCGCAGCCTTCGAGGTAGGAGTAGGAAGGCGATTGTATATGTTCCAAAGCTATAAACCATTAGTATTATACCTAGGTATGATTTTGTGTAGGCATCCAGGTATACGTACAAGGGTGTTGATGGTTGTAGCTCCAACAGTGTTGACCACATGGATTACTAACTGGAGAATGAAGACTATGAGCATGAGAGAAGGCATCTTGAACAAGTCTATTGCAGAAAATCTGCAACGTCGATAGACTTCAGAATGCTTGGGCTGAAGAGTCGAGAGTGGACAGTTGTGTGAACTCACAGCCTTACTTCAGATGGACTTCAAGATATCTCATGCCTTACTCATAAGGCCATGAATGATATCAAACATCCGTGCACGCTTCTCGAAGCACATGTTTGTGGATGTTCTCGTCGAAGCCGAATACACCAACTCCGAGATTCTAAATACATTTTCTCAGTCATTGATTTTGGAGTTACAATCGTCACTCACACCTTTTCTTTTGGTTTGGCCAGCCGAAATCTTGCACTCGCTGTCGCAACTGTGAGCTATCAATCCTTGTCAAAAATGTCAAGAGCAGTAGAACCCGAAGTAGCCGCTCGAGCTCGAGCGCAAAGCAACGATGAATGCTACACAAAACTTTTACAAGGCCTAAAACTTGGTCTGTCTTCAGCACCTCTTCTAGAGATTGAGTTTCTCGGCAAAGAGTTTGCGCTGCCAGAAAACACATATTTCCTCGTCGAGGATGACAGCATTGCTATACCCAAGAAATCTCTCGTGCTGGCCTTCCTCACTGCTCGAAGAACGTTCTTTGAGCATGATCGGACATCAAGCCTTCATACGGAGCTGATCATGGATACTTCTGCTATAATGCTTCTCATGGATCCGGAACATCTTACTGCTGCTAATGCGCGGAAGAGGGTGCTTTTTGAAAGTGTCAAGAGAGGTGCTTCTGCCGCAAAGACGCTACTTGAGCTTGAAATGCAATTCTTGGATAGTCTCATGACTTCTCCGCTGCATCGACATACTAAGTCACCTAATCTTTGGAGCCACAGGAAATGGTTGGTTCAGCTGTGTCTGTCTAATCCAACACTTTCGAAGATTGTTACACTTGAACATGAATTGCTCGATGTTGTCATGAAAGCAGCTGAACGACATCCTCGAAACTACTACGTAAGAAGACTTCCTTATGTAATTTTCAATGACGATTAATTTGGGACTAACCATGTACTACAGTCTTGGTCATACATTCGCTGGTTGCTCTTGAAAGAACGATCAAGTAAAGCCTCTCATCATCTTCCGTCGAGGTTTGAAATGGACCAAAAAGTCTGTGACTGGTGTTTGAAGCATCCAAATGATATCTCTGGATGGTCATTCCTTCTTTTCATTCTCACCAGCCCATCTGTGATATTATCTATCGGTATCTCAGCAGAGCAAGCTAGCATGAGAGCCTCCTCTATGGGCAAAGAGGTGCTCCGATATACCATGAGATTCAATTGGAAGAATGAGTCTGTATGGGTTTTTCTCAGGACATTATTTGCTACGCAACATATCGATCACGAAGCTCGAAGCTCTTTCCTTACTTCTGTTGCTGCTTTCTCGCAGGGTTGTAATACTGTACAGCAGAAGCAGATGCGTGCTGTGGTGTCCTGGTGTCGGGAAAATCAACAGAATTCGTGACTACATAATCAAGTCTCTTTTTTCAGATTTGTTCCGTTGCCATTTTGAGAAGGCAAATCAAGCAGCCAAAGTATGTCATGACTGTAAACATATCAATAACTGGGAGAAGCGCCCCTTATACTCACAATTCAACCCTTCAGAATATGCTCCAAATCATCAAGGATCTTATAGTCATCCTAGTTGTACAGCCACTAGCGACTGTGTATATATAAAAATCCACGTCCAAGAGCCGCAACATTTGCATCCAGACAGTGACCCCAATCAAGACCATCCCATCCCATCCCATCCCATCCCGCGCAACCCCAACTCCAATCCCAATCCTCCATCAGATACACTCTGAAATTTCAGTAGCCCATCATACGGACATCATGTGCCCCCAGCGCCGAACCCGTGGAAGTGAAGCCGCAACACGCAGGAAGTGAATCTTGAGACATGCAACGTAGGATGAGCACACATGCACGCACCGGTCACCACGCCGCGCGAGTCCCAGGACCCCGAGCTCTGAAGCCGAACTCGGGGAATATGAGCATGAGAGTCGACATGCACATGCTCCTTGCCACTGCATGCGCAGTTAGGTATCTATACAGAAGATCCCATCACGCCCATGAGCCGCGCATGTATGTACACATGTACAGTGCCCCTACGTATGAACATCCTCTCCCATCCACACATCCCGCTCCCAGCACCACGGCCAGCGTTTCAGACGGCCTAGCGCGCAAACCATCCATTCCACGCTCCGCAGTGAAATCCGCACTTCACAATCCGCATTCGCCACAGTCTGTAACCCCCTCCCTCTCCCACTCACACTTGTTTGTACATATGTACTATGTACATATCTACAGCGCTACAGTCCGGCAAGGTGATCGGCCAAAGCGCACCTCGGAGGACTGGACTGGGCTGGGCTGGGCTTGGCTGTTGGGCGTGTTGGTTTGGTATGGGCTGGGCGGGACGTGGGCGCATGGACTGCAGATGGCAATTTGAGCGTGTCTTATTGCAACGTCCGTACATGTACTTGTACATGGGGGAGTGATGAATGGGATGAATGGGATGAATGGGATGGATTTGACAGGTGTAGGTTTGGGCGTATGTGCGGGTGGAGAACTCCGTGGTCTGTCTTAGGGGTCAGGGTCAAGGGGGGTGGATATACGATGGATGAGAACATATACTCGTCTGTTTTTCTATTTGCGTTTATGGGATACGGATTTGTCGTATGTTTGTGGCTATTGCAGTACATACATATGTATTCTACATACTTCTGAAGTCATATACGGAATATAGGGAATACACATATAGATATGGACACAGACACAGACACAGACACAGACCATGGCTCGATTTATCTCCGCACACAGAGATCGGATCTGATGATCCATTTCTCGCCCTCGGTGACCTCTCGTCCTTCATGCAGCATACACTCATTGCCATGCTTGTGCAACAGCAGCATGCCCGTTTCCAAACCGACGACTACCTCCTTGTCGATGGGCGACTTCTTGAAGGGAATGTCGTCGGGATAAAAGACTGTCTCGCCGCCAATGCACCCCGTGGCTGGCGAGGTCAGGTACAGTAGCAGTGTCCATGTGGTCTTGGCCGGTGTGGCCTTGGGAGTTGTGGGCAGGTTGATGATGTTGGATTCGTCGTCTATCCATCTCAGTCATTAGTTGTTTGCATGTTGCAACGAGCATGGCCTGTGCAGTGGAGTGTGAAGATGAGATGCGCTCTCGTCTATGAAGATGTGAACATTGAAGGGGAGAATGGAAGAACTTACAATGCTGATCGAAGAACTGGCCCTTCTTGTAGCGGTAGATGCGGATACTGGGGTTCAATCCTACAACTTCTCCACCCCTGTATTCCCGTCAGCCAACTCAATTCGAGTACGGAGTGAAAACAGATGAATAATGCATTCATCACGTGATTCATGAATTATCCTCGACATTTTCCCAATGGGCATACCATAAACGCTCACGCTCCTGTTTACTCATGGCGTTTCCATACTCGTCATTACCGTCATTACCATCATCACCATCATCACCATCCGACCCACAAATCAACTCTCGCAAGCCCGTCTCCACCCACAGCCTGTTTGCAAAGACGGGATCATCGACACGGAAGCGATCGTTGACGCGCACGGCGTCGCCCTTCTTGGGCGTGCCGGGCGTTGTGATCAGGGGCAGGGTTTTGAGGAAGTTCACGTAGTTCTTGCACAACGTCGATGTCCAGAAGTCGCGCACCAGGACTATCTGCGACTCCACCAGGGGCGTCAGCGAAAGGTCGCAGCTCGGGCGGAGGGGTTTGAATTCGGGCCAGTTCGGTGGAGGGTCGGCTGTTGTTGAGCGGGTGCTCTTTGAGCCTTTGTTGCTTTTCTTGGGGGGTGCCATGGTTTGTTTGTTTGTTTGTTTGTTTGTTTGTTTGTTGATTTGTTTGGGTTGTAAAAGTACCTCGGGTGATGTACAAGTATCCCTCGAGGAATGCGGCTACCTATGGTTGCGCGGCCCGCACGTTTACTTATTAATTTGTGTGATATTGTTGCCTATTATTAATTACTACTCCGTAGTGTTGCCTGTTGTGGGGGGGGGGGGGGTGTTGTAGGATGGTTTAAGTATGGAGTTGACCAAAATGGAATATTGTGTAATATTCATTAAAGAGTATATATGAGTATATGAGTATATATGAATAGAATATGAATGGAATATGGAATGCAGATGGAATCTCAATATTCTATTAATAAGATATTAATGGAAATTTACCGGAATATTGTTTGTGCAAACAAGACAAGGCAAGACAAGGCAAAGTGTGAGAGATCCCCTTTATCCTTGGCACAACCCTTGGCCAGCCATGACTTGGCGCTAACTAATGCTTGTCCAAGATAGGACTAGGGTCAGGAACCAACCATCCACTACATCAGCCACATGTGGGTAAGGTATGTACATAAGGCATCTACCTAAGGCACCTACAGTGCGTGTGAGTGAGTAATCTCCCTCTTACCATCGCTATCACTATGACCATCACCATCACCATCACTATCACTATCACCATCTCCCTCTCCCTCTCCCTCTCCCTCTCCCTCTCCCTCTTATGAATACTATCTCATCACCCTCTTACTTATCAATAAGTACTATCTCCCTCTCTATGTATCATGTGACAGGGTACAGAACATGTTCGTCCTGTCTTGCCTTACCTTACCTACTCCACTCAACAGCTCCCTACCTCTACTACTAGAGGTAAAGAGAGCCCTCAATGCACGTGCCATCCTTCATCTGTCGGTGCATCATCATCTCCACACCACGCACATCAAGCCCACTCCTAGAGTGCCCTTCTAGAGTACCTTACCTTACCTTGCCTTACCTTTCTTACCTTTCTTACTTCACCTGTCCGGAGTAATATACACCTTCATTCTTCTCAATTAGTCTTCCTTTCTATCTATCTATCTATCTATCTACCCTACTATCCTACTATCCTACTATCCTTCCTTCCATCATTGTAGACCTCTTCCTCTTTCTCTTTCAGCCTCTTTTCTTCTCCTGTTTCCTCTGAATTATAGACAACAGTATCAATTCGTGTCCCGCTTCACACTTTCTTGTACATTACTTTTTTCCTTCTTCTTTTTTCCTCCGTGTGTTCTTGGTGTTGGTTTTGCTTTATAGCGTTGCATTGCATTCGAGGAGCCTTTCGTTTTCACTGCTGTACTCATTTGCGCCGAGCATATCTACAGCATATCAACACACCCAGAGAACCTTCCGGATCATTACAACACTTTGCAATACCTATTGCTATTTCTGTCCACCGAACGATCCAAACCCACTCACATACGCATACCTTGTTCCAAACCCCCGACTGCAAATCCATCTATCCAATCTTGTCATTTCAAGAGCATCAGCATTCAGATAGATCGCTACTATTTGTTTCTTCATTCAACCACTGTCCATCACCATGAAGCTTATAGTTGGTTCCGTACAGCTTGCTCTGCTTGTCGCCAATGTCCAAGCTTTCTACCCATACATGCCAGAATGGAAAACACAACCCGCAAACACAGCTCTGGAGGCATCTGCCAATGTGGTTGTTGAAAGAGACAACGAGGCCCCAGCAGTTGCTAGCATCAAGATCAGTCAGAATCGACCAAGAGTGAGTACATCAACCAGAATGCAGTACTGAGATATTGATTCGTTTAGCAGGAGCACAAATCACATGAGGCCCGATTAAGTCATATGGCAAGCCACCTCAAGAATAAGTTCAAGAGAAAGCCCTCCTCACCAACATCCAGCAAGAAGGAGGTTGTCAAGCGTGCAAGCACCTACTCTGTCGTCACCGCTGAAAAACCATCTGCTACCCACAGTGCCCCAGTTGATCAGGATGGAACGGATTTTTCATATTTCACTCAGGTCGAGGTGGGATCCGAGAAGACCCCCATGTATTTGTTGATTGATACTGGATCTTCCAACACCTGGGTCATGGCAAAGGATTGTGTCTCTACGGCATGTAAAATCCATAACACCTTTGATCCCAGCACTTCAACATCCTATAATGGCACCACGGACACCTTCTACTATGGATATGGCTCTGGAAACATCACTGGAACATATGGAACAGACATGATGAGCCTGGCTGGGTTCAATGTCACGTTGAAATTTGGACTTGCGAATATTACCTCGAGCGACTTTCTCAATTTCCCAGTGGATGGAATCTTGGGTTTTGGTTCATCTGGAAAGGAGGCTCCTACTTTCATGGATGTCTTGGGTGGCCAAAAAGTATTGGATTCCAACATGTTCTGTATTAACCTCAATCGTGCCGCAGAGAATGAGACCAATGATGGTGAAATATCATTTGGTGCTCCAGATCGTTCCAAATATATTGGCGACATAGTCTACAACAATCTTTCCAGCACAGATGGACAATGGGTCATTGGTGTCGATGGAGTTTCTGTTGATGGTGTTACTGCCGACATTGACTGGGCCAACAAGACATCGGTCATAGATACAGGCAGTACCTATGTCTATATCCCCGAGGCGGATGCGATTAAAATCCATGACATTATTCCAGATGCTGTACGAGCTAAGGGATCAACATATTGGAATGTCCCATGCAACTCGACAACCAACATCACTTTCACTTTCAACTCTGGATCATATGTCATTCCTGCTGAGGATTGGATGATAACCACCGGCGCAAAAACCTGTGCTAGTGTTATTGTTGCCCAAGATGTCTTTGGAGATGACAACATTTGGCTTCTTGGCGATCTGTTGCTCAAGAATGTGTACACGGTGTTTGATATTGACCAGAGCAGAATTGGTAAGTTTCAAGGAATTGTCAGTCTGGGTCTCCTACTAATGTTTTTGGATAGGCTTTGCAGAGAAAGGAAATGGTTCAGTTGCGACAGTAACATCTTCAAATGCCACATCTTCCTCCAGCACTGCAGCTGCTGGAGCATCTGAAACATCGAGTAAGAAGTCATTGGCTACTACGTACAAGAGCACTCATCTCGGAGGTGTGCTGGCTTTCATTCTCTTTTTCTTCTTTGCATAGCGATGGATGATGCATATGATGTATTATTAGTAGATACTTGAAGTTCCAACAGCCATTGAAGCTGGGGATATGTAGATTACAGTTAGATCAGGGAAAATTGATAGAGAAGTTCAACTTTAAACTTATCCAAGTATATTGAGTGATACTCTCCATGAATTGTGATGTTTTCATTGATTCCCGATACGGGATAAGCCTAACGTACACCTCAATGGACCTCATGCCGCACCTAAGCGAAGTAGCTCCAAGACGACCCTTGAATCACCAACATCACCACGACCTCAGCGGGTCACACAATGCTCCCGCGATAGCATAATGGCCAAGGCCAAATCCCACAAACCGCCTCCCTCACAGACAGGGCCTTCACTCACAACCGCCGAAGAATCCCATGGCCTACTCTCCGGCCGCAACTCGGACTCGGATGATGACAACGATCACCTCAACCTCAACCTCAACCTCGACACCAGCGCCCCAATCGCCTCCACGCCCACAAACGAACCTCGCACTCCCCGCTCCGCAAACCGCGTGCACTTCGATCTCCCCGATCTCGAAGCAGCACCCGGCCAACCCCCCTACACTGACACGCCGCTCTCCGGCTCTCGCAGTGCCAATGGCAATGGCAATGGTAATGGCCGCCCAGCCCCATCCCACCGGCCGCTGCTCAGCGACATCGAAGCGCCGTCCGTGACGCTCGCGACGTCATGGCCCGACGACGACGACGGCGACGACAACGGAGAGGATGCCGTGACGTCGTGGGCGGAGCGCGAGCGCGTGCGCCCCAAGTCGGGCCTCAAGTCGGCCTTCATGAACATGGCCAACTCCATCATTGGCGCGGGCATCATCGGCCAGCCCTACGCCTTCCGGCAGGCCGGGCTGCTGACGGGCATTGTGCTGCTGCTGCTGCTCACCGTCACGGTCGACTGGACCATCCGCCTCATCGTCGTCAACAGCAAGCTCGCGGGCCAGAACAGCTTCCAGGGCACCGTGCAGTTCTGCTTTGGTCGGCCGGGCCTGATCGCCATCTCGGTTGCGCAGTGGGCTTTTGCGTTTGGCGGCATGGTGGCTTTTGGTATCATCGTGGGTGATACTATCCCCCATGTGCTCGCCGCTGTGTTTCCTGGCTTGCATGATGTGCCTGTGTTGGGTCTGTTGACGGATCGGAGGGCGATTATTGTGGTTTGCATTCTTGGGGTTAGCTATCCGTTAAGTTTGTATCGGGATATTGCCAAGGTATGCTTCTTTCTCTTGAGTTGTTGTGAGGCTAGGGAGGAAAGCGTCAAGATTCGGACTGGACTTTTTACGATGCTGATTCGAGGGGATAGTTGGCTAAGGCGAGCACGTTGGCTCTCATCAGTATGGTGATTATCCTTGTTACTGTCGTTACGCAGGGATTCAGGGTCCCTGCTGAATCGAGGGGTGGATTCGATACCAAGCTACTTACCATCAACGATGGCATATTTCAAGCAATTGGGGTGATATCCTTTGGTATGTGTAGTCTATCATCGTCGACTTTCTATCTTTGTTTGTCAAACTATCCGCATTGAAATCGTCCTCAGACTTTCTTCACTCTCAAAGACCACCATCTAACGTCAGCCAGCATTCGTCTGCCATCACAACTCTCTACTAATCTACGGCTCCCTTAAAACGCCCACAATTGACCGCTTTACACGCGTAACCCATTACTCAACCTTCATCTCCATGATCGCCTGTCTCATAATGGCCCTATCCGGCTTCCTAACCTTCGGCCGTCTAACGCAAGGCAACGTCCTCAACAACTTCCCAACCGACAACATAATGGTCAACATTGCGCGTCTCTGCTTCGGCCTCAACATGCTCACCACTCTCCCCCTCGAAGCCTTCGTGTGCCGCGAGGTCATGACCGAGTACTTCTTCCACGACAAGCCCTTCAACATGCGCCTGCACGTCCTCTTCTCCACCGCCCTCGTCTTCGCTTCCATGATCATCTCCCTCCTCACCTGCGATCTCGGCGCCGTCTTTGAACTCATCGGCGCCACGTCCGCCTGTGCCCTGGCGTATATCCTGCCGCCCCTCTGCTACATCAAGCTCAGCTCTCGGAGCTGGAAGACATACGCTGCTTGGGTTTGTGTGGTGTTTGGGAGCTTTGTCATGTGCGTTAGTCTTGTGCAGGCGGTTGCGAAAATCGTCAACGATGATGGGCCGCCGGTTCAGTGTCATTAGTCGTTAGTTGCTAGGTTGTATAGAGCTTCGGGACTTTGATGTATACGTGTGTCTTCTGATGTTGTGAGCGTGAATCGACTTGTGATTTAGTGAAAGTTCATGGGTGATCTTTTACCTTTGTTCGAATCTTTCGTACTTACTAGGTGCCAGCCCTTTGTGCTTTTTCTTGTTATCTATCAAGGCAGTCTCCTCAGACCTGTTACAAACAGTTAGGAGGGAATGGCTATGTTGAATCTAGGTGTCGATGGCTTGATATCGATATGAGGTTAGGTAGGTGTCATGAAAGAGCCGACCTAGTTAATCATATCCGCTCTGCCACACCTTTAGTCGGAGATGCCCCTGATATACATACTCGAATGCTTGCCGCCTCAAAAAATCTATTCTGAGCCCCCCCCCGCCCCTCAGAGCCCTCAACAAACAACGCCCATCAACCTCTCCCCCACACTCCCCATCCCACAAGCACATCCCAGCACGCGCTTTCCTACTCGATAAACAACAACCCCGCTTCAAATACCCTTCCCCCCTCCCAAACTGCTCCCTCATCCACCACCTCGCTCCCATTCTCAAAAATCACCGCCCGGCATTGCTGGAAGCCGGATCGCGCGATGGCCGCCCAACTGGGCTATCACCGTCGTCATGTCACCGGTTGCCGCCGTCCGCGTGCGCGTCGTCGTCGCCATTCGCTTTCGTCACTGCTCCCGCGCAGCTCTACTGGAGACGCATTTCCGGCTCGTATCCGGCGCGGGAGGCGGCAGTGTATTATGAGGCGGTGCGCTCTCGGAAAGATGTCTTGCAGTCGGATGTGGGTGAGCCAACACGACACACGGGATCCGGCAGTCGTTGCCGAAGATCGTATGTGTATGGCACCGGCTGTCTAGATGTATGCAGTACGGCAGGGCATCATAGGAAAGACCCCCCAACTACTCCCAAGCACCGCAACTAATCCCCCCCCCCCTAGGATGCCGAAACTGACTCGGGCATCGAGCTATCACTCCGTCCCCGCTCCGCCACCATCAATCGCCCATCATCAAAGACGTCCGCACAATCATGATCCCAGCACAGAACACCAAGGGGATATCATCGATGACGTTTCCCGAAACCTTGCTGGGGAGGGGGCGTCTCGGATGATCTGCTGTGCCGATGGATTTGACTGGGTCAGTGGTTCGAGGCCGTTGGAGGGCAGTTTGGTTTTGGGAAAGGGGGGGGGGGGGCGAGACTTGGAATTTAGAGGAATATGTTGTGATGGACAGATGCGCACAAGGCTATTCAGTACGCCTCGTTGATCTCGGAATTCGAAATTGAACTCACACTTCCACACACACTCACTCAATCAATCAATCACAATCAAATCCCCCTAAAAAACATCAAAAAGCAATAATTCTATCGCTAATCTACAGAGAAGAGTTTGCTTTCCGCCCAGCCACAGCCACACCACATACCCCACAAACCCCACATCCAGTCTACAGAATCCCCCCAAACATCCCCAGCCACAGCGGGCTCTAGAAGCCCAAAATCTAATGCAGCCGACAACGACAGTCAGAACAGTGCAGCTCCAGCTCCAGCTCCAGCTCCCAGCCAGCCCGCGGGCCAACCCTGTGGGTACAGAGTGGCGATAAGAAAAACAGAGAAGAGAAGAAGAAGAAGAGGAAGGAAAGAAATAAGATGAGGAAAAAAGAACCAAAAAAAACAACAACGCCGTAGCTCATAACATTCGTACACCCCTCATAAATCTTTTTCTGCAATACAGATAATAGCCGAGTAGTATGTGGCATCTCAATCCCATCCCATTTCATGCCATCCCACAATATGCCATGGCAATGTCATCTATGTTTCTGCCGCTCATCACCCCCGTCAACCGGCCCAACAAACGTAACATGCTTATCCTCCTTACGCAAACGCATACTTCCCTCGCCATTACCGTCACGATGACGAATAGCAGCTCGGGGATGCACCTCAGCGTCCTCCTCGATATCAACCTCGGCCACACTAGCATGGTCGTCACCGATATCACTGCCAATGGAGCCGCCATCATCGCCATCATCGTATTCGCCATCATCGCTGACGAGACTGGGCGCGTTATTGCTGACGACCGTGTTGGGAGAGAGATCCACCATGGATGGGCCGCAGAGCATGACGTGGTCCTTGTCATCGTGGTCATGCATGTCCTCGTGGTGGGCATGAGAGTTTGGCAGCTGTGACTGGGGTGGGAGACGCTGAGTGACATGTGTGGTGATTATTGGTGCCGCGAATGCGAGACGAGGTGAGCGGCCTTCGAGACCCTTGGCACTTCCTGGGCGGCCAAGTGGTGCTGGAGACATGCCAGCGCGAGCAGGCATTCGCATGGCTGGTTTTGGTGTGTGGATCGTACCATTTGATACTCCAGATTTCTTCAAAGAGTGTTTATCGTGGTCGGATTCCTCGCTATGTGATGAGAAGACGTCGATGTCGACAAGTTTCTTTGCTTCACTGACAAGCAGACCAAGGTTTCCATCAAACCCCCTACTTTGAAGTAGAGCAGAAAGATTTGGTGTTTGAGACGACGGAACAAAGTTTGCACTTGGGGTGGGCGATTTGCTATCGAGACTTGATTGCTTGGAAAGGGGTGGTGTAATTTCTTGCTCGTTTCTGGGGATGGAAGATACACCGGGAAGCTTCCCAAGGTTGTACAAGCTCATCGACTCCTCAATGCGCGAGAGAAGTGCAGTGCGAGCTTCACGATCAGTTGGGCAGGATCGAATCATTGGGTGCACAAGGCCAGTAGCCACCACTGGAGCCTTCTCATCACCACCGACAATACTACCGACCTCGTCCAATTCGATGGGTTGACCACAGGCAACAGCAGCCTCCTCGTGACTCTTATAGTCACGCTTGTGGGCTATACGACAATGGTTGATGAAACCCTGCGTGCTTGAGAAATCTTCCCGATTGCAATCCGTGCAGACGAGCTTGACATTTTGTCCATCGGCGCGTTTCAAAATACAAGGACCGGCCTTGCCCTTTGGCTGGGGATAGCCAGTAGGTAGAGCTTGTAGTTTCTGGCCCGAAGAAGCACGTTGCGATCTTGGTTTTCCCAATGGTATGCTTCCATCAGCAAAGCTATTACGCGTCGTCCGACCTTCTGGAACAGTCTTGCCACTTCGGGGGCCCTCAAGTGCGACTGACCAACCTGCTTGCCACCCATCGAAAGCTGGATCCGGGATCAACCACTTGGCATAATGTCTTGCGTATGGCCCATCTGTAACGCCGTAAGGGGATGCCCATGCAGGACAACTGTCTCCAGGTAAAGGCGCCAGTGCAGGTCCTGTACCATTACTGACGTCTTGCATGGTCATGGGGTTAGGAACGGAAGTTGGATACGGTATAAGATGGCATCGGCGTAATTGCTCGAGCGCAATCTGGCACTTGGCAAGCTCTTGATCGATGAGTCGGAGTTCATCATGCTTCACCAAGATTTCCAAGCTTATTTGCGATTCCAGGGTATCTTTGAGGCGACTTATTGACGGTCTACTCGCGGGTAATTGCTCTTGCTTCCCTCTCACATGCTCCCCATCCACTGGTTCATCCTTGATCACCGGTTCCAATCCGTCACACGTCGACTTGCTTCGTTTCGTATTCTGTAGCGATGGCGATGGCGGATGGCCTGCGTATATTCCATTTCCCATAAAGTCATCCTCCCTCTTTCGCTTCAACAAAGGCTTCTCTGCCGCCGGTTCGGGTATGGAGAAGGCTTGCGCCATTGAATATACGGGCTTTCCATTCACTGCCTTTTCACCTCCCCGCGACTCCGAAATCCAAGAGGTAAGTCGGAACATTCGCATGCGGTAAGAGTTCGTCGCCCCTTCTCCCGGCGCTGAATGATTATGTTCTTGACGTAGTGTGGGGTATGGCGCAAGTGGATCTGTGACGAGTATCAAGAAGGTCTTGTGCTGCGTGCATCGGCGTTGGGATAAAGTTGATGGAAGTAGGTAGTGGGCGTGGTGGGTGCTGGGTGCACGGATGGTATTCAGTCGCGAGTTTCTGGCGGATCCAAGCTCTTGGCTAATGTTGACGGGATTGTTGTCGTGTGTTGCGCAGTAGCAGTAGTGGGCGAGAACGCGGTGTGGAGGTCAAGGGAAGGTCGACACGATGAAGTGCGAGTATTTGGCTGGAGGGTTGGAGATTGTATCACGAAAACGCGTAATTGAAAGTTTCCCCAATCTTTCTGTGCTCTGCGGGTGATTTTGTATAATTAAAACGGGTATGGAATGAATGTTGTGAAGTGTAGGGAGAATAGAGGGAGTTTGTGAGTATTTGGAAGTGTTTGTGAGTGAATCTCTTCTCTTTTGTTTTTGTTTGAGTGATGTGTTTCTAGAGAGGTATTAACCTGGGGGAGGGAATGTCGTAGATAATAGATGAAGGGCAGTGTAGTGAGTGAGTAGGTAGGTA